>CM056378.1:74860663-75382684 GCA_029718625.1 Synaphobranchus kaupii
TGTGGTAACACCCTTTCATAATATCTTATTTTATCCAATAACAAATTAGGCAAAAAATAAATATGTTATATGACCTGTTCTTACCCTATGCGCTTGGGGGCACTCTAGATCTATCAAATAAAATTGTTTGTGACCTCTCCTCCTGTGCCTTTTAATCAGACCATAAAATTTTCCTTAATTTCCCTTATTTTTTATTATTCTCCCACCTGTTTCGGTCAGCATGATCCATCTTATCCATTGTTATAAAGTACAACTTATGGAACACAGGAGAAAAACATTCCTGTTTTGACTGGTGTGCTAGATGCCCTCGTCCTTGCTGACAGAGAACTATCCTGCATCCTCTCACCACCCCTCATCTCAGTACTTTTCCACTAGATCTTGACTGTATTATTTAATTATTTATATAAAAGCTTGCTTATGGGGCTTTCTTGGGCCTACAGAACAGTTTCACAAAACAGCTTACTTCCACATATTCCCCCCTTTGAGACCACACTCTCTTGTTGATACTTCACCTGGTGGGGTTATGACATTTCAATTGTATGATAAAAATAAACATTTGTAGTTGATTAGTTTCATGCATGCATAATTTAACTAAGTTAATACTTCCTCTAATTAACAGAGGATCTATCAAAAAGTAAATATCAAAACATCAAAAAGTTAATCAAAAGGCTACTGTGTTTAGTGATTAATCTGATTTGATTTGCTATAATTATACAAAGATTATATAAAAAGAATTGGATTATACTTGTAATGTCTTCTTCCTCTTCTTAGGAGCCCATGACCTGAGAAGCCTGAGGAGAGGTTACTAGCACTTCACTCAGGCGTCTCCTACCTTCTTCGCCCTTTTCCTTAATCTATTTATGTGTCTGGTTTATCTATCCTAAGGGCTTTTAGTCAGTTGGGGCTTTATTATGTCCCCTTTGAGTTGTTTGTTTCTTTGTGTACTGTAGTCAGTATATGTGATATGTGTGATCATGGGGTGTCAAATGGATAAATCTATTCTGACTATTTCTCATGGCCATGAGTGCTAATGGTAGACCTTGTACCCATCTCATCCCTGTTTGCCTACATATTTTCTGTAATTTCGTTTTGTAATTTTGTTCCATTGCATCTCTCTACTATACCCGCTGCCTGGGGATGGTACACACATGAACATTTCTGCTGTATACTTGTCATTACAAACGTCTGCTACCATGTCAGACCTAAAATGTGAACCATTGTCGCTGCTCAGGGTCTGACAGACCCCGAATCTGGGGAAAATTTCTCTTGCCAAGGCTTTAGCTACAGTTTTACAATCCGCATGCGCAGTGGGGAATGCTTCTACCCATCTTGAAAATATATCAATGATTACTCGACAATATCTTTTGCCTTCCGCACGATCGATCATATCTACATAGTCCATTACCAAATGGGTAAATGGACCCACCGGTGGTGGCATAGAGCCTGGTGTAGTCGGTATCCCTATCTTTATGTTTACTTCCTGACAAATTTAGCATCTTGATATCATGCTAGTAACATGTTCTGTTAGTTTTGGGATAAACCAATGTTTCTGTATTTCTCTCATCATCTCCCCCCTTGCAGAGTGACCAACACCATGGGCAGCTCTGCAAATTACCTCTATTAGTGCGCTTGGTGCGATTGCTTTCCCTGTACATTGCCGCCATATTCCTGTAGACTTATCTAACCCACATCCTCTATTTTCCCATTCCACCTTTTCTGACACTGTAGAGGCCTCTTGTGCCTCTACATTCAGAAGCACCTGTTGATCTGCTGTAGGCCAGTACTCCAACTCCTCTGCTGCTAGTTTAGCAGCTTTATCTGCATAATCGTTTCCTGCTGATAGAATCTGTTCCGCTTGTATGTGCTACGCACTTTATAATTATAATTTTTGCGGGTTGTTTCATGGCCTCCAACAGTTCTTTTACCTCAAAAATGTTTTTATAGGGTTTCCCTCTGCAGTGAGAAACCCTCGTCTTGCACATATTCCCCCAAAATGTGTACTATATACCCCACAAGTATACGCTGAGTCACAGTAGATATTAACGGTTTGTCCTGTACCCCTTCTACAGGCTCTTGCCAGGGCTACTAGCTCTGCCTGTTGGGCACTTGTCCCTGGGTTTAGAGCCGATTCTTCGATCGTTTGATATGTCCATGGCCCTTCTTGTCATAGTACAACATATCCGGCTCTCCTTTTTCCTGTGCAGGGATCAATGGATGATGAACCGTCCACAAAGAACACGTGGTCCGGAGCCACCAGTGGTTCTTGGTGTAGGTCTTCTCTTGCTCTTGCTTCTGCTTCCACCACTCTTTCACATTCATGTGGTTGGCCTTCTTCTGGGGTCATCATTAATTCCGCTGGGTTCACAGCTTTGCATCTGATAATGGTCAATCCTGGCTGTGTGAGTAGGATCTCATATCCTGATACTCTCCGATGAGTTAGGGACGATTTCCCTCTACTGAGTAGTGCTTCTACTGCATGTGACACATACAGGGTAACTTCATGCCCTGCCGTTATTGGCGTTGCCTTCTCTACTGCAAAGGCGGCTGCTGTCAGTCCTTTCTCACATGTGTGGAGTCCTCTTTCTACTGCATCTAGTCTCGTACTGTAATAGGCAATGGGTTTGTATCTTTCTTTCTCTTTTTGAGTCAGTACTGTTGTGGCTGTGGCCGTTTGTTGTAGTCTGGGAGTCCCAGAGTTGGAGCTGTTTGTAATGCTTGCTTAAGTCCAGTGAAAGCTGATTCTGTCCCTGGGAGCCATTCAATTTGGTGTCTTCCTGCTTTATTTAGGCACAAATCTCTTAGTGGCCGTGCCATTTCTGCATAGTCGCAAATCCACTGCCTGCAGTACCCCGTCATTCCTAGGAATCTCTGCATTTCTTTCACCGTTCTCGGTCTGGGCACCTTCGTGATTGCTTCAATTCGTTCTGCAGAAATACTTTTGCTCCCTTCCTTAAGAGTATGTCCCAGGTACTGCACTTGTTCTTGGCAAAACTGTAACTTTGACTTAGATACTTTGTGGCCTTTTAGTGCCCGTTCTTGTAGCAGTTTCTTACTGTCCTATTTGCATGCAGTCATACTTGGGCTGCATCGGAGAAGGTCGTCCACGTACTGGATGAGAGTGCTTCCCCCCTTCTGCCCAGAGTTCTTTTGGGACATCTTGTAGGTACTCCTCTTGTTCTTTTGCCCTGTTTCCTGTTTGGTGAGTGACTGAGCTGTGCTACTGAACTGTGCTGTAGAAAAGTTTGGTGGTGATCGTTTTGTGCTGGCAAATCTGCAAATTTGCGATTGTTCTCAAAAAACAAAACAAAATATATTAGGCTACAAACTAACGTTAGGTAAGACGAATTCGCTGCTGAGCAGGCTTTTACTGGGCCAGCAGTGTTAGGCTAGGTAAGATTAGGTAAAGCAAAACAAAGTGGCTTCTACGGAACCAGTAGTATTGATCCTGAGTTGATCCTGCTTCCGACGAATTTTGTATATCTTCTAATACAAGGGTAAGCTATGGCTTCGTTTGACCCCTCAGTCTCTCCCATTCCTCGCTCGGTTTCTCCTTGCTTGCCATATTGGGCTATCTCTTGCCCGGTATGTGACATGTTTACCTATTCCTTCTCCGCCACTAGTGGGAACTTTACTTGTGATAAGTGTAAATTAAATGCTAGGTTGACTGCGAAGATAGCCGATTTGGAATCTCGCATCCGTACCCTACATGAAATTAGAGAAACCGAAAAGTTCATAGAATCCTTCTCAGTTTCGGGTGCTCCAGCTAGCCCGTCCCCAACTAATGTTAGAATTCCGAAAATGCCTCCGCAGCAAGGTAACAGCAGGTGGATTACAGTTCGCGAACGTAGTCGTAAACCCCCGGTACTCCACCAACCACCAATTCGGGTTTCAAATAGGTTCTCTCCCCTGAGCAATGCACCTTCGGTAAAACCGGCTGAAAAAGCTTTGATAATCGGTGATTCTATTCTATGAAACGTAGAAATTGTGAGTCCAAAGACCGTAGTTCAGTGCATTCCTGGTGCTAGAGCGACCGACATAGAAGCAAATTTAAAAATGCTGGCTAAAGCTAATCGTAAATTTTCTAGCATTATTATTCACGTCGGCGCAAATGATGTCCGGTTGAAGCAATCGCTTCAGACTGCTCCAGTTATGCCCCTCACCCTGAGTTTGCAGACTGCTTCGGACCCGTCCCTCCTTTGGTTTATCCTCCCGACTTCACGCAACCGGAGTCCCAGATGCATCACCCCGCCCCCTTTGAACTGATTATTGAATTGACTATTACCATTCAGTCCACCTTTAGTCTAAACCGGGCCGGCCAGCGAAGGATGGGCACCCCCTCTCTAGCCAGGTTCCTTCCGAGATTTCTTCCCACTGGGGAGTTTTTTCTCGCCACTGTTCAGTGTTTTTTTCTCCCCTACCGGGGAGTTTTTTTTTACCTCATTTTGCTGGTTGGGGGCTAAGGCCTGGTTTTTTGCTCAATTTTCCTTCTGTTTCCCTGTGCAGCGTCTTTGTGACAGTTCTCTGTAAAAAGCGCTATACAAATAAAATTGAATTGAATTGAATTGAATAATTGCTTCCACTTCCAGTGTGTGTTTCTCCATGCGTACTGGAGTCTTTAGGTCCAATGATAAGAACCAATCTGTGGGGCAGACACCATTCAACAATCCGGGTATGTTAGTAGGGAGATACTGCTGCTGCATCATTCTTTTTACCATCGGTCCAATGTCTTTTGTTTCAAATCCTGGGTTGACACCCAACGTTACATGAGGAGTTGCTTTTTCCCCCATCATGTACCATTGCTCTGTTGGTAAGTTCTTCTCCCCCAGAGCTATCATAGCCCCGAACCCTTCTTTTCCGATGCCTCTTGCATGTATCACTCCCTGTTTTCCGTCTATCTCCTTGAAGTCCTGTGCGTACTCTTCATCTTCTTCCGTCGGGTCGAAGAATAAGGTCATGTGGAGCTGATCCCTGATTTCTGTCTTGCTGATACTTTCTTTCAGTACCGGGCATGTTCTTGTCCATAGCTTCCAATATTCATTCAAATTATTTTCTTGTGGTAACTGTCCCCAGTAGACTTCTGGTCTCCGAATGGAGGCGTGGGTTCACCCTGTTCCTTGTTTAACATGTCCATCACATATTGTCCAGATGATCCAGGAAATGCAAATCAGCCCTTGAGGCGTGCATGAAATGGTGGCATTCAATTTGCACAGCAGATCCCTTCCTAGCAAGTTTACGGGTACGTTAGGGGTATATAGGAGTTTTGCCGCAATTTGTTGCTCCCCCACTATCAGTTTTTGCTTTAATATGATGTGTTGTAAGTGGCAAGTGTGCTCCATCCAGACCAATACAGGAGTAGGTTGCCCCAGTATCTATTAAAAAGTTGCATGTTTTCCCTCTTATGAGAATATCAATTTGTGGTTCATTTGTGGCACAGCTGGATTTTATAGATAGCATTTCCCTTGCCTCACACTCTCCCTCTGCTCCTAGGGGTGTGGGATTCTCAAGGCATCCCTATTGATGGGGATTCTGATGGGGACTCATCCCCCATTGTTGTTGTGGCTGCCACCCCCCAGGGTTTGCTCCTTGGTTCATGCGGCCTCTTGATTGGAATCCTCACCTTCTTCTTCCTCTCTCACAGTTTCTGGCCCAGTGTCCCATCTTTCCGCATTTCCAGCAGTCTCCTTTCTGCTGCCACTGGCCCTGGTTTGTCCATGGGGACACTGGCCTTTGGAAATTTGGTCCAGCCCATTCGATGGATGGGCCCTGTCCTCCTTGGACTTGTTGTGAGGGTGGGGTGCCTGTATCTGCTGGGTTATCACTGCTGCTTGAATTCCCTGATCTTCTTTCTCCTTTTCGGCTATCTGGAGAAGTAACAGCTTCTTCTTTAGAGATTTATTCTGTCCTTCTGAGGTCTTCATATTTTCCCTGTGCAGCTTCATGTGGTGGACAAGATGGGCTCTTTGTTTATCCCAATTCTCCTGAGAAAGCCCCACAACCTTGCTTAGGGCCTTTATCACTGGATCGGGCAATGCTTTACACAACATGTGAAAGAACATTGTCGATGTTCCTTGCGATGCATCAAATAGCTGTCCCATATTTGTGTTCCATGTCTCCTGCATTCTGTTGATAAAATCATGGATGTCCTCTCCTTCTTTTAGTTCTGCACTCGTTATCTCTGCAAGGTTTGCTTTATGTCGAAACAACTCCCTCAAAGCGGCCCACACACCTGGTCTGTTTCTGTTGAATGATTCTCCGTCTATCTTGTGGGTGTCCGTAATTCCTTTCAGGCCTGCCAGGTCCATTATTTCCGCGACCTTGTGCCCCACACATCTTACTAGTAGCTGCTTAACATCTCCCATGCACAGGGGCAGGTTAGTCGTCCTCATCTCTACCCTCGCTATCCATGGCCCTGCTCCATCTGTTATTCTTGGTAAATCCTTAACCATGTTCTCCAGGTCCATTGACGACCATGGGGTGTACTTAGTGAGTGGCTGTTGTCTCCCTGGTTGGGGTAGGACTTGCAATGGGGCCAGGAAGGTTTCTTCATCCTCTTCATCTCCTTCCCCTGGGATGTATCGATCAGGTGCTCTTCTTCTTCTGCCGCTCCTCCTGAGGATTTTGCTGGCACTGTTCTGGATATCACTACTGATATCGTAGACCTGCTTTAATTCTTGAACTCGTTGCTGCAAGTACCCTCCTTCATGCAGGAATGCTTGTTCTGCCTTTTTCACCTCCTTTAGGGTTTGTTTGAGCATTTCCTTTGTCACTTTCTTCTTCCTTGTTGTACTGTCATCTGATTCTTCACTATCAGAGGAGCTTGATTCATCTCTGGGAAGGGCAGTTGACCTTAGCTTCACTTTCCATTTCATGTCATATTCTCCTCTCCTTGGGTCTCTTCCAGCTCTTCTTGATTCTCCTTTCGGTTTTGTTTCTTCTTCTCACATTTCTTCTTCATTTCTTCTTCTCACATCTCATTCTCACACCTTCTTCTCACTTCTCACATTCTCACACCTTCTTCTCACTTCTCACCTCCCTCTGCTTCTTCCATTGCCTGTTGATATCCAGTGGCACATCCTAGCTTGCTGCTCCTTTCAGATTCACGTGCCCCCGACGACTTGACTGTTTCTTTCTTGCAACTTGTCATTCCCTGATTCTCTGGCCCGCTATGAGGTGTGTGGAGGCGTGGGCATGGTGTGCTATTTGCGGGATTTCCCTCGTTTCCTCGGCTGTCACTCTGGGCTGTCTCTGATTCTCCTTCCTCTGGACCTGCTGCTGTAACTTTTAATCTTATTAAAATGGTTTCAAAATTACCTTCTACTTCCAGGGTCGCTTTCACTTTCACCAAATCTGGCCTCATCCTCACAGTAGTCTCAGGCCCCTGGCTCAGATCCTCTTGTTTCCCAATGTTGTTCAATAGGGGATACAGGCATGCAGCCTTAATGGCTCCATTTGCCGGCCGCCGTTCATCTGGTGGTCGCTCTGATGGCGCTGGTTTGGGGTCCGCCTTCGGCTGGTGCTCCTCCTTCCTCTCCACAGTCGCTCTCCATCTGAAAGACTCATTCTTCCATTGATTTAGGCTCTGTGAGTTCGCAACCTTCCTTTCCAGCCCTTACTCTCCTTGTTTCCACTGATTGCAGGCATTGAAGCCCAAAAGTACCTTCCTTAGGTCATACCAAGGGACCACCTCTTGTCCACTCTTCCCATTTTCTCATGGTATGCCCATAGTCTGTTTGAAATAACTCACTCATGCAGGAGAGAGCTGTCTTGGGTCTCGGGTTTAAAGGCTCACCCTTCCGGGTTTTCAAATCCTTATTTTTCTTTACGCCCATGCAAGCTTATTCTAGTTAACTGAAACTGAAACTAAAATTTAAAAAAACATTTTAGTTAACTGAAATTTAAAAAAAAAAACTAGTTACTTTAAAAACTAAAACAAAACTAAAACTGTACTGTAGTGTTGAAAAACGAACTGAAAAAAAAAATAAAAATTAATCATGAATTCTTTTTAGTTTTAGTTTCTGATCCTCTTCCTGATCTGTGATCTGAAATCTGGATTGCATATAGGGTAATTTAAAACATTCAAAACCAATATTTAATTTCACTCCCTCTAAATTAGAAAGTGAAATTAAAAACTAATAAAAATAAAAACTAAATTAAAAACTTACAACTATAATAACTTTGCCTCCATGTTTTATTTTTTTTTATAATTCAGGGGACCACTCTGTCCTTGGTAGCCACGCCTTTATCTTTAACCCTATTAGTTCCCACTTAGTGACTGTGACTCGCGTAGCTCCTCCCCTTGAATGCCCCTGAGCTGACTTCCCCTCTACCTCTTCAGTTCTCAATTCCCTCAATGGAGTACACACCAGCCAAACAGCTCCGTCTGCCCACCAGTCTAAACATACAGATCCTTTCCAAAAAATTTGAATATCATGGAAAAGTTTTTTTTTTTCCATAATTCCATTCAAAAAGTGAAACTTTCATAGATTATAGATTCATTACACACAAAGTGAAATATTTCTAGCCTTTATTTGTTTCATTTTTCATAATTTTGGCTTACAGCTCCAGAAAACCCCCAAAACAGTATTTCAAGAAATTAGAATAGTGTGTCGAAAATCAGTATTTACTTCAGTTATTTCAGAGAATGAGTGAGGCTTGACTCGAGGAATCCGACAGTTGTAGCCCATGTCCCGGATACGTCTGTACGTGGTGGTTTTTGAAGCACTGACTCCAGCCTCAGTCCACTCCCTCTGCATCTCCGCCAAATTTTGGAATCGTCTTTGCTTGACAATCCGCTGAAGCCTACGGTCATCTCTTTTGCTTGTGCACCTTCTCCTGCCACATTTTTCCCTTCCACTAAACGTTCTATTGATATGCTTGGACACTGCACTCTGTGAACAGCCAGCCTCCTTAGCGATGACCTTTTGTGGCTTACCCATCTTCTGGAGGGTGTCAATGATGGTCTTCTGGCCAATTGTCAAGTCTGCAGTCTTCCCCATACTGAACCAAACTGAAATAAACTTTGCAGGTGTTTTGAGTAAATTAGATGATAGTGTGACACTCAGTCTAAAACATTAATTCTCTGAAATAACTGAAGTAAATGCTGATTTTCGACACACTATTCTAACTTTTCCATGATATTCTAATTTTTTGGAAAGGATCTGTATTTCAAATATTTCTCCTGTTTCTATGGCCTTGGGTAGGAATTTATCAATCCCTGAATGGCAGCACAGAGATTTCACTCCATATAACTGTTCTCGTGTTAATTATTCTCCCACTGTATCTTTTCCTACAATAACATACACAATAACATACACATAATATTTCCACTTTTCTAGTGGAGTACTATCTATCTAAGTAAAACCCTGTTATTTACATAATTTCCTTCAGCATTATATACAGCATCCAAAATACAACAAATTCTCATATAATGTTAGCACACCTTATCTTTTTTCTATTGTTCTCCTGTTACAGTATTGTTTAATCGATTATGTTCAGTTTGATTGTACAACCCGTGCAATGGATCTATGGTAAAGGCTAACCAGCCCAAACTTATTGTAAAATACAATAATAGCACAACCCAAAGAACTATCTTGAGGTACACTTCATGGAGGTGGTATTTGTTCTAATTTGATTAATTGAGATATATGTATATACATATAGTACTATTTACAAAAAATTATAACAAAAATTATAGTTTTATTTACAAAAATTATTTACACAGATAACGTTGCCTCCTTTTTTTTAAAAATTTAAAAAAGCACTGTCCCTACCGTAATATAGCAGTGGCAGTATCTTTCGACTGCTTCACTCTATCACCGTTTGTGGCGGACTGTTTGAAGGGAAAGGCGTCCCTTTACACACAACCTCTACGTGGCCCACAACCCGGAAATTCTCATTATTTCAGATATTTTGGTTAGCTAACTTGGAGCTCTATTGCTCCCCCAGTGTTGTAATATTCACAATAATCACACTTTTTCAAACACTTTTTCAACACTCCTGCTTATTTCACTTCTCACAATTTTTCTACCTATTTATCCTATTTATTTACTTTTTTATTTTTTTTCTCCACTCACCCACTGGAGCCCCGTCACCCAGTGTAGGACCACACTTGGAGCCAACGGAGTGCGGGTAATTCCTCTCTGCAGACGTTTTATGAAAAAGGTGTCTGCTTACCTCTCACTATTGACTGGTCTCTAACTTGAAGATACTAACCGTTGGTTCCCTCCTGCGGTCCCTTCCGGGATCTTGGAGTCCTGGCTGGCACGCCAAATATGCGGAGGGAAGTCCTTTACTCTCTCATTAGGTTCAATTTGAGATGGGTTTTTGAGTTGAAGAATTCTCAAGATGAAGATGAAGGAAATAGCAGTCTTCTATTCAGTTTAACCATTTATTAAGCATTGACGCCAACGGGAGGTCCTATACCCTATGCAGAGGATTAGGAGTTCCCCGAACAAAAACAAACATTCGCTTATATAATATCATAACTCCTCCTTTACGTTACTAATACACCAATAATATGTGGTAACACCCTTTCATAATATCTTATTTTGTCCGATAACAAATTAGGCAAAAAATAAATATGTTATATGACCTGTTCTTACCCTATGCGCTTGGGGGCACTCTTGATCTATCAAATAAAATTGTTTGTGACCTCTCCTCCTGTGCCTTTTAATCAGACCATGAAATGCCTGGCCATTGACGATGGGAGAGTCAAACCACTCCGTAAAGTCTTCTGCAGCACATCCCAAAGACTTTCAATGGGGTTAAGGTCAGGACTCTGGTGGCCAGTGAACCATGCTACCTGAACCACTCTTTCATAATTTGAGCCCGATGAATCTTGGCATTGTCGTCCTGGAATATACCCATTTATGGGATAACCTGGTCATTCAGTACATTCAGGTACTCAGCTGACTTCATTTTATTGCTGCTTAACATTGCTGAGCCTAGACCAGTGACTTTTTTTTGGCCGTGTATGTGCACCCTTGTGTATAGTAACCATTTTATAAAAGCAAAAAAAAAATTTAGAGCATGATTAATCGCAATTTTATCATGGTGGTGATGCAGCCAAGGGCCAAAAGCATGACACAGCCATAATAAAATCGTAATTTCTCATGCCACCGAATGTTTTATTGCTTAATTTTGACCCAGGTTTGATACATGCTTCCCATTTTTCACAGATCATCTCAAAACAGTGTGGGGAAATAATTGCAAGAGGACCCATTTCTGTGGAAAGGGTTAAAGAGGCCCTTATTGCTACCGCAGAAGGAAGAGAAGTTTTCATACCATCAAATTTTATCTCGTATAAAATATGAACAATGGGTCTGCAACACACTTCCCCACACCTAAATAAATAAAGGATAAATAAAATAAATAAATGCTATGATGTGACCGAATCTGTTTTTGTGTTTTTGACTGTTTGTTGACTTGTTGTTCGATTTAATTATTGCTCTGAGTTGTGCTTGACATTTCTGTTAGAATAGTAAAATAAAAGAAACATTATTTTATGTTGTATCTGGTGTGTCTGTTATGGGATATGTAGAACCTATGTAATTGCTGACACTAGTTCACTATTCTAAATGCCTAGTATTTCTTGTAACAGTACCTGAAAATAAGATATCAAGAATCTTTTGATATCCTATTATACCCAGTTGTAATAGAATCACCTGTTTATCTGTGGAATGCTCCAAACAGGTGTTTTTTTAACTTCCCAGTCTTTTTTTTGTTGCCCCTGTCCCACCTTTTGTGGAACGTGTTTCAGGCATCAAATTCAGAATTAGCGTATATTTACAAAAATCAATAAAGTTGATAAGGTAAAACATTAAATATCTTTTCTTTGTACTGTTATCAATTAAATACATGTAAAAGAGAATTTACAAATCACTGCTTTCTGCTTTTATGTACAGTTTACATACATATTTTTTGGGAATTGGGGTTTGTATATTAAGTAATTAATTCCTTTAATTAAATTCAAACCTGTTAAAATTCTAAGTGAAAAAGCCAGTTAACTCATTCTTTATTTTTTTACATGGTTTTGTTGACTTTGTGCTGGGCAGCTTATAAAGTACTCCTGGAACAACTGAAAGCTAGGGGAGTAGGCTAATTTTCTCCCGTTACTGAGACAGTAGCATAGCAGTAGCCTAGTTTGTTATATTGCCAACTCGATTGTGTTCAATTTCTTTATATTCTTGGTCACTGGCGCAGAAACGTGTTGGTACAAATTGACGGAGACGCGTTATTCCCACGCCCGGATGTTGGTTTAGATGGTGAGACATGAGGTTGTTTTTTTGTTTTTTTTAAACATGGGATAAATAAAACTTCAAATATTTCCATCTAGAACCATGTAAAAAAAAGAAAGAGCAAAACAGAACGTAATTGTAAATTAGTCATTGTTTTATTTTTCCTGACTCAAATCCAGAATTCTTTACCGGTGTAGCTGAGTAAAGATTTTTTTTTTTAAACTGTGGTTGACTTCAGTCGCCCTCGGCACTTTAGACTGTTCATAATTAATTGACTAAAGTCGCCCACAGCAATGAATGAGTTAAGAACAACGTTTCTCAACGCACGATTGCAAGGAATTAAGGGATTTCACCATCTACAGTCCATAGAATTATTAAAAGATTCAGAGAATCTGGAAAAATCTCTGCGCGTAAAGGGCAAGGCTGAAAACCAATATTGAATTCCCATGACCTTCAATCCCTTAGACGGCACTGCATTAAAAACCGACATACTTCTGTAATGAATATAACCACATGGGCTCGGAAACACAGTTTGTGTTTACTGACAAGTTAAGACTCCTACGCAAAGCGTAAGCCATATATCAACAACATCCAGAAACCTCTCTGGACTCAAGCTCATCTGAGATGGACTGATGCAAAGTGGAAACGTGTGCTGTGGTCTGATGAGTCCACCTTTCAAATTGTTTTTGGAAATAATGGACGTTGTGTTCTGTGGGCCAAAGAGGAAAAGGACCATCCCGATTGTTACCAACGCAAGGTTCAAAAGCCAGCGTCTGTCATGGTATGGGTGTGTGTTAGTGCCCATGGCATGGGAAACTTGCACATCTGTGAAGGCACCATTAATTCTGAAGGGTACATATGCATTTTGGAGCAATTATGCTTCTATCTATACAACGTCTTTTTCAGGGACGTCCCTGCTTATCTTACGTGAGTTACTACTCCCTGCTTATTTCAGCAAGACAATGCCAAGCCACATTCTGCATGTGTTACAACAGCGTGGCTTCATAGTCAGAGAGTGCAGGTGCTAGACTGGCCTGCCTGCAGTCCAGACCTGTCTCCCATTGAAAATGTGTGGCACATTATGAAGCGCAAAATACGACAACGGAGACCCCGGACTGTTGAGCAGCTGAAGTCTTACATCAAACAAGAATGGGAAAAATTCTGCTTTCAGAACTACAACAATTAGTGTCCTCAGTTCCCCAAAGATTATTGAGTGTTGTTAAAAGTAAAGGTGATGTAACACAGTGGTAAACATTGCCCTGTCCCAAGTTTTTTGGGATGTGCTGCAGGCATAAAATTTAGATTGAGCGTATATTTACAAAAAACAATAAAGTTGAATCGTTAAAACGTTAAATATCTTGTCTTTGTACTGTTTTAAATTGAATACAGGTCAAAAAGGATTTGCAAATCATTGCTTTCTGTTTTTATTTACATTTTATACACTCAATTGAATACAGGGGTGTACTACGAAGCGAGATTAAGGGGTTAGCGAGATAATTTAAGCTTCAACCCTGGGTTTTCTGTACCACAAAGTCGACTAACTTTTAATTGCGATATATTGCCATGGCAACTTGCTCTGCACTGCTAACCTGCTCCGGATTGAAACATATGAAAGCACCGCCCTTTGACTAATCAACTCATTGGTTTTGTAAAAAGGCGTCTCCATTCCAAAGGATCCCGTAGAGATATGTGCGGATACTAAAGGAATCTCTTCCCAGGGCGAGATTATCGAGTTCCGCAAAGTATTTTCTGAGTTCCGGAAAATGCTTGAGAGACTTTTTTTATGAATAAACGTTAGTGTGGTTGCTTCAGAAAGATTTTAAACATGCTGTATCAAGTTTGAGGGTTAGGAGCTCTAGAATGTAGTAGTACAGTTGTCACATTAGAAATAGACTGTATGACAATGTACTGAGAATATATATTTATTTGTTATGAGTGGTCAGGTGAATAAGGTATTAACTTTCAACCTACACAATGAGCATTTTTTTTTTTTTTTTTTTTGCAAAAGCTCCTTCCTGGCTTTGTTGGAGGCAATGGTGTTGCTTTTTGCTCTTACGATTGATTCATGTTCTTATCCATCCATTATATCTGTCCGTATCAGTCTTCTTTTCTATAGGAGAGAATGCTGCTCCAGTACAGCCCATGCTGCACCGCTATAGGCTCGTTGTAACACCCCTTTTATGGGAACGAGCACAGAGCTAGGGGTCGGAGGACCAGACGCGACCGGAGGGAAATCCTAAAGCTACCCACAAACGTGGAAGCCACTAATTGGGACAAAGAAACAGGAAGCCCCGATATATTCATGGAAATTAAACGATCTTAAAGCTTAGCTTTTGTTGTTTTTTTAATTTAGCACAACCTGCAATAAAAAATAATCTAACAAAAGCTGAGCTTTAAGATCGTTTAATTTCCATGAATATTTTCGGAATTAAGAGTGCGGAGAACGAAGAGCACATGTAGGCTATCCACAATTATAATGTTGATTAAAATGTGCACAATTTTGCGACGCAAGTTAAAATAATTTTATTACTTGCCTAATAGCCTAATTGAGGAGAACCGGCTACATTTGATGGTAATTTAATTGGTGAATTAAACGCTGATGTAGCCTATTGTTAATCAAGGAAACTGATTGAAAAATGATTAAGACCAATAATCAGTTTAAAGGGAAGTTTTCCGCCCCCCCCAATTTTCAGCTCAGGAGCCGCCACTGACTAAGAAGGTTCCTGCGTTTCTTTTAACACAAAAGAAATGCAATCCTCCGGCTAACCATTTACCTGGCTTGACTTGGCAAAGTATGACACAAAAGCAACGGAACAGGAAATGGTTGAGTTTAAGTAGCCAGCTAACACCTGAAACAGATGAAAGATAATGAGTCACGGGCGCCGGCAAAACCCGGCAGGAGCGCCGTCCCACAGCTCCGGGAGGAAACACCCGCTGAACAGAGACGGCAAGCTGCAAAACCATGACAATTTGGTGTTATTAGTGTGTTAGGGTGCTCTCGAGGCACATTATTTGAACTTTCTAGTGGTGTAGCTATTCATTTTCTAATGGATGTGTTTATTAGCAGTAATTGTGCTAAAAATGTTTATTCAATGTTCAAGTGGATGTGTAACAATTGTTATGGTGATTACATTTTTAAAGAAATGGACACGTCCCGGAGAAAAAACCCTGGGAATTAATAACAAACTATGTCTTAAGTGTGAAATGTCCAGACCATGGTCACCTCACGCCTGGACTACTGCAACTCCCTGCTCGCAAGCCTACCGGCCTGCGCCATTCTGCCTCTTCAACTCATCCAGAATGCAGCTGCCCGGCTTGTGTTCAACCTCCCGAAATTTTCCCATGTAACCCCCCTGCTGAGGTCTCTCCACTGGCTGCCAGTTGCAGCCAGGATCAGGTTCAAAGTTCTGACCCTGGCCTACACTGCAGCCAATAGGACAGGCCCCGTCTACCTGCAGGACTTAATCCAGAACTATGTTCCTGCTCGACCACTTCGCTCTTCTACAGCAGGGCGACTGGCACTTCCCCCTCTCCGTGTCAAAGGCTCTCGCTTGTCCCGACTGTGGAGTTTTTCCACATTAGCACCTCAGTGGTGGAATTAACTTCCCATTCCCCTACGTTCTACTCCAACCCTGCCTGCATTCCGTCGAGGCCTGAAGACACACCTCTTCAGACTCCACCTTGACTAATATCCTCACCTAGGAATATCAGTTCCCTGTTCCCTGTGTTTTCCTGTCTGTTTATTATAGTTTATAATAGATTTGGAATGGTTTATAATAGCATAGTTTATAATAGTATTTGGAATGGTTTATAATAGTATAGTTTATAATAGTATTTGGAATGGAAGTGTGGTGTTGCTGATTTGCCCACAGCTTACTGTGAACTACAGTCAACGTTCATTGCTAGGGATAGCTGCTACATTATGCAAAGGATGTGCTTTGCCTGTCTGTTCTGTAATGATGATGATGTCTCTGTACGCACTTACTGTACGTCGCTTTGGATAAAAGCGTCTGCTAAATAAATGTAATGTAATGTAATGAAATTTGGCTTAGTCAAAAGCCACAAAAGACAGGAAATTAAATGAGATGAGCACCACCAAGCCAAAACTCTACACTATCTGTACTCTGTTTTTTACATCTGACTGCTATACAGTTCTGTAGCTATGTTGGTCTACTGTATTTCAAACAACATGCAATCACTCATCACTGGGAAGATTGGTTCAAATCTTCTCTCAAAGAGCCCAATTCATACTCTTCAAAACAGTAAGTGACCTACAAGTATATGGACACCTGCTCATCCAACATCTCATTAAAAAATCATGGGTATTAATATGGAGGTGGTCCTTATTTGCTGCTATAACAGCCTCACTCTTCTGGGATGTTTCCGGAAATACATTTTTTGGTTGTCCTGCCTAGCATTAGCTATTGAATTTTCAATTTTAGGCATTTGGCTGACTGGACTCTTTCCAGTTTAAGTCTCGCTCTTGCTATATCCATGTTCGTTTGCCTCACGTCTTTAATGCCAGAGGGGGAGAAATGCTCATTGTTTTAACGCACCAGATCAAATGCATTTGCTAGCTAGCTCTGTCCATTTGTATAACATAAGTTAACGTTACACAACCTCCTTCTTCGTGTAGGCTACCATTAGCAAGATTGCTAACTGACTCTTACTATTATTAGCTAGCTTAGACAGACTTTATCTGCTAAAGGTAGACATTTCAACTGCTAAGTAACTAAAAGAAAATGACACCATACCGGTAATGTTTACAGACTGCTTTTTATAACATAGCCTACGTTATAGCAGAACGTTGCAATTAAGATGACAGGTTGAGTGTTTAGCCGGAGCGGTTCGGCAAATTGAATGTGTTTTTATCGTTTTTGCTCATTTAGGATGACAGTGGGCCTAATGTACCGTATGAATTTAACCCATCTTTATAGGGCTCCGTAGTCCCGCCCCCTCCTATCCCTGGCTGGTCCCGGAAGACTGCCGGAAGCCATTACCTGCATCCCCAGTTCTGACCATTTTGCCGCCCTAGGCAAGATTTTAAAATGCCACCCTAAAATATCTACAATATAAAAAGAGAAAATAATAAAATAGCATAATGTTCAATAGATTGTTCTGAATCAACATACCTAAATCATCAGTGATATTGGCTCAACTGAATTATGTATTTTTGTCATATATGTCTAAACAGGATAATCTTTCTCATGTCAAAAACGTGTTTCAGAAAATAAAAATTGAAGCTGACGTGAGTAAATGTTTGCTGTTTAGTTTCCTTCGCCATTCATTTTCGACAGGACTGATCAACAACAAATGCCAAATAAGTTACCTTCAAATTTAGACATATGTTATGTGAAAACACTAGCTAATTAGTAGCCTACTTGATATTGATAACACTAAAATAGTTGAGTATAAAATGTACAAAGATACCAAGACAGACAGCAGAGCTAACATTACAAGTTAAAAAAAACGCCTCAGAAAATAAAATGGCTCGTTGTTTGCGCTGAGAGCTAACTGTTAGACTAACATTACTGTTTTTAGTTTTTGTTATTATTTAGCGATCTAGTCTACACTAAATATGGAAAATACTCACATCTATCAGTTCACTTAATGTTATGTTAATAGCATGACAGACCTTCACAATTTCAGCTCGAAACAAGCTGGGGGAAGTGGGCTATACGGTTGCACTGTGTAGGTTCCTAACGTTACTTACCTAGGGGGCTAGAGCAAGCTAAGTTAGAGCTTTACACTAACGTTGGCGAATTCCACGTAACAATCTGAGAAAATCTGCAGAGATATTAAACGTTAAACTATTATTTCAAAATTAGAATGCTCCAGCTTTAAAGGGATAATAGCGGGGGCTGCAGAATAGCGTTATGACTTGGATGGTGGGGCGATGGGCGGAGGGCGGCAAAGGTCATAGTGCCGCCCTAGGCGGCAGCCTATAGTTGCCTAGTGGACGGTCTGGTCCTGATTACCTGTCCCACTTTGGGATCTTTCAGTCACACATTATGATGATCTATGGCATTGTATGGACCAAACTTTGACATATATGTGAAACAAAGTCCATTATACACTCACCACCGCGTTTAAATCAAATTTGAATCGTATAATTTAAAAAAAAAAAATTTTATGAAGAGGAACAAAGGCAATACAGAATATATCAAAGACGTATTTGCCATATAACCTATTCTTTATAGTTATGTCATGGCACTGATAATTATTATTTGTTCTAGCTAGCTAGCTGGCAATATATCTGTCTTCCTCGCTAGCTAGCTAGCGATCTCTATCCCTCTCCCTAGATAGATAACGTTACAGATAGATAGACATACATATGCCATAGCTCTAATAGTGTATAAAACTATAAAACATGTTCTAGGGTTGAACAGGACAGGGTAGGCTTGGACCATATTTATTAGATGATCTTCCATTGCTGCAATGAGTGAAGCAGGGAGGAACAATTATTCACAAAAGTGTATCATATCGGTTGAAGAACTAGGAAGCGCAGAACTCTTGATTGGCCATAGGAAATTAATGGACTTACGGCAACTGGGTGACCAAAGTTGCTCAATGTGAGAATGCAGCGTAAGAGTATCACCAAGGGCGAGAATCACTATCAGTCTGGCCATGTCGAAAGTGTCAGCTTTAGTGGTGGCTTTCACTTCAGCAGTGGTGGTGAGCAAGTGAGTAGCCCGGATGTTGTAGTCGTTTTAGTTATTTTTTTGAAAGCGTGTTTGTTGTTAATTTGTTGGACATAATTTCAAATGACCAATTTAATAAATTATAAAAAAAATGTGACAACCCCTCTTTGGTGTTTTGAACGTGTAGCTGCCTGAAGATAGAAAAAATTAATTTTCAGTCCATTGACTCGCATAGTATTTTCTCAGAAAAGATATTCTGTGCGAGATTTTCTAAAACAACAGTTTTTTGTGTGTGTGTTTTTTTTTACCATGATTTACGTTGATAAAGGATGGTATCAATGACAAAATATAGTCAGTAAAAAAAAAAAAAAAAAGTTCACTAAAATAAGAAAATAACTATTCTAATGGTCTGTGTCTCTTAGCAAATTGACATATAACAACATTTGCCACGCGCAAATTGAGGTCATGATGTCAGCGTTTCACTCTGTTTCACCCATACACACGAATGCACGTAGAACGGAGTTTGTAAAAATCTCCACCCTGGAAGGTGTTTTCCAAAAGCTGTTTTCAGTGACCTAAAACTCGTTTTCGTGTGGACGGGAGGCCAAAAACTATGTTTTTAGAAATATCCGTATGGACGGGGATATCCGTGTGGACGGGGCCTAATGTTACTTTTGACAGGTTTTACATTGTTAGCTAACATTAACTAGTCTAGCTAGTCAAACGGTTTGGGAGCTAAAGTTGCTAACTCCACTAGTCTAGCTAATATAGAAAAGAAGCGTTAGCTTGTGATGCTAGGTTGCGGTATGTAGGCTACATTTGCAGGTCTTTAACTAAGTACTTGGTAAAAAAAGTACCCTTACAAAAATATAGGCCTTCTGGCAAATTTGCGTCAAACCTTTGGCATTGTTGCTGCACGTTTGTGGCAAGCTCATATTTTCACATGCATATTAGCTTCGTGGGAACTGCCATTCACTTCGACTCTTTCACTCTCAAGAGTCGGGGTCGCTCCCATCCAGTGTGATTCAAAGAGTTGAGTTGAGGCAGAATCGATTCCACGATTATTTAATGTTAAACGCTTTAAAAGAAAAACCGTAAATTGTCACGCATGCAGGATTGCGGAACCCTCAGCCTCTCCAGCACTGCAGGGTAATAAAATAGCAAGATGTATTCAGTACAGCGGGACTTTTCTCACTCCGATGTTGGTTTTTCTTGCGAGTCAGTCGGATAGGAGGACTCACTTAGCCAATGGCATTTAGTCAGACAGAGGATAAGAAAATTTTAAATGAGAAAAAAGCGGAAAGTTTACGGTCTATTGCAGAGGCAAAGCTGCCGGTAAATAGCCTAATTGCTAATTAGGCTATGTTCCAGTTAATTTAGGCTGACATGTTGTAGCCTATTTTTCATTAAGCCTATTGTTTCTGTTTTTATTTCTACATTTGTAGCCTACATTTGTACATTTCTACTGTTAATCAACACAGTTGTTCACTGTCTCCGTGTTTCAAAGTGAATTATTGATTTCTATGCCGACCAGAAATACTACAAAGACAAAGTTGGACAAAGTTGGAATAAAGATATAGACTACTCCATGAATGAATGCATTCGCTATGTTTATTTGGGAACCAATTAAAACATTTTCTAAAAGTTCCACAAAAACTTTTTTCAAAGTTTTTTGTTATTTTATGGCGGTTACTGCTGCAGTAAGACTGATTTCACTAATTCATGTGGTAAGGAAAATAGCAGTACCGCCCTAGCTCTAGTAGAAAGTCCATTTAACAAGCAACCCCCACCCAGTCTTGCACGCAGCTATACCTACCCATGCGTGACATAGTGGACAATAGCGTCTATGTGTAAGTTCATAAATATATTTATTCATCATATAAAATTAGAATTCCATCATAGCAACAAGATACACCCAAAAATAGCCTGCTCATATGCCAAAAAAGCCATGAAAAGCCCTGCTCACTCAAATACAAAATAAACATGTGCAATTATTGTCATATACCACATCATAATACAAAATAAATATACAACCTTACCATTGGTTTTACACATAGAAATGTTCCTTTCACATTTCAGTCATCATTTATTGTCTTGGACAATCTGTTTGAGAAATACACACCAGTTTAGCACATTATTACACAATTTGGAACATGTGTGGGCAGTACCCCATATGCCCTACCTGTAGCTCTGAAGTATTTCACGTCATTCCGGTTTTATCCGATAGATGACAGTATATCCTTCTCAACAGTGTTCTCAAAGGGTCAGACAAGCTGATGCTCAGCAAGCAGGCATAGGCTACGCGCCGATATTGTGGACCGCTCAGGGGCCTGGGCACCCACAGGCAAATTGTATTGCAGAGAAGTATAGGCGCCAGGTTTATATTTTACCAGGATGTGCCCGAAAAAAATTCAGCCACAGGCACAAACATAAAAAAAAAAAAAATTTGTAGTAGGGTGTTAGGGGGGCAAAATAAAACATTTTCCCATAGCTTATTTATATACACCATGTGATACACCAGGGTTTCATAAACACAATGCACTTTGTTTCATGTATTTAGGACCTACCAATCCTGAGATATCAGAAAGTAAAGTATAGAAATAGGAGGTCAAAAGGTCGCGGACCATTCAATGTTAATCCCTATATTCAGAAGGCACCAAATGGGCACTAAAATGACAAATTGGCTCCGATTGAGATACATACATTTAAATATCTCAAGATAGGAATGTCCTATCAACATGACATTTTCAGAGATTATACAATATAAGGAGACAAAATGTTTTATATAAATATTGTTTATATAAGCAAATGAGTACGTAATATGCAAATTAGTTGTTGATTTATGTGCAAATAAACACATTAAAACAAATAGACTCAAGATATATTAAAATGTGAATGTTCTATTAACACAAACATTCTAGCAATGATATATTACAGGAAGAATATTTAAATGATATTGCGTTTAACATAAAATAACTTATAAAATATGCAAATTAGCACATAATTAGCATATTATGTGCAAACAGACCATATATTTCGGTAATAAAGACAATTGCACAAATTAGGAATGTCCTATCAATATAAAATTTTCAGAGATTATACAATGTAAGTAGACAAAATGTTTTATAAATAAATATTACTTTAATTATGCAAATGAGTACGTAATATGCAAATGAGTTGTTGATTTATGTGCAAATAAACACTAAGACAAATACACTCAATATATTAAAATGTGAATGTTCTATTAACACAAACTTTTTAGCAATCATATATTAGGAAGCATATTTAAAAAATATTGCTATTAATTTATAAAATATGCTAATTACTACACAATATGCTAATTAGTAAAGCATTAGCATATTGTGTACAAACAAACAGACACTTTAAGACAAGTAAATCCTATATTTTAAAATATGAATGTTCTATTAACAAACATTTTTAGTAGGTATGTTACATTTTATTGTTATTCACTGATAAAGTAATTTATAGATTATGCCAATAATGAAATGCAAAATTATTATAGAATGCTGCAAATCTATTATAGAATGTTGCTATGAATGTTCCATTCACTTGAATGGGAAAAAATGGAAACACTTCTTCTCTTACACCTTTTAAGTTAGACACACCAGACTAATTTATATAATTTGGAAAATAACTATTCTGGATTGCTTAATGATGTGTCAATGTTTTCTTTTTTTATATTTTTAAACTATAGAGTTTTTAGAACCACTCACAAAATCACATCCACTTGAATGGTAACCTTTGCCGTCTTTGGATTTGTTCCTGTTCTACAACCACTTAAACTTTAAAGAGCATTTACCTTTAAAATGTAAAAGTAAAATGTAAAAATCCATTCTCAATTACATGGTGAGAGACCAGGATGAATAATAAGTCAAAGGCATAACAGTTTAAGTTAAAGTTAATAATTTATTATTTAACGATAAACTACTGAATAATTTAGCCTGATTCATAAATGTAATCCACTATCTTAAGGTCGTCAATATGTAGAGGGAACTCCCAAACATCCCCAACATCGTACTTGATCTTGAACACTGTGTTGACGGCATTTGGTTTCTTCTGTGTAATCTGAAGCACAGTACCAGCATACCAGACTGGAGTTGGATCCCCTTCTTCACAGCAGTTATGCTGTACTCTCTGTCCAACCACCTTTTCTGGGTTTTCCAGGTAATCACTGAGTTGTTCTTTCTGTGTTTTTCTTTCCCTCTTTTTTCTGGCAGCGGTCAACTTCTCCACAAGTTTTCGCTTCTCTTCCAAAAGTCTTGCATTTGTGTCTTCCTCAGTGCGGTAGGTCAGTGCAGGCTGCAGTTCTAGTCTAGTATCCTCTGCCTCCTCTTCCTCTTCAGTTTCAACCTGGTTGATCCGCAGTACTTCCAGCAAGTTTTGTCTTAAGTCACTGCAGCTGTAGATGTGACTTTTGCCATTTCTTGTGACTGATTGCTGGAATAGCTCTTTGCTCCCGTCAGCTTTCAATACAGTTTTGTGGAACTGTAACTGTGTCACAATGGCCAGCATCTTGTCTTTCTCACCATGTTGGTGAGCAAGATGGTCATCCACTTCTGTGGCTGAACACCACACCCCACCCAGTTTAGACACCTTATTTGTGAGGTCAACTTTCTTGTTCTTCTCTCGTCTCTCCTTTTCCTTTTTCTGCTCTTGTTTCTTTAAGAGACTGTCCCTTCTGTATCTCTTAATGGCTTCTCTTCTTGCCTGGTAGCGTTGCAAGATGTCCGCAGACGATCGTCTTGCCTGAGCCATCTTCTCCTCCTTTTCTGCAGTAGACATGCTGTCAAGCCACCTCACGGTCCCATTGTGAAGCCACATTATGATTGCCTCATGTGACAATGTCCGGGCAGATGGCTTCTGTCTCACCAGCATGTCCAGCACTGCAAAGTCCCGCTCTCCGACAACATTTGTTGTTGGGACATTGGAAGCCTGTGCCTTCACTTCCTCTGATGGATCCCAATATTTGCCACCTGGCATTTGGTCCGCAGCCTGCCTTTCCAGGAGGATCAGCATTGATGACATCATCAGCTCCAGGGCTTCCTGAGTCATCACCTGGAAATCCTCGTCACTGCTGTCCCTGACGAGCTCTTCAAAGAAGATGTCCTTGTGCTGGTCTACGACATCCTCACTGAAAAGTGGTTCGCCTTCAAGGAGCGTGCTGGCATCTTTGCTCCATCTTTCAAATTGGGTCTTCATACTCAGCAGGTGATCATTGAGGCTCAGGATGTTATTTTCACTCTTGCTGAGGAGTCGCCAGACTGGGTCCAGTCACTGTCTTGTCAATGATGCCCAGTGCCCTCACTCCAGCCAGGTATGCCTTTTCTTGGGCATCAACAACAACAGCTCTCAACAGTTGGTTGGGGTTTGGAAGTGATTGGATTAGATCCGTGATGTGGTGTCTGTGATAGTAGACAGCAGCAGCATTGTAACAGAGGATGTTAACTCTGTTACCACAGAACATCACCATCTTGTTCTTCAAGCCAAGGTTCTCCAGATGAGCTTCTAGCAGGTGGGGAATGCCAGCTTCATCGGCTCCACGGATGGTGAATGCCTTGCAGGCTGTTCGAACAAGACGTGCTGCCCCAGGTTCATTGGTGTTGAAGCTGTGCTTGTTGGTTCCATCTTGAATGATGACTTGTTCAAAAGTCTTCAGGGCTTTCTTGGCCTCCTCCTCAAGGTTGACAATGAGGTGCATTTTGCAGAAGAAATGGGACATGGAGCCTATCTGTGCTTTGATGTCATTGCTAAGATTGTCCCAGTTCTCCATTGCTACAGGCAGCAGTTCTTCCCTCATAGTCTTGAGCTGTCTGTTAAAGGATGGATTGATGGGTCCCTGGTCAGACATGGTGGTCGTCACTGAAGCCATAAGTTTAGCCATGTTCTCATCTGCAGTTCCCTCTTTGATGGCTCCTGCCAGCTCCCTAATCCGATACATGAATGAATTGAACATGGTCTCTGTGTCTCCTCCTGCCTGATCAACTATACCAAGGGTCATGGTGTTGCCGTTGGCTAGGGTGACTTCAAAACCCTGGTAATGATGGTGGAATTTCGTTGTACCATCCCCGTGGAGACAATGGCCAACACCCAGGTCTTGCCCACTCATCATCGCTTCTGCCAGCTGGATGTCAGCGAGGCTCCTGGCCTCCACAAGGAGACGTGATTTCAGCCAGGTGCTTGGCAGCTGCTGCACATTCTTCCCAGCTAATTTTTTAAGCACTGTTTTTATAACGCTGTTATCACTTCTCTGATTTCGTCTGTGTATTTTCCTTCATAAAAAGTTGTTATGATGTCTTCATTCATTAGTTCTGCCAATTCTTCATTTTCTTTCTCTAATTGTTTCAATTTGCTTTCCATTTCCATTAGTGAGTTGTTCAAATCCTCTTGGTGATCCAGTTCTTTGCTTTGTTTGTCTGATATTCTTTTAAATTTTTTTCTGCAATTGTCCACAGTTGACTTAAGTTTTCATTTCAGCTCATCAACTCCTTTGTCTGCTGCCCTTGCTTCTTCCTCTGCTCTATTCTTGGCCTCTTCCATGGCTCCCACTTTCTTCGGATCCACTTCAGTACATTTTTGTTGTAGTGCCTTGATAGTTGTTTCTCTTTTGTTTAAATTCCGCACTTTACTTGTCGCCGCTTTTACTTGTTGTTTCTCCGAAATCTTCAAAGAGGTTTGGAGTTTTTCCACACACAGCCATTTCCTCCCTGTACCTTTTCTCCACAGATTCCAACTGGACCTCCAACTGAATTTTTTCCTCCATTAATTTATCATTATGTTTTTCCACATGGGCAAGTTTTTTCTTCATTCCTTTCACCTCGTTGTTCAAAGGGATAGGTCTTCTGTTCCGACTTCCTGTGTTTTTGGAATGGAGAATGGTTCATTCATTAATGTTTCCATCTCATCTTTATTTCTTTTCTTCTGACTGCTGATTAATTTTGTGTGCAGTCTTTCCACTCTTCCTGAGTGCATGATCACTCACAACAGCCATCGCTGAAATGTGTGGCTCAGGCGTCAACAACCTGAGTTCCTTCAAAAAAGGTGCTGTAACACCTCCATAGCTTTTGCGCAAATTTAATAGTAGCCCATTTGTGAAGCTTTCTACCGTATTTCCTGTTTCCATTGCGGATGTAGACACCACAGGATCTGAAAAGAGGGAATTTGAGATGAACTATTAAAACACACGTTATTAGGCTAGGTCTGTATTCAATCTGACATACAATAGTATGTGTGTTAGGGCTGTCACTTTAACAAAAAAATATGTTCAATATTGGGAGCAAATTCGTAGTTGAATGTCCGTGTCGGAGACGCTGTTCTTCCACGGAGAATTTAGGTGAGCACAAAGTAAAGGATTCAACGATAGTTTGACTTGAAAAATGATGGGTATAATCACTGAAAATAACCCCGATAGACTGTCGTCGTATTTTATTTGCTTTGGGTGCACCTTGGAGTGTTTAAGTGCGTTTGGTAGTGGATGCTACTACTTTCCTACGAGTTGCGCTAGCATTAGCAATGTGTGTATGTCCAAAAGAAGGGACAGCATGGAATTATCTGAAAATGGTTTCCATCAATCAACTACATCATGGGTAAGTCGTAATTGAGACATTATGTCCAAAATTCCGAACTAACCCTTTAATCAAATTAGATTTTAAAATAACAATTAATGAGAACAGGTATCAAAAGTAGTTTAGTTTAGCGGGTCAGCGGGTCAGCGGATGAATTATGCGGTATTATGCGGACACTTTTGCAGCTTGGTTTACCAATGGCAATCTATAGGCTACTCTTTACTGGCCTCCCCGAGACAGGTATGACCCCCCCAGATATGACCCCCAATTTCCCACATACGGCTAAATGAAAAGTGAGTATTTTTAACCGGCTAGGATGTAACCAGGCTATATCCGGGTAAAACCTTTGCTAAATTAGGGAAAAAATATGGACAAAGCCACTGTGACGTCACCCATTGCCTTTCCACGGCCTCGTAAAAACTGAATTGAGGCTCCGGATGTCTTTTTCGCCGCCCGTTTGTACAAACTGCGTCTGTTCCGTGGAGCCGAAGAGAAATAAACCTGTCCCTCTGATTGGTCCTGAACAAATGTTAATACCCTGTCCAAAAATATTTAAAAAAATCAGCACATGCAGAGGCATTAGATGAAGGAAAGGCACCTATTGACTGAGTATTTTGACCACATTGCTGCCATTGACTTACATGGTGAAAGAACTATACTGGAGCCAATCGCAGTGGCGCTAGTGAGCAACGGCACAATTGCTGTTCCCAGCCCAACCAGGAAGTGAGCTTCAAAACAGAAGCCCAGTCTTGGCCCCTTGGGATAAATTTAATTAAATTGACACGTCTGTCAACCTAACGTTAGATTTGCACACCTCTCAAGGATGCATAATCACGGCATAGCGTATAGCGTGTTGGCTAATAAGCCTGCTTTGCTAAGCCTGCTTACGTATAGCTAGTTGTAACTTTACCTAAATTAAAATTTAATTCTTCAGTTATGATAATTGCATATAACGTTATGCTCAACAGGCCATGTGATTTAGAATTTCAATGCTAGTTGTAGCTAACAATAGCTGTGCCTAGAGCTGAAACGTGTAGCTAGCTAGCTAACGTTAGCTAACGTTAGCTACCCACTAACCTGTTGCCTGCCTAGCTAGCTAGCTAGCTCCACTACATATAGCTGGGTTTAGAACTAACGGTAGCTAATGTTGTTGTAACGATTATCGTTTATAGCTTTTAGCACACGCCAGCTATAACTGCCATGGTTGTCCTACACAAATGATTTGATTGTGGATTTCTGAATCCTTATCTTTGGTTCTCTGAACGTCAAACCAACCCTTCATTTTATCATTATTAAATGACCAGGCTCTTGCGTGGGCAGATCCCCTTATTCGTGCCAATGCCCCTGTCATTCGTGATGGTTCAGCTTATGAACAACTGGTTTTCGAGCACAAAGTGTCAGGGGAATAGGCGGCTAGGAAACTCACCAGCTTGCGCCAAGGCACTAAGACAGTAGCGGTGTTTTCAATTACATTTCGAGCGCTAGCCGGGGAGACGGGCTGGTCGGACGGTCCTTTAAAATCATTGGTACTGGTGCCAGTATTGTAAACGTAGGGGTCATACTAAAGATCGATGCCCTAAGTTGGTGGGAAACGAGGAGTCTCACTAGGGAGACTGGGTCCCCAGTGAGACAAGATTGTATTAACTCCCGGACCCTCATACCCGTCCTGAATTTAATAATGGTATCAATGTTATTAATCTTACTATTGCACCCCATAACCCTGTATTATCTGATCATTTCCTTATTACTTTTGAAATCGAGGCAACGACCACTTCTATATCAGAGCCAAGACACTATTACAGCCGGTCGTTAAACTCTGACGTCATTCCAAAGTTTATAGATATGCTTCCGGAATCATTCCTTTCAAACAAAGGAAATACCACTGAAGTATCGCTGGACGAACTGACTAACCAGTTAAGTTTTACTCTCAGAAGCACCCTTGATATGGTTGCCCCTCTAAAAAGAAAGTCTTGTCGGAAAAACCGTACTCCCTGGTACAATGACACTACCCGTGCCCTGAAACAGTCCACAAGAAAACTAGAGCGAAAATGGCGGTCAGCTAAACTAGAAGTATTTCGTCTTGCATGGAAAGATAGCCTCCTCCAGTACAAGCAAGCTCTTGTATCAGCTAGATCTGCCTTTTTCTCTAAATTAATTGAACAAAACAAATGTAACCCAAAATTCTTGTTTAGCACTGTGGACAACTTGACTAAAAAACCATCATTAGAATTTTCATCCTACCCCCAGCGTTTACAGCAGTAATGATTTCATGAATTATTTCAATCAAAAGATTGAAGCTATTAGAGACCAGATCTCCAAATTGCCTCCTCCTCTAGGCATCACTCCTCCCTTAATCAATGAACAGCCCAAATCCTGGTTAACACAGGAAGATGTATCAACAGTTGCACTAAACTGTTTTAAGCAAATTGACATGGAGGACCTGTCTAAACTGGTTATGTCCTCAAAACCGACTACCTGCCTACTCGACCCAATCCCTACAAAATTAGTTAAAGAACTTTTCCCCATACTAGACCAGCATATGTTAAAAATTATTAACACATCCTTAGTAACAGGATATGTACCAGAGCCACTAAAAATGGCGGTTATTAAGCCATTACTAAAGAAACCAAACCTCGAATCTGACAAACTGGAAAACTATAGACCCATTTCAAATCTTCCATTTCTATCAAAAATATTAGAGAAAGCTGTTGCTAAGCAACTTGGTGCATACCTTAGCTCAAACCATATCCATGAAATGTTCCAGTCAGGATTTAGACCCTACCATAGCACTGAAACGGCACTTGTTAAAGTTATTAACGATTTACTATTATCAGCCGACCAAAACTCTGTGTCTGTTCTTGTACTTCTTGACCTAAGTGCAGCTTTTGATACAATAGATCACAAAATTCTACTAAACAGACTCCAGGGCTGTGTTGGACTAAATGGTCAAGCTCTTGCATGGTTCAGATCATACTTATACAATAGGAAGCAGTTTGTTAAAATAAATGAAGTATCATCCAGTTACTCAGTAATGAAATATGGTATTCCACAAGGATCAGTGCTAGGCCCAGTACTCTTTTCATTATATATGCTACCCCTTGGTGATATTATTCGGGCACATGGGGTAGATTTTCACTGCTATGCGGACGATACGCAGATATACATTTCCATGAAACCCGGTGAGGCACTACCACTTTCTCGGTTAGAGGCTTGTATTGCAGATATTAAAGCCTGGATGCTTTCCAATTTCCTGCTCCTAAACTCAGAAAAGACCGAAATGCTGGTTTTAGGTCCAAAAAAACAAAGGGAGAAACTGGGTACATCTACTTTAAATTTCGATGGTTGTTTAATTGTTCCAAACTCAGCTGTGAAAGACCTAGGTGTTACTATAGACCCAGATCTAACCTTTAGCGCGCACATAAAAAACATATCTAGAGTAGCTTTCTTTCAGTTAAGAAACATAGCTAAAATAAGACACTTCCTATCAATAGGGGACGCAGAGAAACTGATCCATGCTTTTGTTACGTCTAGGCTAGATTACTGTAATGCCCTGCTATCTGGCTGCCCTAAGTCCTTGCTAAATAATCTCCAGCTTGTACAGAATGCAGCTGCTCGCATTTTAACTAGAACTAAGAAATATGAGCATATTACCCCAGTACTAGCATCGCTTCATTGGCTACCAATTAAGTTTAGGATAGACTTTAAGATTTTGCTTCTGACCTTTAAAGCCTTAAATGGACTTGCGCCAGTGTATATATGTAATCTGCTCTTACCATATAAGCCAAAAAGATCACTCCGTTCCCAAGACGCAGGCTACCTAGTAGTCCCAAGAATATCTAAAAACTTGACGGGTGGTAGAGCTTTCTCTTACAGAGCGCCACTACTGTGGAACACCCTACCAAAACTTATAAGGGAATCAGACACTGTCTCAATATTTAAGTCTAGATTAAAAACGCACCTCTATGATCAGGCTTATAATGAGCTATAGTCTGGAGACAGGACCAGAGAAGCATTTAGCCATAGAGTAATGTGGGGTGGCATCCTTTCCTTACTGTCACCTGTCAACAGCTGTGACCCCATCTTCCTGGGCTGGCTCTTGATAGGTGGGTAGGACTGTTTTCCCTCTCATGACTGCATGGTTCCTCAAACTCTGTCTTCATAGCTATGCAGCCATAGATTACTCCTGGCGGGGGCACTTGCCCAACCCTCCCACCCCTTCCCCACCCCCCACCCCTCCAGTTGGTGCTCCTGCTGCTCTATTACACTTCCCCTAACTGTTTTCTCTCTCTCTTTTTTTTCACATTCTGCCGGCGGGGCTTATGCCCCGCATCTCGAGAGTTGCTGTCCGGCTTCCTGTCCGTTGCCGCTTGCCCCTCCCTCCTTACCACCGCTGCCAGCTGCTCCCGCTGCCATCGGCGCCCGGTTCCCCACCATCACTGCCGCCACATCTGGACTGTCATCTAGCTGCTGCAAATTGTATTATCATGGACATTGGCTGTTTTGACCATGTTGGTCCTTAAGCCCTAGACCCTGAGCCGACCAGAGGAGGATGGGTTCCCCCATTGAGTCTGGTTCCTTCCAAGGTTTCTTCCTAGTTACACCAGGGAGTTTTTCCTTGCCACTGTTGCCTTTGGCTTGCTCTTGTGGGGAGTTTAGGCTGGGTTTTGCTGTTTTGCTGTGAAGTGCATAGTGACAACTTGTTGTGAAATGCGCTATATAAATAAATATTGATTGATGATTGATTGATTGACTGTTTTGGGAGGGACGTTCGGCAAGCGTTACTGCTTTTATTGATTCAGGGGCCGTGGAGTCTTTTATTGACGCTAAATGGGCTAGGAAATTACAAATCCCTACCAATCTACTCACTAGATCTCATCAAATTACTGTCCTGGATGGTCGTCCTTTGGGGTCCGGACTCATTAAACAGAGGACGAATCCAGTTGAGATGCGCATTCCTCTCCAGGGGCACTCGGAGAGAATAGAATTTTTTTTAATCGACTCTCCGTCATATCCACTAGTGCTGGGACATTCATGGTCAGGGCTACATAACCCTCATATCTGTTGGGGTAGAAATAGGAATCCTATTCGACAGTGGGGTCCCCACTGTTTATCTCATTGTCGTCCTGTCGTTTACCCTTTTCAGACGCCACCTCTGAACTTTCCGAACCTAACTCCGACAGTGATTCTGAGGAGGCAGAATCTTATCCAGACCGAGATATTTCCTCCTCCCTCGCGGGGAGTAGAGAGGAGAGTCTGTCCTGGGATCCCTTTGCTGAGGGGCTCCTCACGGAGGAGGACGAACCCTCGATCTCCAATTTCGAGTGGAACAGCTTGTCTGACAGATCTTCCAGTACTCCGGAGGTGGTAGGGGCGCTTGAGTTGAATCTACCCATGGGTGTGCCTACCGAGTATTTGGACCTCGCTGAGGTTTTTAGTAAACAGCGTGCTGCCAAATTACCACCCCACTGACCATAAGATTGTGCCATTGAGCTGTACCCTGGCACTGTCCCTCCCAGAGGTTCATTGTACTCCTTGTCAGCTCCAGAGAGCGCTGCTATGAAGCAGTACATTGAGGAGTCTTTAGCTAATGGGTTTATCCACGTCACCAGCCGGTGCGGGTTTTATTTTCTTAAAAAGAAAGACGGAGGGCTAAGACCCTGTATAGACTACCGGGGTCTCAATGCAATTACCATTAAGAATAGGTACCCTCTTCCCCTCATGTATTCTGCATTTGAGCGTTTACAGGGGGTGTCTGTGTTTAGTAAACTCGACCTACGTAGCGCTGACAATCTTGTGTGCATTCGTGAGGGGGATGAGTGGAAGACTACTTTTAACACGTACCATGGACACTATGAATACCGGATGATGCCGTTCGGTCTCACTAGCGCCCCCTCTGTTTTTCAGGCGCTAGTGAACGATGTCCTGAGAGAGATGCTGGAGAGATTTGTCTTTGTTTACTTAGACGATATTTAAATTTTTTCTCCGGATCTTCCCTCTCACATCATACACGTTAGACAGGTTTTGGAGGCGCTTCTTAAGGCTCAATTATTTGTTAAGGCTGAGAAGTGTGCTTTCCACACCAGCTCCATCTCCTTTTTAGGCTTCATTATTGCAGACGGGAAAGTCCTGATGGACCCAGATAAAATTTTGGCGGTTAAGAATTGGCCCACCCCTACTTCTGTGAAGCAGGTGCAACGCTTCTTGGCTTCGCAAATTTTTAAAGCAATTTTAGCTCGGTAGCTGCTCCTATCACAGCCCTCACAAAAAAAAAAACATCTCCTGCTCGGTTTCAGTGGAACCCCAGGGCGGAGACAGCTTTTACTGAACTAAAAAGGAGGTTGTGCTGCGAGCCCATTCTTATTACTCCCAATCCCTCCCTCCCCTTTGTGGTGGAAGTCGACGCCTCGGAGGTGGGGGTTGGGGCCATTCTGTCTCAGCATTCTTCGGTGGACCGCAAGCTACACCCATGCGCATATTTCTCTCGTAGCCTTACATCTGCCGAGAGAAACTACGACGTTGGTGATCTTGAGCTGTTGGCGGTCAAATTAGCGCTGGAGGAGTGGCGCCATGGGTTGAAGGGAGCTGAGCACCCTTTTACGGTCTGGACCGACCATAAGAACTTGCAGCATATCCAACAGGCTAAAACACGCAATTTGCTGCAAGACCGTTGGCCTTGTTTTTTACCAGGTTCAATTTTATCCTTACATATCGCTGCGTTATCACGCATCTATGACCGTTCGGATAATGAATCACGCCCTGAACCTGTGGTTCCTAGTTCTCGTATTGTGGCCCCAGTTATGTGAGCCATTTAGGCGGCTGTGTAGAGGGCGCTGCATTCCGACCCCGGTCCAGGGGGGGGGGGGTCCGCCTCACTGCTTGTTTGTTCCCTCTCGATTGAGATCTTGTGTCCTTCAGTGGGGTCACACTTCTCATTTGTGGCCCATCCGGGCGTGCACCGGACAAAGGAAGTTGTCTCGCGCCAGTTTTGGTGGCCGAAACTCGAGAGTGATGTGCGGGAGTTTGTCACTGCATGTACTATTTGCGCCCGTAACAAGGGTTCGCGGCTTTCTCCTTTGGGCCTCTTGCGCCCCCTGTCCATTCCCAGGCGTCCCTGGAGTCACATCACCTTCGACTTTGTTACCGGTCTGCCAGCCTCTCATGGAAATACAGTCATCTTGGTTATAGTTGACCGTTTTTCCAAAGCAGCTCATTTCGTGGCTCTGCCTAAACTGCCATCAGCACCTGAAATGGCCCAGCTAATGGTAGACCTTGTGTTTAGGGTGCATGGCCTACCTCTGGACGTGGTGTTGGATCGCGGCCCCCAATTCGCCGCTAGATTCTGGCGTTTATTTTGTGCTCTGTTGGGGGCATCCGTCAGCCTTTCTTCCAGGTTTCATCCGGAGACAAACGGCCAGACAGAGCGCACCAATCAGAGTATGGAGAGTACTCTCCGGTGTCTGGCCACGGCCAATCCTAGCTCCTGCTTTCTCGCCTGGGCCGAATACTCGCATAATACCCTGCGTAACGCTTCCACGGTTCTCTCTCCTTTTGAGGCTCAGCTGGGATACCTACCTCCTTTGTTCCCTGAGCTGGAGAGAGATGCGGAGGTACCCTCCTACCAGGTGGGGCAACGGGTGAGGCTTTCCACACGGGATCTGCCATTGCGAGTTGAGTCTCGCAAACTCGCGCCTTGATTCATGGGCCCCCCTTTTAAGAGACTCAACCCCGGTCACGGTACATCTTCAGTTGCATGCGCATCCATCCTATCTTTCATGTCTCGCGCTTGAAACAGGTGCTCATTAGTGCTCTCGCTCCGGCTGACAAGCCGCCTCCTCGATTCTTGGAGGGAGGTACGGTGTACACCGTTCGGCGCATTTTGGCCGAGAGACGTGTGGGCAGAGGGTACCAGTTTATGGTGGACTGGGAGGGCTATGGTCCTGAGGAGCGCTGCTGGGTTCCTTCCAAGAACATCTTGGACCCCGCTCTCATTAGGACTTCCGAAGCAGCAAAGCTTAGGGATCGTCTGGAACCGTCCCTTAGTTGGGGGATACTGTCATGGGTAGTGGCGGCCTCTGTTGTTTCTGCGGTCGTTATCTGATTTGGCGTTGTCTGATGCTCTATCGGATTTTTTCTGCCTCCGTCCCGGTGTTTGGATCTCGCCTGGTCATTATCTCCGGCACCTGTGTTCGGTTTCCTGTTGGCTATATATAGCGCTTACTTCCGCTTTCTGGCGCTTCTATATTGTCATTGATACTTGATAGGAATTTCAGTCACTGCATTTCTGTTTGCCCTTTATACAGAAATGCAGAAAGTCCGGTTAGTTGATAGGATTAGATTGTTTCGTTTTCTATCCTATCTTTCTCTTATTATTTATTGCCTGCAGCCTGCTTATCTTGTTTTGAGCTCTTTATCCTACAGAGCTGTAGATACAGGCTTGCTATTCTGTTCGTTCCTCTCTTGTTTTCTCTACCTGTGCCTACTATTTAGTGTGTGAGGTTCTTTCTTTTATTGTTTCTCACTGTTTTTTCGAGATCTGCCTCCGTTTGAGGTTGTTTTGTGTTAGCCTTTTGCTAGGGAAGTTTTGCTCCCGTGTTTCTGTTTTTCTTGTCCCCTGGTGCAGTTTATTTCCGCTTTTGTGGCGTGTCTATTTTTAGACACACTTTCTGATTCCTTATCTGCTGCGTTTTGGTTCTCTGAACGTCAAACCAAAACCTTACAGACTGATTAGTCTGCTGATGAAGTCTCTTCCCTTCAGAGTTGGTCAAAGTCACAACAACATTTTCAGACAGTTCATGGGTAGTAAAATGGCATTGACAGTCTTTCTCCAAGGTTCCTCCTCTTCTACCCCTTTCCCTCGTGTTAGCCTTCAGAATCTTGTCTCCCACTTTGCCTATTGGTCCTCGTCCTGGCCATTTGTTTGTGGATGATATGCAGATAAAGTGCAATGCGTCATGTGCAGAATCTCACAAAGGTCATTGTTCAGCTGAAAAACATTTTGTCTTGGCATTCTGCTATCAACACCAGAGAGGAAACAAATGCAAGTAGATGCATCACTATATTCACATTACCTCATTCACAAACTCCCTCCCCTGGTAAGTGATGATTTTGTCCACCAATCAAAAAAGTTTAAAATAAAATGTCATCTTTGATGCCACCTCAACTGCAGTCTTTGCCTTCAAAGGCTCAGCTATTACCCATTGGTGAAGAGGTCTGTCATGGTCCTCTTCACCAATGGGTTATGACAATTGGCCTCAGGGGTTATGACAATTGGCTTGTGCATGTCATCCCCAGTGTAAAACAAGCGTCCACCGTAACCCCTTCGCGCAGATGCCAAATTTGGTCAATTCTCACCAATTTAGGGGGTGTTCTATTTAAGGATTTATAACTCCAGGTGTGAACATCACAGAAACTTGGAAAATGGCTTAAATGAAACAAGACCGTTGTCTTACCATTTACAATAACTAACTTAGATTAGTTAATTTTCATAATTTAGGTCAAAATAAAGTACCACAAATGCAAAGAAACTTTGGAAAAATGCAAAAACAAATTGTTTCTTTTTAGTTTGCAATGAAATACTGAAAGCTACATATGTGAAACAGGTTAAACTATACATTCTATATGAACTATGTTCTATTCTATGTTGCAAAATGTAGGCAGTTGACCCTGTTGTCTCTTAGTGTCTCCAAATCTATTAATATCTAAGTGAACAGAAGGTAACCTGACCTCTAAATGGTACAAAGTTAAACATGGCACATTTCTTCAAATTTTAGAGCAAGATTACTTTTTATTTTAATTTTTTACAGTTTCAAAATAATTGTAGCTAAAATGTCAGATGGCGTAAATATTAGGGCTAATTAGGTAATTAAGGCCAGAAGTTGGCATGAAAACCAGAAACGGATACGGCCCTCCTTGCCCACCTCTGGAATAGATAGTTCACTTCCACCACAAGGAGAAGGCTAAAAGAAACACTCTCTCAACATACCTACAGTTGAAGTTGGAAGTTTACATACACTTTGTTAAGGATCCGAGAAGGGACTGGACTCAAATGCACGACTCAGAGACAGAAATCCAATAATCCAGATAATTTATTACTTCGTACTCCAGAAGTATAGGGAGAAGCTTAGGAAAGGGACCGGATCCTGGGATGGTGTGAACAGGGGCAGAACGGGGGTGAGGAGCAGGCAAGGGGCTGGATGGTGGCTGAATCCTGGGTAGGCGCAGCAGAGGAGGAACGGGAAGCGGGAGACAGGGATGCGTGGCGTGGAGCTAGGATGTGGCCGCAGGCAGGCAGACAAGCAGAGCAAAACAAGACGTTAGTTTCAGCAAGACATTAACAAAACAATGAGGCATTAGTTGCCTAGGCGAAGCAAGACTTAGATAGCGATTTAGCTTTAAGCAAGACAAAGCGTGACTATGACTAAGATACGAGACGAGACAAGACAAGAGTTTTTACAAAAACAAAACTTAACAAAACTTAGCAAACTCGGCCCCAACAAGACTTAACTAACCGGCACAAGACAATGAGGAATATATAGGAGAGTTAATGAGTTAATGAATGTATGCAGCGTGAGAATGTACGTGAGAGTGATAACGGAGAAGAGAGCGTCAGGAATGCAAGCGGGGAAAGGAATGTGATAGGCGGAGGAAATGCGAGAGATAATTAGTACAACAAAGAGGGAAAACACGCCCAGCCTGCACCACGAGGGACACAAACAGGAAAATGTGAAAACAAGACACGAAACGTGAAGAACAGGGTTAAACAAGGAACACAAACGGGGACGGAGACTGGAAGGAACGGAGAGTGTAACACACTTAGGTTGAAGTCATTAAAACTCATTTTTAAGCACCCCACAGATTTCATGTTAGCAAACTATAGTGTTGGCAAGTCAGTTAGGACATCTACTTTGTGCATGACACAAGTAATTTTTCCAACAATTGTTTACAGAGAGATTATTTCACTTTTAATTCACTATATCACAATTCCAGTGTATCAGAAGTTTACATACACTAAGCTGACTGTCCCTTTAAATTTTTTATATTTGGTTGCATATACTTTGGCTTTGTATGCCATGACTTCCTGATGTCTGTGACCCAACAACATCAAAGGACTCTTCATATCTTATTTTCTGGTACTCTTACACGCGATACTATAACGTCTCTGCATTTGAATGGATCTCTATGGGAATTGGGGGTGGGACTAGATTTAGCTGTAAATTATGCTGGAACAGTATGGAATACATGATTGGTAAAATGGCTGTAAGTCATCAAGGGTCTGAGGTATCAAACAAGCCTCAAACCATCACTCTGCTGCCAGATATGCAGTAGATATAGATGGATCACTTTAAGGGTTGTTTCTCCTGTCAAATTTTCCTCTATGGAAAAATAAGTCAGAAGAAGAAACCCTTGCTGCTGTTAATGAAGTGGAATTCTGTAGCCTTGCAAATGCAAAAGTTGTAAACTCTTTTAGGCTGTTATCTTCAGTTTTCCTCCTAATGGCTTGTGCAACAGCTTTGAGGATGTGAGCTGAACAGAGGTGTAAGACGGTAAATGTCTTCCCAAGTTTTCTGTTTTGAGACAATGGAAAAGGCTGTCTCCAGGTAGGTGTTGATGCTCTCTCTGGACACTTTGCATTAATGCCCAGCTGTAGTCTGTTTCAACTTGGTGGATCTGCAGGCGTGTGTATTGAGAGAGTCTTTTAAAAGGAAGTTCATCATCCAGAATGTAATGGGTGGAATAGAGTGTTCATTGTTCAGCATTTCACACACTGAGAGTGAGCGAGTAGTACAGAACTAATTTTTTTATTTGGGATTTTTTTTAATTTGGCGAGTGTAAAGCAGGGATCTTTCCTTCTGAACCCCTCTGGTGCAATTATTTCCCATTTTTGTTTGTCCACTGTAATTATAAATTTCTTCAATACCGGAGGTACCTTTCTCCATACCTGCTTTACGGTTGTCCATTTCTGATTACTCTCCAGTGGCTCTATCCTTTTGTGGCTCTTCTCATACTGCAGTGACTCTCCTTCTGTCACAGGTGGGTTGTCCAGCTCACTCTTTGTTGTGTGTCTCTTTTTCGCTGATGGCTCCTCCATCACCAGCCCACATGCTGGTGTCTCTGTGTGTCTGGCAGACAGCCCCTCCAGCACCAGCACACTTTCTGGTGTCTCTGTGTCACAGGTGCCTGAACAGCATCATCACTCTCTGATGACTCTCTCTCTTTTTTCACTGCATCATGCTTTGTGGAATGTCTGTGTTTATTTATCCTATCCTTCACATCTTTACAGTTACTGGTCCATATGACCCACAAACAGTATCAATTGTTCTTGGTGTCTTCTCCAAATCATTATGCAGAGTGATAAGTTGTGTCTCTCTTTGAAATTTCTGCCGTCTGAAACTCTCTGACCACAGCTTCCACTCCTCCAGCCACTGACCAATAAGTCCTTTCTTGAAACTGGCTTTCATTTTTTGAAGCTTCCCATTGTCTGCAGATTGAAAAAAAACAATTGCAGATGATTATAGGCATATCATTCATAAAATATGTTCTAAATTAAATAAAGATGTAATTTAAAGCTTTTAGAGCAGTACGAAATGTCCAAATTATATAGAGTCATTAGCATTTAAATGTGAACATTTTATATCGTGGGTTGATAGTAATTGGCTTATCATGTAGCAATTTCAAGATTACTAGCCACTACTGGCAATTTTGAACTAATTTCTAATAAGTGGGACGTTTTTTAACAATGAGCACAGCATTTGTTTAATTAATTGCATGGATATATAATGATTCATATAAGTGCAGCAAATGTTTTTCTTTCCACTGATAGTTCAACAAAGTTCAAAATGACCAGGAGCTGAAACTGAGAAATGACTCAGACAACACTAGCTACATTCCACTAGAGGTTATGAATATGAATGAGATGAATTAGATTCTATGAACATTCATATTTTCAATGATGTCAAGCTATATTGTTCTGGCATTATGTATTCTGCTCATTCACCCACCAATGTGGAATTACATTACTAATGCTTACAAACCAAAATTTACTACATTTATCGACATGTCATTTCACACAAAAAGTGGATTTCGACACAACCCATCTCAGATTAACAGAAATGTTTCCTGTAGTTCCAAACAGTTAAGATAACCATTCATGTAACATTATTTTGTATAGACATAATTTGATCTGTGAGAAATCAGCCTAATTGATTGTACCCAAATTGGACATTTTACCTTGGTATGGTTCACATATTCATTTAATATAGTGCCCTAAATCCAATATGGACCAAAATCCTTTCTCATGATCATTAAGTCATGTGGAATCCACATAAATGGTCAAAATCAACTCACGGACTCGCCAAACCCCACCTTAATCCCACCACAACAGGCGGTATATAGCATCAGTTCTCTGTTTGATCAGTAACATGGAGCTATGGCTTGGAGTACTGTTTCTTTATACTATCTAATGTATTCTCTGTGAATAGGATGTTGGTTATTGTCCTGTGTACAGATGAATCAGTCATTGAAGTGATTTATTTTATGATCCATTATATAATGCGATAGTACCAGTTTCTGATGAGCAGATGCCCCTGTTCTGGCCCACCCTTTAGGTCAAGCATCAGGTCTGTTACAAATTCAGAATTTTGTCTTAATCAGTATAATTTGAAAGTGAAGCTTTAAGATAACATTGAAGATGAACACTTTGATGAACAATTTTTTCTTCACCCTTCTTAATCTAATAACAGAAACAGCACAATCTGGTGGTCAGAACCTGGAAGGTTAGTCCTTCAAGACATGTTATATACCGTCTGTTGTGGTGGGATTAAAGTGGGGTTTGGGGAGTCCCTGGGTGGATTTTGACCATTTATGTGGTTCCTCATGACTTAATCATCATTAGAAAGGATGTTGGTCCATATTTGATTTAGCGCACTGCATTAAATGAATATTATGTGAACTAAACCAGGGTAAAATGTCAAATTTGGCTGCAATCAAATAGGTTAATTTCACACAGATCAAATTATATTTATTTGTAACTACAGGAAATATTTCAAAACAATCTTAAGATTTGTATTTGTATTTTCTTCAGTCATTTCCTGTTAATTGCATGACAAAAAAACATTGGTTTCCCAGTTTATATAATCCCCGCTGATACTTTTTCTTTTTTGCTGAATACACAAGGCGTTTCCATTTATGGTTTTAAATTGGATTTTAAGTATCTTGCACTGAAAGTGTGAGAAGAAATTTTCCACTTTCCTTGCTCTACAATCAAAAAGGTAAAGTGCAATGTAAAAACACACTGAAATTTAAAGTGCAGATAGTTTGACTGAACGTTTTCAAAGTGCAGATGGCGTGGCCACAGTGAAAAACAGATTTCTCTGAGCATTCTATTGTCTACATTTATGGGGTTAAGGATCTTCGATCCGCATGCATCTTAAAAATGTCTCTTATTAGATTTCACACGCTCATTTACGGCAGTTCTGATTCCAAATTCTGACTGAAAGTCAGGTCAATATTTTCACTGGACATTTGATAAATTCCGCCCTTTAACTGAAGTCCCAGCTTATTGGTTAATGGTTTAAACGGATTATGAAGATTGACATTTCAGGCTATATTAATTCGCGATCACAAGCGCACAACAAAGTTTAGGTAGCAATAAGTATGCTGAATACTTCTGACGTAATTTACATAGCAAATGTACACTGTGACTCATTGACAGTGACCAAGCAAAACCAGGGAACCAGGCCCAGCCCCGAACGGATCGGTGCCTGCCAGGTCCCTGGAGGGTCCGAGCACCTGAGCCAGCTGCGAACGGATCGCTGCCTCCCAGGTAACCCAAACCTCCACTCCGCCCTCCAATACCGACCGCCACCTGAAGGAGGGAGCTAGGGCCCAGGCACCAGGAGCCACAAGAGAGCCCCAGCCAGCCACAAACAGATTGTTGCTTCCCAGACCCCTCAAGACTCCCAGATTCTGTGCCCAAACAAACTGTTAACAACGCAAGGTATTCCAGTCTGTTTACCAAGGGCCTGGAAGGTACCGTGCATTATGTCACCCCCAGCGAGCGGATAGCTTCCCTACCTGTTCCAACTGAGCATTCCCCAGACACTGGAACCCTTTGGGAAGCTACCAAGCTTCTACTGAGTTGGAACCCCAGAGGTTAACGGCATTCCAGCGGATAGTTTCCTTACCTTTTCCAACTGGTGGAAATCATCAGGCTTCTACTGGAAGCGTCCCCCCCACCACAACTGGGTTTTTTGGCTGGCTGGTTGCCTAGGGTCATATTTTCACCTACTCATCTAATATTTGCGGCATACTGTTCTATGTAAAATATTAGGAAAAAAATATTTGTAAAAAACCTTGTTTGTTTCTATCTTTTGTAGTTTCAGATATATAAATAGTTAAAGTTCAAAAATATGTATCCCATTGGGTTCCCCAATTTTTCCCCACCATGCTATGTTCCTTCTCAACATATTTATTTTTTAGATCTGTATTGTTCTTTTATGTAATTGCCTTGTGTTATTTAGATTGATATGTACCGGTAGTGTATTCCTTTATGAACTCAGGAAGAAAGTTTCAATTAACTAATGATTTTTAAACAAATAAATAAGATACAAATGACATGTTATCTTGACATCAGACCAAAATATGGGGATGCCTGCTCTTTGCCACCATTCCTCAACTTTCGGGTAGCATAATGCTTCTTATTCAAAGGTGCCACACTATTGGCTCTAAGTGGGGGACAGCTCCTGGAGGGTTTTAGGTTTAGGAAAAAATCTCCATTTCCCAAGTTACCCCTTATGAGGGCCCCTTAGGAAAGAAAGTTTGCACTGGCCATTCAGTGTACTGCAGCCTTTAAGTAGGAATAATTTGTTCCCTCTTGTGTTGAAGTTTTACCAGCGTTTGTTTAATCCTCCTGGGAATATGGTGTTGAATTTTCTAATCCAATGTCTTTCTGTCCTACGTCTGTCCTCCTGTGTCCAGTTAATGTTCGAATGCAAGCCCGATATTTCTACTGCTTTAAGTCCATGGTGTAGGAAATGAGCCACTATGTGTGTGTCTGTTTTTCTATGATTTTTTATGTTATATATGTGTTGTGCCAATCTGGTCTTAATTGTATTAATTGTAGGGTTTGGTTGAGGTTAGGTTTTGGGTTTAGATTCAGTGTAAGTTTTACCGTTAGCTTTACCATAGTGTCAGGGTTTAGCATTAGCAATTGGGAAGCTAATTCCTGAGACACATTTGAATATTTTCTACTAGAATTACTTAATGTATGTAAAGACTTTACAACCCCCCTACCATTTTGTTTTTACTTCCTTCAGGGAGGTTCAAGTCTCAATTAGGGGGGTCTGATAATAAACCAATAAGGGAAGCCCAAACCCCCAGGCCCAGATACGCCTCTGTCTTCCTAGCCCTGTTACCATGGTGGTGACCTCTGTTGAAAGACCCCTCCTCCTCCCCCTACCCAAAGTATTATAACAGTGAAAAGAAATCAGTCATACTGGTGACACAAGAGAGTTGAAGGTAATTTTAAAACATGAATATTTAAGATGTTAATTTCTACTTTGTGGAATTATATGTACATTTTTGTTTCATCAATTTGAAATTTCAATTTGAACAGCTTTCGTTGCATCATAAATTGAATTTCCTTGTGTATTCACCAAGAAAATAGGTCCTAGGTGGGACAGTATATAACCTAAACAGATTTTGCATCATTGTTTTTATTGTACGGTTAAAGTCTTCAAAAAAACATACTTGTATCAGGATGACACCGGGAAGCATATATTGAACAGGTTCACAGGTAATACTTGAGAATATCATCAAAAGCACACGTTGTCAGTCTCTCCATCACGATTAGGTTCAAGTGTGGTTGCCATCCTGGACTGTGGTCTTTTGATTGGCTCTGGGATGTTGATCACGAGGGTATCCTGTAAACATTCTGGGCCTTTATCAGGTTGTGTGAGATTGGGGACTCCAGCTATATTGCCTAGGTTACCAAAAAAGGGCTTGATGTAGGTATTCAGAAACCTATTTTGAGATTACATCAACACTGCCCATGGAGTAATCATCAATACCAAATAAAATAACTGGTTTTGCTTTTCTCAGTTTATGCTCTCCTTTGACCTTTGTGTGCCTTTTGGATAATCTTTATTCTGAAACTCTCCAATTGTAACGTTCCGCTCCCTTCCTGTCCGTTTTCCGTGTTTTCCTGTTTTCCCTCCGTGTCATGTTGGATCCCTTTGTCCGTGTTTTCCCCTCTGCTGCGGACTAGGCGTTTCCTTCCCTGACTTGTTCGTTTGGTTTTCTTCGTTTGCTTCCGCCTTTCACTCCTCCCCCCTCGTTGCATGCATTCCTCACCTTTGTGTTTAGTTAATCACTCCCGTTTGATTTCCACACCTGCGCCTTATTTAGTTCGTCATTTTCTGCACTATTTATACCCTCGTCTGGTTGCTAGTCGGCGCCAGTTCGTTAACTAACCTCACTCGTTGTTAATGCTTGTCGTTCTTGGTCTTTTAAAGTTCTGTTCGCTTGGTTGTGGGACTAAATCCCCTTACAGCGTTTAGATCTCTCGAACTACGGATTGGTAGTTAATCTCCCCTGTCGTTTCTGTTTTGCATGCAGCTAACCTGTCTTCCTTTAACCACCAGCTTACCCGGCTTCCATTCATCCGTTGCAGTGTTCGTTTCCCCGTGTTTGTGTGTGTGTGTTGCGGTACCTCCACCTCCAGCTCGCGTAGGATCCGCGGTGGCATTATATCCTGGCTACCCTCCAGTTGTTCCTGTCCGGCCGTAGCAGCCTCCACGTTCTACGGTTACGGTTCCGGGAGCTCTGGAAATCAGCCAGCTCCAACCGGACCTACCTGAGCCACACCACACCACCCAGCGCTGCCGTGTTTCGCCGGCTACCTACCTGTCTAACTCTGTACCCCTGTGAGAACCTCCCGGTCCTTTCCCTACCTACTCCCAAAATTAACCACCCTCTGCTTTCTGCCCAGTACCGGTGTAGTCGACCCGGTCCAGTTCCAGTCCAGCCGTAGTGAGTCGCTCACCTACCTCATTAAAGTCCAGTTCCGGTTTGGAACAGTGCCGTTCCAGAACCCGTCTCCAGAGTGGACCTCCCGGTCCAGTTCCAGTCCAGTCCAGGTGTGAGTCGTGCACCTTCCAGTACAGTCCAGTTCCGGTTTGGAACAATCCGTTCCAGAACCCGTTTCCAGAGTGGACCTCCCGGTCCAGTTCCAGTCCAGTCCAGGTGTGAGTCGTGCACCTTCCAGTACAGTCCAGTTCCGGTTTGGAACAATCCGTTCCAGAACCCGTTTCCAGAGTGGACCTCCCGGTCCAGTTCCAGTCCAGTCCAGGTGTGAGTCGTGCACCTTCCAGTACAGTCCAGTTCCGGTTTGGAACAATCCGTTCCAGAACCCGATTCCTGAGTGGACCTCCCGGTCCAGTTCCAGTCCAGTCCAGGTGTTACCTACACCACCTATCCAGTCCAGTTCCGGCTTGGAACCCGTTCCGGAGTCCCAAGTCCAGCTCCGGCTTGGAGCAGTCCGTTCCGGGCTTCCTAACGTTACCCTGTGTAATATATTGTGCTTGTCTTTCCTGTACAGTTTTGGGACTACCCCAAAACTTAATTTAATAAAACCCCTTTTCTTGAATCTGTCTCCTGGTCGTTGCACTTGGGTTCGTCTCGTATCTGGGTCGTAACAGAACGAACTGGCCAAAAGCATGGACCCAGCCGACCTGGATCAGATTCGTCACGCCTTCTCCTGCCAAACTGCGGTCAGCGACCAACAGGGCCGTCGTTTGGATGACGTTTTGGAGGTGCTGAGGGGCATCACGGAGCAAGTGGCTCAGCTATCACTTCACCAGCCGCTTCCGCGTATTCCTGTGGGCCCTACACCTCCCGCTCCGGATCCGCCGGTTGATCCTCCAGTTTCCACTTCCTGTCGGGAGCCCCGCGTACAACACCCCGAATTATACCGCGGGGGGTTGGGGAGATGTCGCGAATTCCTGATGAAGTGCGACATTGTGTTCCGTATGCAGCCCACCTCCTTCGCCTCCGACCCATGTAAGATCGCGTTCATTATGAGCAGCTTGGGAGGAAGTGCCCTGGAGTGGGCTACATCCATTTGGGACAGCCAGGTCGCGCTCTGCAACAACTTCGCTGCCTTTACCTCCGAGATGCGGCGTGTGTTCGATCACCCCACCTGTGGGCGAGACGCTACCCAACGCCTGCTTCAAGTACGTCAAGGAAGCCGCAGCGTCGCGGAGATGGCGATTCAATTCCGTACCCTCGCAGCGGAGTCTGGATGGAATGACACCGCCCTTCAGGGGGCCTTTCGCCAGGCACTTGGCGAGGAGCTCAAAGACCAACTTGCCACCCGTGAGGAGTCCAACTCACTCAACAGTCTCATTAGTCTGGCCATTGCAATCGATAATCGTCTCCGTATCCGGGCCCGCGAGCGAGGAGGGCACTCCGGTCGCCAGTCACACTCCGACTCTTCTAACGTCCGTCAACACTCTTCTGCAACAGGATCTAGAGCGGCGTCTGGTGTCTCCGAGGAGGAGCCTATGCAACTGGGCAGAGTTTCGGTCAACGCCGAGGAGTGCCAACGTCGCCTACGCTCTAGATCCTGTTTCTACTGTGGCAAGCCTGGCCATCAGATCGCCTCTTGCCCGATTCGCCCAAAAGAGCAGGCTCGCCAGTAAAACTGGGCGTACTGACGAGCCCCATCATACCTAGCCATGCAGCTCAGAACCGCCTAGTTTTCAAGGCCACTCTCCTCTGGAGGGACAAGTCCGAAGTCTCGTCGGCTCTCATCGACTCCGGGGCCGACGCCAACTTCATTGACATCACCTTCGCCAGGAGGGCCGGCATCCCCACGGAAACTCTACCCTCTCCTATTTCAGCTCTCGCCTTAGACGGTAGGAGTCTGGGGTTAGTTACCCACTCCACCGTTCCCATCCAGTTAGTGTTGTCCGGCAATCATCGGGAGACTATTCAACTTCTGCTCATTCACTCCAAGCAATCTTCCATAGTTTTAGGACAGACCTGGCTCCGCCTTCACAACCCTCACATCGACTGGCAAACCGGTCGCATCCTGGCGTGGAGTGGTCATTGTCTGGCTAGTTGTCTCCGCTCCGCTCTGCCTCCTCCGGGGTCCAAGGATCTCAGCACCAACCAACCTGAACCCGATCTATCTAACGTTCCTGAGCAATATCATGACCTCAGCCATGTATTTTCCAAATCACGTGCTCTGTCCTTACCTCCTCACAGGCCCTACGACTGCTGTATAGACCTACTGGCGGGAGCCAAACTTCCATCCGGCCGCCTCTACAGCCTGTCGGGGCCGGAGAAACTAGCTATGGAGGAGTACATTCACGAGTCTCTCGCTTCAGGCATCATCCGTCCCTCCTCTTCTCCTGTTGGTGCTGGATTCTTTTTTGTGGGAAAAAAGGACGGCTCACTACGGCCCTGCATCGACTATCGGGGACTCAATCAGGTCACCATCCGTAATAAATACCCTCTTCCCCTCATTAACACTGCTTTTGAACCCCTCTCGCAAGCCGTCACATTCACTAAGCTCGACCTCCGTAATGCGTACCACTTGGTGCGTATACGGGAGGGGGATGAATGGAAGACTGCTTTCAATACCCCGTTGGGCCACTACGAGTACCTGGTGGTCCCCTTCGGCCTTACTAACGCCCCTGCAGTCTTCCAGGGCATGGTGAATGACGTGCTGCGAGACCTGTTGGGGAAAACTGTTTTTGTTTATATTGATGACATTTAGATTTTTTCCAAGTCCCCTCAGGAACACGTTCTTCATGTCCGGGAGGTTCTCCAGCGGCTATTGGAGAATCAGCTCTTTGTCAAGGCAGAGAAATGCTCTTTTCACGTCTCCTCCGTCCCGTTCCTCGGCTTCATCATCGAGGAGGGCAGCATCCGGGCGGATCCTGCTAAAATCAAGGCGGTGACAGAATGGCCCCAACCCACCTCTCGTAAGCACCTGCAACAATTCCTTGGTTTTGCTAATTTCTATCGCCGTTTTATCCGCAACTACAGTGTCATTGCTGCTCCCCTTACCAAACTCACTTCCACTGCTTTTTCTTTTTGTTGGAACTCCGAGGCCCAGCTGGCGTTTGATCGGCTTAAGGTTCGGTTTTCCTCAGCCCCTATTCTTTGTCACCCTGATCCTACCCGTCAATTTACGATTGAGGTGGATGCCTCCGACACCGGCGTGGGGGCCATTCTGTCTCAACGAGCCGCCTTGGACAACAAGCTCCATCCCTGCGCGTTCTTCTCCCGGAGGCTGTCCTCCGCTGAACGTAACTATGATGTCGGGGATCGGGAACTGCTTGCCATCAAGCTGGCTCTTGAGGAGTGGCGCCACTGGCTGGAGGGGGCAGGTAATCCCTTTGTTGTTTTAACAGACCATCAGAATTTAATTTACCTAAAATCTGCTAAAAGGCTTAATGCCAGACAGGCTAGATGGTCATTGTTTTTTGCCCGATTTAATTTTTCTGTTTCTTTCCGCCCCGGTTCCCGCAATATCAAGGCGGATGCCTTATCCCGTGTTTTTTCCCTCCCCTCCAGTCCTGCTGATCCTACCGGCGTCCTGTGTGGTGGCTGCGGTCTCCTGGAAAATCGAGGAGATCGTGAGGTCCGCCCAGACTTCCCACCCTGACCCCCGTAGTAACCCTAACTCCTCCCTGTTTGTACCCAACTCCGTCCGCTCCCAGGTCCTGGAGTGGGTTCACGCCTCCTGCCTGGCGTGTCACCCAGGTGTTGCCAGAACGACCACCCTCGTCAGGAGGAGTTTTTGGTGGCCCACTCTCAAAGAGGATACCCGTGCCTTTGTCCTGGCCTGCGCGGTGTGCGCCAGGAGCAAGGCATCCCACCAGCCTCCCTCCGGTCTTCTCCTTCCCCTCCCTGTCCCGGGCCGTCCTTGGAGCCACATTGGCGTGGACTTTGTCACCGGTCTGCCATTGTCAGAGGGTAATACCGTCATTCTGACAATAGTGGACCGGTTCTCCAAGGCGGTTCACTTTATTCCCCTTCCTAAGCTTCCGTCCGCCCTCGAAACTGCGGAGCTCCTGGTGTTACATGTGGTCAGGCTGCACGGGATTCCGTCTGACATCGTTTCTGACCGTGGGCCCCAATTCTCCTCCCAAGTTTGGAAGGCGTTCTGTGTAGCCCTGGGTGCCTCTGCTAGTTTGTCGTCTGGTTTCCATCCCCAGTCTAACGGCCAGGCAGAGAGGGCGAACCAGGACCTGGGGGCCGCCCTGCGGTGCGTCACCGTCCGCAATCCCACCTCCTGGAGCCGTTTTCTCCCCTGGGTAGAGTACGCTCACAACTCCCTTAAGAGTGCTTCCACAGGGTTGTCCCCGTTCGAGTGCTCGTTAGGTTATCAACCCCCTCTCCTGTCGGCCCAGGAGGCCGAGGTAGCAGTCCCTTCCGTAAGATCTCACCTCCTCAGATGCAAGCGCATGTGGAGACTTACGCGTACCGCACTCCTGCGCTCTAATTCCCGTTCCCAACGTCTGGCGGACCTTCACAGGACCGCAGCCCCACAGTACAGGGCCGGTCAGCAGGTCTGGCTATCCACTTCCAATATTTCCCTTCCCTCTTCCTCCAAGAAACTTCAGCCCCGTTTTATTGGTCCCTTCTCGATTGTTTGTTTAATTAACCCTGTTTCTGTCAAACTCTCCCTCCCTGCCTCCCTCAAAGTTTACCCCGTTTTTCATGTGTCCCAAATTAAACCTGTCGCCTCCAGCCCCCTCAGTTCTCCTACCATCCCTCCTCCGCCTGTCCGGGTCATCGACGACGCCCCGGCCTACACGGTGGACCGTATCATCGACATCCGCCGTAAGGGCCGGGGATTCCAATACCTCGTCGACTGGGAGGGGTATGGTCCTGAGGAGCGGTCGTGGCTCCACAAGAGCCTCATCCTGGATCACTCACTGATCCAGAATTTCCACAGGCGCTTCCCTAACAAGACCAGACCGCCAGGTACGCCAGGTGGCGTACATTGAAGGGGGGGGTACTGTAACGTTCCGCTCCCTTCCTGTCCGTTTTCCGTGTTTTCCTGTTTTCCCTCCGTGTCATGTTGGATCCCTTTGTCCGTGTTTTCCCCTCTGCTGCGGACTAGGCGTTTCCTTCCCTGACTTGTTCGTTTGGTTTTCTTCGTTTGCTTCCGCCTTTCACTCCTCCCCCCTCGTTGCATGCATTCCTCACCTTTGTGTTTAGTTAATCACTCCCGTTTGATTTCCACACCTGCGCCTTATTTAGTTCGTCATTTTCTGCACTATTTATACCCTCGTCTGGTTGCTAGTTGGCGCCAGTTCGTTAACTAACCTCACTCGTTGTTAATGCTTGTCGTTCTTGGTCTTTTAAAGTTCTGTTCGCTTGGTTGTGGGACTAAATCCCCTTACAGCGTTTAGATCTCTCGAACTACGGATTGGTAGTTAATCTCCCCTGTCGTTTCTGTTTTGCATGCAGCTAACCTGTCTTCCTTTAACCACCAGCTTACCCGGCTTCCATTCATCCGTTGCAGTGTTCGTTTCCCCGTGTTTGTGTGTGTGTGTTGCGGTACCTCCACCTCCAGCTCGCGTAGGATCCGCGGTGGCATTATATCCTGGCTACCCTCCAGTTGTTCCTGTCCGGCCGTAGCAGCCTCCACGTTCTACGGTTACGGTTCCGGGAGCTCTGGAAATCAGCCAGCTCCAACCGGACCTACCTGAGCCACACCACACCACCCAGCGCTGCCGTGTTTCGCCGGCTACCTACCTGTCTAACTCTGTACCCCTGTGAGAACCTCCCGGTCCTTTCCCTACCTACTCCCAAAATTAACCACCCTCTGCTTTCTGCCCAGTACCGGTGTAGTCGACCCGGTCCAGTTCCAGTCCAGCCGTAGTGAGTCGCTCACCTACCTCATTAAAGTCCAGTTCCGGTTTGGAACAGTGCCGTTCCAGAACCCGTCTCCAGAGTGGACCTCCCGGTCCAGTTCCAGTCCAGTCCAGGTGTGAGTCGTGCACCTTCCAGTACAGTCCAGTTCCGGTTTGGAACAATCCGTTCCAGAACCCGTTTCCAGAGTGGACCTCCCGGTCCAGTTCCAGTCCAGTCCAGGTGTGAGTCGTGCACCTTCCAGTACAGTCCAGTTCCGGTTTGGAACAATCCGTTCCAGAACCCGTTTCCAGAGTGGACCTCCCGGTCCAGTTCCAGTCCAGTCCAGGTGTGAGTCGTGCACCTTCCAGTACAGTCCAGTTCCGGTTTGGAACAATCCGTTCCAGAACCCGATTCCTGAGTGGACCTCCCGGTCCAGTTCCAGTCCAGTCCAGGTGTTACCTATACCACCTATCCAGTCCAGTTCCGGCTTGGAACCCGTTCCGGAGTCCCAAGTCCAGCTCCGGCTTGGAGCAGTCCGTTCCGGGCTTCCTAACGTTACCCTGTGTAATATATTGTGCTTGTCTTTCCTGTACAGTTTTGGGACTACCCCAAAACTTAATTTAATAAAACCCCTTTTCTTGAATCTGTCTCCTGGTCGTTGCACTTGGGTTCGTCTCGTATCTGGGTCGTAACACCAATGATGCTAACAATGCATATTACAACCACAGTAATTATAATGACCCTAATTTTGTAGCACCAATCAAGTGCAATGTGTTGAAAGTTCACTATCCCGATTGTACCAGTGCTAAAAATAGGAGATTGTAAAAATAATAATATAATAAATAATAATAATAATAAAAGATCATCGCATTATAAACTTGGAATCCTCCAGTGTTCTCGGAATCCTTGCACCTCTTGGCACACGCCGTTGGCCAATCAAGAGTTGTGTAGTGATGTGATGTCTGGCTGTCACACTTCACTCAAAACATACGGTTGCAAAATTCTGGGAATATTTAAAGGTGGAAACTTTCCATGGGAATTAACTGGAATAAATGGGAAATGTTGGCGTTATTTGTACTAGCTGTATTTACCTCGTCATATGCAGACATAAATATAAACATTTTGTGTTGTCATAAGCAGACATCCATGCAAACATTTGTGAGTAGAACTTTAATTGATTCGTTCATTGAACAAAAAACATGAATGTTGAATAAAATAAATATTTCCTAACCCCCCCCCTCCCCAAAAAAAAGGATTCAAAATGGATGTAGTCCTTGGGCTCAAATGCAGTAGTGTGGCCTCAATAGCCTTGATGTAGTGTGCAGGATGCTGGGAATGATTTCTGCATGTGATGGAAGAATGCACAGTGCATGCAGAGGGCCCTGCAGTAGTGTACAGGATGCTAGGAATTATCTGTGCATGTGATAAAAGAATGCAGTGCACATCTAATAAAGTACTCAAGTTAGTACATCCGATGTGGGCGGACTTTAGTTTCGGAAGTAAATTCCCTATGATGGATAGAACGGACTTTGGAGACTATCGACAATTTCTTGAAATCTGATTTATATAATGAGCCGAAACGTTCTTGGATTAGCCTGTGTGCTATACGAATATCGAGCATACATTGCATGTTCCCATTTTTATTTTTTAAAGTAATGATTAATGATTTGTAGTCCGGTTTATAGTCCACTTTAACAGACTACATATCCATTACTGCAACGCACGGGTGGTTCTCAATCAATCAGATATCATCATCTCGTCTGGACATTTTTGAGAAGAGTCTGGCTGCAGACATCCACCGTGAAGCCCCACGTCCACCGCCAGGCCCCTCGGGGCCTGAGCATGGACCTGGAAGTTGCGTCATGTGCCCTGGCGTCACTTCCGACTACGTGCATGGACCTTTTCGTTACTTCCCCATTCTGTTTGCAGAACACACTAAACGAGCCGGACGTGTCTTCATTTGTCCAAGCAAGTTTGTTCTTTTTTCTAATAAGTGGATTTCAACGAGCCGACATCTCCCAACAAGGTAAATGATGCCAATGTACTGTTGGAACCAATGACGTTAACGTTAAACAGCAGACAACAACTTAATACTAGGAGTTGGCTAGCTAGCTCACGTTACCAAATTAGCACTAATGTTACTAACTTGTATGTTGTTTTTTCCATTGCTATATTTATTTGTAGCGCAGCAAACGTTTGCAATCATGATAAGTCATGAATCATAATGTTTGTGTAACGTAACTAGCTAACGTAAGCTAACGTTAAGTAGTAGCTAGCTTTCTAGCCATTAGTGTTTGTCTAATGGCAGTTAAGTAACGACATACTTTATATATTGTTTGTTTTACAAACATTAGCACTAAAATTAATATCAGTTTTATGTGTGTTGCTAATGTAACGTTAACGTTATGTATGTAACGTTAGCCGCCTACTGTAGTTAGATGCCAGCTCTCTGTTCTCAAGTCGGTCTTTTAACGTTTGCTTGTTATTATTGGCAATCATTATTTGTACGAACATATTAAGTTATTGTACTGTATTAAATAGAGCCATTTTAAATGTTATTGTACTTATTCTGTTATGTTTTTTTCTTTCTTTTTTTTTTTTTTTTAACAGATGCATCATTCCATTCTCCAGGGCAATTCAAATTTAGAACTTGACAGATGCACAACCTGCTGCAATTTATATCACTGTCCACTTTGCCTGACCTTCAAACCCACAAAACTTAATCGATTAAAGTCTCATGTATATTTCCATCTAAAACATGCACTGACTTTCAAATGTATGTTTGTTTAAACAATTGTTAGATTTTAGTAATTTCAAAGTGTGTTTAGCAACATGTTTCAGTTTGAAGTAGAATCTGTATGCCCCAACATATTAGAGACTTAGGTGCTGAACGGCCTGGGAAATGAGCTATGTTAATTTCCTCCCCCTCCCGCATTGTTAAGTACTCATTGTCACCTGCATGAATGCACCCCCCTGAGTTTCCTGGGAATCCTAGCTTGGTAGAATAACGTGTGAAATAAAGTTATTGATCTAAGCCCTGAGACAGGAAACTAGGAAGAAGAACCAGAGATAGGAGTGAAGTAACATAGCCACAAGACTTCCCTGTCTAGCCTACCTTTTGTTATCACCTACATGACATTTCCTGTTTTCTGTGTATAAATGCTGGGCCGGTTTGGAGTGTAAGTAATGTTAGACTAGAAGCTGACATAAACATCATGCTAATAAAGAAGTTATGGCTACTGTCTTTCATCACAGAACCGATTCAAGACCCTCTTATTTCTTGAACGTAATTGCAAGTACCGGCAACGAACAGAAGTGTCATTGAGAAATACAAAGCAATTCTTCACCATTTAAACAATTAGATGGTGTAAGATATTCGTACTGTCAACAAGATGCATTATGGTTAATTTGTAAGTTAGTGGACACTTTCATGCAAGACAGTCCAAAAGTGTTTTCCAGCTGCCCCGTGTCCTGGGAATGGAGGAGAGCGAGGTGGCCAACGCCCTCATTGCATACACCCGGCTCGCTGACGTGGTTGGGGAAGCAGAGCACAACGAGATTGTGGGACCATTTGTTTTTATTTTCAGTAACCAGCAGGATATGGAGCGATTCTTAATTGAAATTGTGGACCACAGGTGTTACATAATTTTCTGTCTTCTTCCCTTACAGCCTGTAAGGACTACTAGTAAGGACTACTCGTGTTATATAGTGTACATAAATATATGTATAGTTTTAGATTGCATGGGTGTTCAGTGTGTCGTGTAAGTTCTTATTGGTTGTACTTTTTTCCCTTTGTTATTTTCTTAGACTATTGATATTCCAAAGAATTTTACAAATTATTAATTTGTGTGGTTGCTAAAGTCTATGGCTGCCTAATCTGTTCTTCTGTCATTCCATCATTTTGGGTTATTTGTACTTTTAAAGTTCCCTGATAGACTATCATATAAAGTGATGAAGAAAATGTTAGCCATATTCCCTATTCCTATATCACACACACCTCAGCACAAATAAACCTTGCATAAGGTCATGGAATCTGTCCATGGTTCTGCAATGCTTAAAACATGCCTTCTGTCAGAAATTGTACAGTGCTGCACAATCATTTGTATTTAGTGTTGCAGTGTTTAATGGTATGGACAAAGAGTTCAACATTGGGAACAGTCTGCTGGCTTGTATTGAGATGCCTATTATACCTCAAAATAACATTTTCAAAAATCTAGCAAGGTTCATAATATACATATAAACCCTTAGATCACTACTGAGTTTGTAAATTAAGTTTGGAACTGTGACGACTCCATAGTTGGATACATCAATAATGTCGATGAAGCTGTAGTGTAGACTTGCAGTGACTGCTAGTAGGTGTGGCTGAATCATGTTGAAAGCACTGAGGATGAAATTTCCCACAATGGGAAATTTCTTCTTCAATCGTTACACTCCAGTAATACACAGTAAATATAACACGTGTACATTATTACAGGGAAGCCAGACCAGAGAAGGGATCAGCTATTCTTTTGTTAAAGTGGACAGTGATACAATTTGCAGCAGGTTGTGCATCTGTCAAGTTGTAAATTTGAATTTCCCTGTAGAATGGAATGATGCATCTGTAAAAAAAAAAAAACATAACAGAATAAGTACAATAACTTAACACGTTCGTACAAATAATGATTGCCAATAATAACATTACATGTTGGCTATCTGTTACATACATAACGTTAACGTTACATTAGCAACACACATAAAACTGTTTGTAAAACAAACAATATATAAAGTATGTCGTTACTTAACTACCATTGGACAAACACTAATGGTTAGAAAGCTAGTTACTACTTAACGTTAGCTTACGTTAGCTAGTTACGTTACACAAACATTATGATTCATGACTTATCACGATTGCAAACGTTTGCTACGCTACAAATAAACAGCAATGGAAAAAACAACATACAAGTTGGTCACATTAGTGTTAATTTGCTAACGTGAGCTAGCTAGCCAACTCATAGTATTAAGTTGTTGTCTGCTGCTTAACGTTATTGGTTTCAACATAACATTGGCATCATTTACCTTGGTGGGAGTTGTCGGCTCGTTGAAATCCATTTATTACGAACAGAACAAATTTGCATCAACAAAAGGTGATGCGTCCGGCTCATCTGTTGTGTTCGCAAACAGAATGGGGAAATAACGAAAAGGTCCATGCATGTGGTCGGAAGTGACGCCAGGGCACATGACGCAACTTCCAGGTCCATGCTCAGGCCCCGAGGGGCCTGGCGGTGGACGTGGGGCTTCACGGTGGATGTCTGCAGCCAGACTCTATTGACATTTTTGGCACTGCATACCACCTTGCTAATTCGGCCATTTTACTTCATTGAACCGTCCGGAGGGAATTATGGGACATCGAGTTTTTAAACAGTGCCAGCGCTGGTATATTCACAAAAAAATACTAAAACGGAAAATATACTAAAAGTTGGTCCAGAAAAACTACATATTTTGTTATATTGAACAATCCAGGAAATTGATGGTAAGCCATCATCACTAGAAATTGTTTAAAAGTAACTTTTAGTTAATGTCTCTCGTCTAAATTAATGGGGAAGTCACTTCTGAAACCAGTGTGATATTACCAGTATCCCAGTGTCACTTGAGTACTCTATGGAAGAATGCACAGTGCAGGGTTGAAATTCAACTGAATTCGCATTAAATTGGATTGTTTTAACCAAAGAATGCTGCAAGATCTAGAATAGCAGTTTTGTCATTTCCAACTAAATTTAAGTTCCAAGTTATAGGCTAATAAATTGGTCAAAATTTCCAAAATTCCCGAGCTTAACTTCCCATGGTAAATTTCCGTAAATTTCCCGGAGATTTTCCGCCCTTTTGCAACTACTCAAACATCACTCGCGCATAGATGGCAGTGAAGGAAAACTATGAACTCACACGAAAGCGCACATTTCTACCTCAGTGGGGAAAAAGAATTATCTGGGTCGACTGATGGAACTCAGATGCACTGTGTCGTTTGTCGTAAGTTCCAGGCTAGAACGGACAAAAGTTCGACCTTAACTTGGAACGTAACGCTCACATTACAGGCTTAGTATTTACTAGTTAGTTTACAACTAGTGAGCTACTAAATCTGGTTGCACAATGTGTCCCTAACACAAAACTTAGTTAGTAGGATCTAAGCTCTTCATAAAGTAATGTATAGTCGCACAAAATGACGCCAATGTTGATTGATCTAATAAAAAATGTGAACAGGAAATAGCATTGCACTAGGATACCTTGGTGATGCAAATTTGTTATCATTGACCCACCATTATTAGGAAGTTACTTAATGCTGCTGTTTTTTGTTGTGACAGCTAGTCACTACTAATTAGCTAGTTAGATACTGTTAAAGGAGTAGTTATTTGAGACTGCCAACTTCTGTTAGCGAATCCACCTTAGTGGCCACTGTGACATGATCAAGCGGTTAGTTAACATTGTCCATAAAGCACTCCGTTCCTATCAATTTTGTGCTGGAGGTCAGCCGCTAGCATGTCTGTTAATCTCATTAGCCTATATCCTCTATTAAAACGAGACAGTCGTAGATATCAACGTCGTCATACAAGTCCGGAGGGTGCAGTAGTCTATATCGCAAAATTTGTTGTCGATGACGAGGTTCATAGTTTTAAAGAAATTTGTCAATATATTCAAATCGGTCTGCCATTGAAACATTAATTACGCTGTTATTCCTGGTCAATGGCTTGCGTGTAACATTTAATATTTAATTTATATGCTACGTAGGGTTATGTTCTAACTAGCCTATGTTTTACATTAGTAGTGCGCAAGTTGTAACTTAAGTTACAGTTGATTTAAGTTTACAGTTGGCTTAGTTCTTACTTATGCACAGCTGGTGCAACCGCCCCCTTATTTTTAGATTTAGAAATGTGATGGAATATGATATGAAATGTATTTTTTATGTATAAAAATATATGTGCCAGGATGCCTTGGATTAAACATGTAAATCAGTTTTATGTTTACCCTGATAATTACAACTTTTGGAGGGATGGCCAGTAAAAATAGTCTTGGGGCCAAGGTTTCAGACCCAATGGGCCAGTAGCAAAAAAATGTTAACGTTGAACCCTGAATGGTATTACATTTTCTCTCAGAATTAACCCATACTTACTATGTTGAATATATGGTGTGCCTGCTAATTAGATATAATGTAATGTTAATCACTTTTTTTCCGCTGTAAACGTGTTTGTATGCCTACCTTATAATTAAACTTATTCATCCATTCCGTTATTTCAACAATTCTGAAATTACATTTTATATCATAAGAAACTGTTAGAAAAGCATCTTTGTGCTGCCCTCTAACGGTTGAAATTCCCTTTCTGCTCCCCACACTGCACCCACCGCAATCGTGATGTCAAGAGTACCTCTTTGGAGGTACCTCTATGTCATATGGATAATTGTTATCGCCCACAACAGAAACAGCCGGGACCTGATCTATAGATTTTTTTTCCTAAAAAAATTGACCAAAATTAGCCCAAGCTAAAACTTCCCTATCAAAGAGCTGTAGTAGCGGCAGAAGAGGACCCACTTATTTGTAGTGCTGCTATTACAGTTTTTTTTACGATTGCTTTGACTCATTTTGCACAGCAGAATTTCAACGTACAAAACTCAAAATGCCAAGTGCCAAACTGACTTTCAAAATTCATACTCTAAGACACTACATCCTATGCTGACATACAAAGTGTAAAAATGTTAACGCAAAGTGTTAAACTGACTTGCAGAATTCTTACCTTAAGACACTACATCCTATGCTGACATACAAAGTGAAAAACTGTTAATACAAACTCTAAATTATATGCTCCATTCTCAGAATACAGCCACCTAATATTACAACAATGTTCAAATGTTTATTACTACAAATTCAGATCACTAAATCAATTCAACAGGTGTTTGTAGTCATGTCTCAGTACTTCCAACAACCTTGCCCAGGTGAGTAGCATTGCAACACAATTGATAATCTCTTCACCACTACATAAAAGGCTGCTTAGAAACCTGAATGGCAGTTTCTGACAACATGGAGCAGGTCAGTGAGGTTGGTAACGAAGGACAGGGTTGTGGTCGTGGACCATGTACAGTAAATACACAGTACATAGGTAATAGGTACTGTACATGCCTAGTTTGCCTAGACCCGGCCCTGAGACCATTGGGCAGGCCCACACACATCCATCCCTGATTGGTCAGCCTGACCCTCTGCTGGGGGCATACAACTCCGTGCGCCTCATACATTTTCTGGATGGGCTGTACAACCGTCTCGTACAGCCAAATGCTCAGATGGTGTTCATCATTGTCTGGGACAATGTTAACTTCCATCATGCATTGGCTGTGCGAGACTGGTTTACAGCCCATCCAGAGTTCCAATCACAGTTCCTTCCACCTTACTCCCCCCTTTCTGAACCCTATTGAGGAGTTTTTCTCGGCCTGGAGGTGGAAAGTATATGATAGGCATCCATATGAGCAGGGAACGCTCCTTCAGGCAATGGATGAAGCATGCAATGACATTACAGCCCAGCAGTGTCAGGGCTGGATACGGCACTCTAAAAGATTTTATCAGCGCTGTCTTGCTAATGAAGACATCAGATGCGATGTTGATGAAATTATGTGGCCAAATCCAGCGGAGAGGCAAAATGCTGCTTAAGCACCAAAAAGCAGTTTTTTTTTAAATTTTTTTTTTTACTTTACAGTAAAGTTTTTTTGCTTTTACTGTTTTTGTTTTTACTGTACAATACTTTTGAGTTTACAGTACTGTATGATTTTTCTTTAACCCTGAATAAACTTCATATAATCTAATATTTTGTTTGTCTTTCATAAAAACACAAGCACAAAACTGCAGTCTATCACAGGGGATGCTTGCTGTACATAATTTCAAGTACTTATGAGGAAATGACCATTGCATAGTCTTTTTTGGTAACAAGTATTTTGTGTTTGACCGCATTATTTGATAATGGCCATTGTATTTGAAAATGCACCAATAATTAAACTTCAAAGATGAACATATCCACTGTTCTGACACTATGATAAACTTTAGCATGAAATACAATCTAATTTGGTTCAGTTGTTTCTATTGTGCATGCTATATATGATTTTGAGCCCAAGATTAGGAGTATAGCATTCTGTGTTAACAGTTTTGCACATTGAAACTCTGTTGTGCAAAATGAGTCAAAGCAATCGAAAAAAACTGTAACTGTTTTTTCTTTTACTGTTGTTTTTGTTTTTACTGTACAATACAGTTGAGTTTACAGTACTGCATTACTGTATGATTTTTCTTTAATGATTAAACTTCATATAATCTACTCTAATATTTTGTTTGTCTTTCATAAAAACACAAACGCAAAACTGCAGTCTATCACAGGGGATGCTTGCTGTACATAATTTCAAGTACTTATGAGGAAATGACCATTGCATAGTCTTTTTTGGTAACAAGTATTTTGTGTTTGACCGCATTATTTGATAATGGCCGTTGTATTTGAAAATGCACTAATAATTAAACTTCAACGATGAACATATCCACTGTTCTGACACTATGATAAACTTTAGCATGAAATACAATCTAATTTGGTTCAGTTGTTTCTATTGTGCATGCTGTATATGATTTTGAGCCCAAGATTAGGAGTATAGCATTTTGCGTTATGACCAAAGAACACTTTCAAGCTCTTTTTTATCAGAAGGATTTTGTGTTTGGCAGCATTATTTCATGATGACTGTTGTATATTGAAAATGCAACAATGATTTAACTTCATTGTTTGAAATATCTAATGTTCTGGTGCTGTGATAAACTTTTGCATATAATATTCTCGGATTTGACACTGGTATTTTTATTTTGCATGCGATATTACGTTTTGAACCCAAAATGAGCAGTATAGCAATCTGTGTTAAGAGTTTTGCACACTGAAACTCTGTTGTGCAAAATTAGTCGAAGCAATCGTAAAAAACTGTAGTAGTGCTGCTATTAGTGTTGAGATTCTATTGAACATTCTTTCTTATAAAAATTCACCAAAATTATACTGAATTTAAAATTCCAAATCTAAAAGCTGTAGCATGGCGGATAGGGAGCGCTCTAAGCGCAAAATATATATATTTCTTTAACATAAAATAATTAAAACACAGTTTTGAAGCAATTGAATTCTATTTGTAATAAAAATTTACCAAAATTAGCCCAAGCTAAAACTTCCTTATCTAAGAGCTGTAGTAGGGGCAGAAGGAGACCCTCTAATCTGTAGTGCTGATATTAGCGCTCTTACTACATCTTACTGTTGAGAATCTATTGAACATTTTTTCTTGAATAAATTCACCAAAATTAGACAGAGTTTAGAATTGCAAATCTAAAAGCTGTAGCATGGCCAATTGGGGGCCCTCGAAGAAAGGTTATTATAGTTAATTGAAACTGAAACTAAAATCAAAAAACTGAAATTACTTAAAAAAATAAAATGAAACTAAAACTGTAACGTAATGTTGCAAAACTAACTGAAATAAAAATCACCATGAATTCTTTTTAGTTTTAGTTTCGGATCCTCCTCTTGACTGTTGATAGCACAGAACATTTTGTGTTGTATTTTGTACCATTCATTACAAATTCAGAATTTGTGATTTGTTTCACTATTTGATGTTTCATTCGTAAGCCATTGAAGCCGGAAGTCCGAATATCCCAATATAAAACTAACTTTACCGCAGTTTGTCAGCGTGGGTTATATTAAGAAAAAATGGGGCCATTGTTTATTACATTTCCAGCATTTAATTTCACTAACTAACTACCTAGTTAGGAACTCACCATAGATCCATCAACACACTCGATGATGCACCATCGTATGTTTAGCTGTGGTAATTCTTCTCTTCAGATGTGCTCTGCCAAGCACATGCAACAGCAGAGCTATTTAAAGTTTAAACACTGATTCCAGGTGGTCTCTGTTGGCCAAACCATGTTATGACACTTAGTAGTATATGACATGACATGCTGCTTAGTTTGTTTTTTGGTTCTCGGCCAAAGCAAACGGCGATAACGAAATATCTGTGATAGGCCAATATCGGCTGATAATATCGGCCGTCAGATAAATCGGTCGGGCTATACTAGATACTGTGAAAACTTATCAAAACTCTTTCTATCACAAAGCCAGATACTGATGTAACTCAACTTCACATTTGTGAGCTCGCAAATATCAAGTCTGTACTCTTGTGAGGCACCAGCGGTCATCTTTGTACCAGTTTTCCAAGCTGTTACGGCAAATAAGCAAATTAAGCTAACCTGATTAAATTAAAGTTAATTTAAATATTGTGACTTTGTTACATTCAGTTTTCATGGGCAAATCTTGTATCCTTATTGTACTGTGTATTGTCAAAATTTTTGCAGGTGTGTAGTTGTAGCTCACCTTTGACCTGTGCTAGGTGTTTAACATATGCTCTTATCCAGAGTGACTTACACAGATTACATTCTTGCATGCGATCAATTTATACAGCTGGATATTACTGAAGCAATTAAAGTTAAGTACTATGCTCAACAACCACAGCACGCCACCTGGAAATGGAACCTGCCACCTTTCAGTTGCAAGCCTAGTTCCCTTATGATACAGTGTCACCATTGGGATCTTAAAATCTTTAAAAGAGGCACCACTTTTCAGTAATGCCAGCAAGAGCTGAATGCTTGCATTTGCATTTCAGTTTTCTTTTAAGTTGTTCCTGAACAAGTCTAATGGAGGGACATTATTAGAATGGACTGTTAGTTTGATATTTAAATGTATTACTTCTTTTTTTTTTGCAGAAAATTGTTTCTCTATTTGTGTCTAGGTTTTGTTTATATCATATAGGTAGCACAGTTTACTTTGCTTATAAGTGTTTGTGCGCCCTCTGAAGTCCCCCACAAGGGGGCAGCACTCGAGTCTGAGAGAGCTGGATTTATATGCTGCCGGTCCTGGGTTGCTATGGCAACAGGGCATGTGACACAAGCCAGTCCTAAGGAAGATGAAAACAGAGGGCGATGTTGAGCTGGGATGGGTTTCAAATCTTAATCTGGAGCTGAGCCTCTGATGCTGATATAGCAGTAGCTACATCCTGCCTGTGTACAACAGTGACATTGCTGTGCATGTGATACACACACACACACACACACACACACACACACACACACACACACACAACAGCCAAAGAGAAAGGACCTTCTGCTTGCTTCTACACTGCCATTACAATTCTATCGCTCTCTCAGCCACACGCGCACCACACAGCAGCCACATCCCGCCTGTCCATATCAGTGATATTACTGCACATGCGCTATACGCACGCAAACACGCACACACAATAATACATAAAGCCAGTGAAAATACAAATATTTTTAATACTCTCACATACAAAAATTGCAGCCTGTGCAGCACTGAAAATATACTGTTTTTGTAACTGCTGTAATTATTGATTTTTATTTTCCACAAAAATAACATGTATACTGGATTGGAATATATACTGATGAATTCTGATGTGACAGATTATTGTGAGTTACCCCTAGGTGCTTAAGTGTTTTCATATTTATAATACATTTGGTCTGCGTAACTCTTTAAGAAAAATCTATATGTCGTGCTGTATAAACAAAGAGAAGCAAGGAAGATGATTGGTGTTGATTTCCTGTGAGTGAGCTCCTTTCAAATTCAGCTCACAAAACAGCTGCTACTTTTTTTCTTTCCTTCTATGAAAGAATAGATCCCTCTCTTTCTTTTGCTGTCTTGCTTTCTCTGCTTCTACTATTTGGTAATTCATGTGAATTGCTTTGCATTCATTAATTTATTTTTGTTTTTGATTGAGCATCAAGGCCATAATCTATGCAGAAATTGCAGGATAATCCAAACATAGCATCTGAGGGTCTCATTGACAAATCAGTCGGTGTGCATACTATTCCCTTTCATTTGTAATTTAATGACTGTGAATATCTTTCCCTGCAGACAGTTCATTTTATTTTATTGTAGTCCTATTTATATTCATTGAGTCCATATGCGGAATTGAGTCTATATGAGGCCTGCCTTTCAAGTTTGTTCTGAAATCGGCCATTTTCTTCAAGATTTTACAGAGGTACATTCGCTGCCATTCGCACGCGCGCACACACACACACACACACACACACACACACACACACACACACACACACACACACACACACACACACACACACACACACACACACACACACACGCACACACGCACACACACACTGTGTATAAAATTCTGAGACATTCAATATATCATACCAGTAAGACACATTTGAAGGAAAGCCAACTCAAAGAACAATGCTTAGCGCTGAAATAAAACATCACTGATAGAACATCACAACCATAATCTAGATAATCAAACTGAAAATTGTCAGCCAGAGAGGTAAGATTTGAACCAGAGCCAGAGGCCCTCACCCAGTTTCTCGGTTTGTCAATTAAAAACGTATGATGAACCCTGTTGAAAGCTGTGTGAAGGACATGAAGGACTTCTCCAGCAGTGAATATCCACTCTCTTCAGAATATACAGTCTGAAGAGGTGGGTCTTCAGTCTGGGTCAGTAAATGGTCAATGATTCTGCTGTCCTGACCACAGTAGGTTCATTCCACCACTTGGGGGACCAGTACAGACAAGCATCATGACTGGGAAAAGTGACCATGCTGGGAGGGGATAGAGGTTGCAGAACAGAGCTCTCTGGCCAGGGCATAAGGTTTGAAGGTTGACTTCTGGTATGGTGGAGCAATTCCATTTTCTGCCCTCTCGACTAATAAAGTCTTTACCTTCATGCTTCCTGTAACAGAGATGGGGTAGCCCAGAGCCAGGCCAAGAATGAATCCAATGGTCAGACCAAGAGTTTTTTTAAAGGAACCTCCAAAAAACATGAAGGGTTGGCGCAATGTCATTAACCATAAGAAAGTCAACTGACAAAGACTGAATACATTACATTACATTATAGGCATTTAGCAGACGCTCTTATCCAGAGCGACTTACACAACTTTTTATTTTTATTTTTTATCATGTTTTACATATTATCCATTTATACAGCTGGATATATACTGAAGCAATTCAGGTTAAGTACCTTGCTCAAGGGTACAACGGCAGTGTCCTACCTGGGAATCGAACCTGCAACCTTTCCGTTACCAGGCCAGTTCCTTAACCATTATACTACATTGAATAATACGGGCTTATCACATGCTGTGAAAGGGTCTTGTTCTGGTGGCAGAATCATGGGTTCTGGCTTTCCCAACTTAAAATAGTCAGGGGGTTCAACCGCCCTTTCCAATCTAGTGAAATGTACATGCACTTTCCACCGCTCCCTCCTCTTCTCCATTTTACGCCTTCAATAACAGCCATACAGGACACACTTCTGGGTACCAAAAGCAAAATTTTCCTTTGTGGCGAACCACATGCAACTGTGAGACCCTCTTATTTAACCCTCTGCCATTTACAAACGCATATCCTAGTCCCCAAAGCTGACTTCGCCTTGCCTTTCTTCATGGGTTGGTATTTATGATATTACGTTTCCTTACTGTGGTTTGTGTGCTGTGGGTTTTGCATTGTCTCTCTGTTCATTTGGTCATATTGTTGTAAATCCAGTTTCTTTGTGTTGGGACAATAAAGATTTACTGAACGAAATTTGTACAGACAGTCAGTATGACACATCACGTATGGACCCATTCTGTGCTGATATTTAAGGCACACATTTTAAACCACAGTAGGAAAAAGGGTTGTCATTAATATAAGCATTTTCGCTATCATGTTCACATGCTGTATCTTTCAGTAAATGCGCAGTTTTCTGCAATTTTTATTTTATTTTTTTAGTTCTTATATGAGCAAAGCACATAGTCAGGTAATTGTTACCTAGCAACCATCTAGTGCTGACAGCCGTCGTTAGAGTCTGTGCTGGGCAGGCATTCAGATTTAAAAAAGATATTTTCACTCTTGGATTAAAGGCATGTCCCATATAAAATGCAGGCACATTCAAAAACACAATTCCCATAATAATAACAACAACAACAACAATAATAATAATCATCATCACCTCCTCCCAAGCCTTGTCACCATAAATATAAGATAATACCCTATAATACCCAACTCATTTCAGTTTTTTAAACTAGTCATTTAATTTCAAAACTACTATAAGTTCATTTTTTTAATTGCTGTTTTTCAATAAGTCTTTAAGAAGAAAATGGTCTCACATTTTTACTATGATGACACCAAGGTGATTTTGTTTTCAAATAATAAGAATATGGTTTATGAAAAATACCGCTGTTGGAAGCGCATAGCACTGCTCTCAGCACTTTCACACTGATCCTGACCACCACTGGGCATGTCAGACTCCTCCCTGAGAAATGAAAAAAGCCTGAACCCAGGTGTCATGGTAAATCAATGAAGAATTCATCAAATATTTAATATTTCTGAGGATTACCGCCATGCTGGTGGCATGTTTGCCATGTTCTGCTCTCAAAGAAACACGCAGTTCTGTTTCATACAGACAGTCACACACACACACACACACACACACACACCCTTACATTCACATTTAGTCACAGGACACAGATACTGCACATGATTAATCAGTAACAGGACAGAACCTGTTATTGAAAAAAATCCCTCCAAGTGCACAGATAGAACTAGGGTGACCAGATTCTGTGAACGACCATGTACATAAGGCAATGAGAACCCACAATAATGACAACTACTTTCCCCATTGAAATATGGTACCACTGAAATACGTGACAAATCAAGATTTTCTAAGAATAAGTCAGGGCACATGAAAATGGGCTGAAATGCTGGCCAGTCCCAGGAAAAACAAGACATCTGCTCACCCTAGATAGAACATTACTAATAGAACACTGAAAGGTCACAGCAATAATTTGTAGAAACACACATGAATCATAGCTCAGTGGCTCTAAAAGTGAAACGTATTGATTCAATCAGAGTAATGCAACATCAATGTGCTGTCAGTAAATATGGCAAGAACATTCACTACTGCCACACCAAGGCTACCTTAGTTTTCCTAGGTCTACCATCCAAGAACTAACCAAACACACCTTCTTAGCTTTTGTCATTCGGCAGAGGCAGGGTACACAATGGCATAGCTGCCACAAAGATATTATCATTCTTAGTGGAATACATTGTCATAGCCAATGACAGTTGTTCAGTTCAAATATATGACTGACTAAAAGTTGAAAATAAAATTAGAGTTTGATAGAATTTGAAGCATACCTATGAAAAAAGTAATTCAAATGTGTACTAAAAACAGTGCCTACATACTGTGCCCTCCACTATTATTGGCACCCCTGGTAAAGATGAGTAAAAAGGGTTATAAAAAATTCACTGAAAAAATGAGAAAAATCCAACCTTTAATTGAAATACATTTATTATGAGAAAAAAAAAATCCCTCATCAAGAAATAATTATTTTTAACAAAACCACGTGTGCCACAATTATTGGCACCCCTGCACTTATATATAGAATAAAGTAATCATTTTTAATATTTGGTCTCATATCCTTTGCATGCCATGACGTCCTGATGTCTGTGACCCAACAAAATCAAAAGATTTGATATCTTATTTTCTGGTACTCTTACAAGCAATACTATAACGTCTCTGCACTTGAATGGATCTCTATGGGAATTGGGGGGGGGGGGGGGGGGGGACTAGATTTAGTAAATTATGCTGGAACAGTATGGAATACATGGTTGGTAAAATGGCTGTAAGTCATCAAGGGTCTGAGGTATCAAACAAGCTTCAAACCATCACTCTGCTGCCAGATATGCAGTAGATATGGATGGATCACTATGGAAAAATAAGTCAGGAGAAGAAACCCTTCAAGTTATCCATCCATATCTACTATATTTTTGGCAGCAGAGTGATGGTTTAAGGCTTGTTTGATACGTCAGACCCTTGATGACTTAGAGCCATGTAGCCAACCATGTGTTCCATACTGTTCCAGTGTAATTTATAGCTAAATCTAGTCCCACCCCGAATTCCCATAGAGATCCAATCAAATGCAGAGACGTTATAGTATCGCTTGTAAACATGTACATGTATCTGCTAAAAAGTGCATGTTGAACTCTGCAGCTGCTTACAGTTGCAAACACTGCAAAATGCTTCAGTTCCACCAAATTCATTGTCTTGCAATTCACTTGTGAATGATTTTAACAATACAGTGGAGAGAGACTAAACTGAAGATTAATTATGACTTTTTCAAACATTTTATCTCTAAAATTATAATACAGCAATAATAAATTGAAAGCAATCACCACTTTTCTGAAGTTATTTGTGGCAATTAAGTCAACCCCACAATGCTGTTCTCCACCACTGACATTTTCCTAAATCCAGCTCTGGCAGTTTCTTTTGGTGGTGAATGTAGGGGGAAAATGGGGAGTGTGCATAATACATTTACATAAGATTTATAATAACTATGAAATCAAACACAATACAGATGGGTGCAAATAAGGTATTAGCTATCCCATGTGAAGCTGCCATGAATATGTGCACCCTGATTGACAGAACTTATCAGTAAAATTGTCTTTTAACGCAAGCCCTATACTTGCTCACAAGATCAAATTCTTACCATTAAAAATAATTATGTCAGGCAGTGTTTTTGCCATTGTTAACTGCTCCCAACTGACTGATAGATTTCCAACTGCTCTGAAGACTGCAATTGGGAAATCTTTCCCAAAGAAAAGTAACAGTTTACCATTTGGATAAGTCCAAGTATTTTAGCCTAGTTTATAGAGTTAGAATGCATATTTGACACTGGAAAGGTTTTTGATACACCAATTGATACTGCAGATATGCATTAGTCTTAAATTAAGTGGGAGGAACACCATACTCACAGAACCAGTAACATTACTATATCACAAATTGTAGTGATACTAAGCAAATCTGTGCAGCATCAGTGCAGAATTGAAATGGAAAAGGGTCCCTGTGGAACTAGTACACAAAGAGCCGGAATGATATTCACTTTGGGGAGAACGTTAACTGAACAGGTTAAAGGATAAGATAAGAATTATCTACAGCAGTGGTTCTCAAACTCGGTCCTGGGGGACCCCTATGTATATGCTGGCTTTTTTTCCAACCGCAATTGCAAGCCCAGAATTTTAACAAGCTCTTAATTTTTCTTAGTTATACTTTTTATGTTTTGAGAGATTATTTAACATCTTAAGCCACATTATGTCAGAAATAACTATGCATGCCACGAAGAATAAGTCCCATATTCACATTGTGATATTGCAAACTATTACATAAAGAGAGTGAACAAAGTTTTAACTCATCAAAGTAAAAACTGAGGTGAATCAATAGGTTCTTAATTAATGAAAGTATAGACAAATAAATAATTCTTGTAGACTAAAGTTATCATTTGGTACAATGCATAAAATGTCTGTCTTAACAAGTGTTTTAGTCTTGTAATGAGACTTAAAATCTTTTAGCTAAAATATTAGCTTGTTTTAAGTTACTTTTTGCTTGACAAGTGGAATTATCTTCCCTCATTAACAAATCTTGAAATAAGTCAAATTATCTTTTTTTCTTATTTTGCAATATAAGAATATAAGACTAAAATGCTTGTTAAGATTTTTTGGTTTTTGCAGTGTAGATAATGAAGAATTCAAAGACAAAACAAATGATAACAAGGCAAACCTGCATTGTGTTAATAGAAGTTTAAGGAAAAAATCCAAGGTCCAATTGTGCTGTAATTGTGCAGGAATGGGGTTCCCTGGGTGTTGGGGCCCAATGTGAGATCTTTTCATGGGACAAAAATCCCTGGTGGTGCCCCTGGGTGCAGATTATGACTTTATTGGGAAAGCCCCCCCCCCCAGGTTCCAGTCCAATGTGGGGGTATCAACATGTCTGAGCCTATGAAAAATTCAATTAAAATCAGTCAATCAAAGCTAATGGCTGAAAAATCGGATCATGCCTTTGAACAAGGCGGAGAACAGTCAATGTTTCTATAGAGACAGGATTTCTCCCTAAGCAAGGCCTTCCACTGCCTGAGTGCGTAAATTACAGATATACTGGAGATACAAAGTAAAAACAGTGTTAATGCAGCACTGACCAAAATGAATGCCAAGCATTTTACTGTGTGAAGAGGAAAACTGGGAACTGATGTATAGGGCCTGCGTTTGGGGTTTCTCTCCCTCTTTCTTTCTACAATATATCCCTCTGTTTCCTCTCCTCCTCAAACTCCTGTTTCTTTGCTTGAGTGTTAGCCCTTTGTTTCTGGAAGTTTACACCAAAGCAAACAGGTGCTCGCTGCTTGTTCAGGAACGCATCACCCCCCCTGGGTGGCCCCATGGCTGCTGAAGATGGCTGTTATTCTAACATGCTGAACATGTCACAGATAAGGAGTCGATTGCCTGTGCTTGCATCCGGCAGCTGCTCTGACTAGTGTACCATGAGCCTCCATCCAACACTTACTCTAGCCAACAGCCCTGACTAAAGCCCATCTCCTTCTGCCATCCTCTCTCTCTCCCTTTCTCTGTCTACCCCTCTCTCTCTTTTTCTGTCTCTCTCTCCCCCTCTACCTCTCCTCCCTTTCTGCTTCAAATCTCCTGGTGTGGAGAGAGACCCCTGTAGCCTCTCCCTCCCTCTCACACACATGCGCGCACGCACACACATACACACGTCCAGCATTGCTGCCTCCGTGGCTGCTCCACTGCAGATATCTGGATCATTGTCGGAGACTAATTTCTGTTTGCCGCGCACACAAAGAGAGGATTACCGCTTCATTCAAGAGTCTCGCTGTCTCTGCATCCAGGCAAGTGGGAGTGCTTCTTTTTCTTTTTTATACACTCTTACACCCCACATCCCTCTTCCTCCACCCAGACGTGACATCGTTTGTGTGAGTGAGGAGTTCATGCAGGCGGGGGGAAATGGGATGATGTGTAAGCTTGGCTGATAGTGTGCTGTGTATACAGGCTGAAGGGATGGTGATGGGGGAGGGGGTAAGTGTGTGTGTGTGTGTGTGTGTGTGTGAGAGAGAGGTGGTGGTAGGAAACACGGGGAAGGAGGGAGACACATCCAGCTCAGAACGACAGATGGCTAGTAGCCGCCGTTCTTTTTTTTTTCTTTTTTTCTCCAATTCATCCTGCAGGCTTTGTGCGTAGGACCACTGATACACAGACGGCCTTTCACAGAGGAAGGAGACGGGTGCACTCTGTAGCCTGGGGCAGGGCTTGTGTGTGTGGGGGGGGGTGGGGGGGTTCATCTGCCTCGAATGCAGCCAGATCACGTCCAGATGCCATCAGAACAAAAGGGCTTTCTTAAGAAAACTGCAGGGGGAAGCGTGGCACTCGCTATTGTGCTCTGCTCTGCATTCTGTGCTGCAGCCTGGGTCTGGAGAGCCACATCTTTAATGAGGAGAATTCTCCATAGCCCAATGGACAGCTGGACCCTGTGGTCTGCAGTTTAGAAGGGGGGAAAAAACAGAGACTTTTGTCCTTCGTACGGAACTGGTCTCGTACTCAGACGCGTTCTGCCGCGAAGGACTGGAGGAAAATGAACCTCTATGCTAATGCAGCAGGCAGGAAGAAGAATGGAGAAAGAATGGGGTCTGCTGTGCATAGTAATTCTGCAAGGGCAGGTGCTCAGTGGAGTCTGTGTGTGTTTGAGTGTGCGCGTGTTTGTTTGCCTGTGTGTACGCACGATTGTTTGAGTGTGTGCGCACACTTGTGTTTGTGTATGTCTGCCTGTGTTTGTGCGTTTGTATATGTGTGAGAGTGTGTTTTCCATTTGTGTGTTTGTGTGTGTGTATCTATCTATGTATGTCAAAGCGAGAGCGAGCACATTCTGTGGTCTACCATATCCAGTTCAAGCTCCAAACGCAATCATAAATAACCACATAATCAGATGAGACGAGTATCTAACTCAGTCCTGATCCAGTACAGCTTGCCAGCACTGACCAGACTGAATGAAATACACACCCTGTGATGTCATATCACCACAACACTGTCCTTCAATAGCCTGTAGACAGAAGGAATCCACTTAGGTGAATTAATTATATCCAACTGATTAGCACCCAAATCAAACATGGGTGTGTAATAAAGAGTAAGGGATATTAACCCTGTCATCAATCAAAGCAAATCTTACACACCCAGATATCACCAGATCCGCCTTACACATCCAGATATCAGAATTTTGTGAGATGTAGCCTCTGTAGACCCCCCATGTTTAGGACAGTTTCCATGGCTATTAGCTGCTTTGTAAAATTACATTGCAGACAACATTTTCATGTGGTTTCTGTCCAGCGTTCTATGTATAGAAACAATTTTTGCACCAGTTATTGAGGTGTTTTTGTGGGGAGAATTCAGGTCTTTATTTATAAATAGCTGCTGTTTTTAACCACTATTTCATTCCACGACCCATTTCCCTCTGTGTTTTATGTCACTTTACCACAAGTATGTTCTGTGTATATATCTGTTATATCTGTTTTTTATAGCGTTTTATGTATGTAATTTTGTGGTTAGGAGTATGTCTCTACGTAAAACATTTTCACATTGTGTGTTCTTGGGGATATGGTCCATTAGCTTTGGAATCAGTATAGTTTAACAACAGACATCTCATAGTGAGAAATTTTAGTCAACAGAACAAGCTGTGGAACATCAAAGTCATGCTCAACCTTTGCACAGTCTGGACTTGTGGTTTGAGCATATGACCTGACCATTTTAGTTCCCGTCTCAGGTGACACAGCTGTTGGACAGGATATCAAAGTGCAATACTTCATGTTCTCAGTTAGATTCCAGGTGTGCTGAACGGGAGGGCTGCATGGTGTGTAAGGTTATGTAAGGTTACTGTGTCATTGATATGACTTTTTCTGGAATGGTCTCATTCAGTCTCCCTGGCAGTGTTCAGCTCAGTGGCTAACCTTGGAGCACTGTCTATTGACCAGTAGATATGCTGAATAGTATAGACAAGAATCTGCTAGGCATTACTGACTGGAGTGTGCTGAGCAAGTAAAAAACTGAATTAAGTAGCCTGAAAAGGGATGTCACAGGGTATTCTGGCACATTATAGTGTGAGTGGGATCACCACATTATGGAATTCATATGTTTGCTGTCAATTATGCCAAACATGAAAAACCTGCATCGGTTAAGAGGAACAGTGGTCGCAAGTTGAAGCTCTTCAACAGTGACAGACGGAATCTTAACAGCATAGTTGCTAAACCCCCCAAAACTATGGCCTGAAACATGACCACAGAATTTAATCAACACCTCTGTGACCCAGTCTCAACAAAAAACTATGTTGTGAGCTTCACAAATCTGGTATTTATGCCGCCATTTTGAAGCCACTTGTATCCAAGCCTAGTGCACAAAGATACGTAACCTGGTGTAAGGAGCCCAAGACCTGGACCCCTGAGCAATGGAAAAAGTAATTTATCAAATCTTTTCCTCTTTTTCCTACATCTGGATGGGTTTACGTTTGGAGAAAGCCAAAAGAATCCTATAACCCACAATGTCTGTTGTCAACTTAAACATGGTGGTGGATCTGTAATGGTATGGGCAGCCATCACATGGTAGTCATTGGGGCTGATGATTGCGGTGCATGGTAATGGCCAAGAATTATGAATCAATTTTACAAGACCAGGTGCACCTATGTTGCAAACACTGTTCCCTCATGATGTCCCCATATTCCAAGGTAATGTCTCCATACACTCTACAAAACAAATTCATGGTTTCATGAAGTTAAACCACCTTCCACACTCACCAGATCTAAGAATCATTCAACCTTTATGGGAAATTTTTCAAGAAAAGAGTGCAAAGTAGATTTCAACCTCCTTTGGCTCTCAAATAACTGGAGGCGTTCCTTCTGAAGAATATCCCACTATATCCTAGTTCAGAACTTCATTCAGTATTCCATAATTGAAGCTTAGAAGGCGAAGGCCATTCTCCTTATTAGTTACTTGACATTCATACTTTGTTAGGTGTTTCCATTATTTTGTACATAATAACAGTACATATTTTGTACGTACATTAAATAATGGGGCTTATGTCAACACAGTGTCAACACCCTAGAATACTGGCGTGCCTTGGTTGAGACTTTGCGTGGATATACACAGTTGGCGTACTTCAGTTGGAAGTAGTTTTCAAAAGAAAACTGCACAACAAGGTATGTGGATGTTCACGAGTAACTGTGTCATTATATTTAGAAAGAGACAGTGCTTTTTTGAATATACATTTTTGCTACTTTGAGCACCAAAAATTCTTGACCCGTTGAGGTCCGTTCTATCAGAGTGAAATCAAAGTGAGCTGCAGTGGATATTTATAAAACTAATGAAATCTCAGCAAAATGATCTGGATAGATAGATCAACAAAAAACTTTTCAACGTACAAAAATGCCAAGTTACTCACGCATACAAAACACTGGCTATAATAAAATGAGCAAAGTTAAGCTGCCATTAAAATTATTAATATCAAAATGAGGCCAAGTTACAACAAACAATACTGGCTATCTTAAATAACACAAATTAAACAATGTGTATTCCAAACTTAGAAATGCTACCCAATGTTTCCTAAATTATATCATGTAACTTGGCCGTGTTGTTTTTTCATCTTACCATCTGAAGAGAATGTGGTCATTCAAACCTTGTGTCACATCAAACTGTCAAATGACTAAAAAAAATGCCTCATTGAAGAAGACATAATTTAAACAAATGTTGTAAACAGATTATGGAAGATTACACTCCAGAAAGGATGTGTTTAGGCATATACTTCCTTGTCAAGTTCATTTTACAAAATGTACAAGTTTTAACTTGCACCTTTCTAGATAGATAAACAGATAGCATACTTTATTATCCCCATGAAGAAATGTTTCTAGCACATACAGTATAACATTCACATTTACAAACAGACATTTATACAAATAGACTAGAATTATTTGCACTAGAGAAAAGGTGGGGGGAATAAATAAATACAGATAAAAATGACAAATATTTAAATATAGGTAAACTAAGACCATTTTGAATCTTACAAACATATGCAGACATGTTTGCCCCAGTAATGTACTGTGTGGATCAGATAAAGTTTTCCCAAATAAGTCATTTATTTTAAAATGTAAAATAATAAAAAATCTTATTTGTGAACACAATTTACTGAACAAAAGAAAGTTTAGGGTTTGTAGGACCACACAGGTTTCCATTTATTCAAGTACAAATGTTCCAAATAAATAATAATAATAATTATTATAATAATAACAATAATTTTATTCATGACATGCTTCTCACACACCCAAAGCACTGTATGCAGAGAATTATTCGATTACAACATATAGTGCAGTCACTAAACGTTTTTAAAGTGTAACACAGATGAAAAAACACAGAGACAAGTTACATTAATAATTTAGGAAACATTGGGTAGCATTGCTAAGTTTTGAATAGAGCTTGTTTAATTTGTGTTAGCTAAGATAGCCAGTATTGTTTGTTGTAACTTGGCCTGATTTTGATATCAATACTTTTAATGGCAAGCTTAACTTTGCTTGTTTTATTATAGCTATTTTTTGTATGTGTGAGTAACTTGCCATTTTTGTAATTGAAAACGTTTTTTGTTGAGATATCATTTCTTTTTGTACTGTGTTTCTTATGAGCACATAGGTTTAGCCTATGCGAACACGCATACATTTCTAGCTGAAAGAAATGCATGATGTATTTTCCCTTTAATGTTACTATGAAGTTGGCTACAAATAAAGATAAGTGCTCGTCATGTTTTACATTAATTAGGTCACGTGTTTTTAACGTTAACAGCATGCTATCCCGGTAGCTACCAGTCACCATTAGAGCGCTGCTGTCCCATATTTTTCTCAATTTAAATATCCAACAATGCAGTGCAATGCAATAGTACAGTGTATGTTCATTTCATTGTAGTTGTTCAGATGGATCAACATGTAGCCTACTGTTAAAATTGAGTTAAATAGCCTAATCAATCCATACATAAAATGAAACATGCATGTTCATTTGCGTTTTTAGTTCAGCCTATCAATCATCAAGCAATAAATAAATAAATTTAAATAAATGCCATGTAAACATTATAAAAAGGTTTGTGTTTTATATTACAGTTTTCAGAGGACAGTCAGTAACACAAGTTTTATTTTAATGTTACCGGGCCGCTGAGAAAGATAATTAGGCTGAGGAAAAGCCAAGTGGAGCGGGCAAGCTACAGTGCGTTGTGTAATGTTATGAGTTACAAGCTGAACAGTAGCGATAACTTATATGTTAATTTCCTTACAGTTGTTGAGATGGATCAACATGTAATGGCACAAAATAGACCTACATAATGTACGCTTAAGAAATCCACTATGTAAATTGTTTTGGAGTGGTTACCCAGTCGGGAAAACTTATCAAGTAGGAAATCGTGGTAGCCAAAACAGAGAATCGATGGTTGCCTGCAGCTACAGTTAATGTCTAGCCCAGCTCCAAAATGTGGGACATGGACGTGCAGTTATCCAGCTAACTCAGTAATCGTGCTTGGTTAAATACCCCCTGGACGCCGCATTTCACGAAATAAATAAATAGGCTACTTAGCACACGAACCAAGGGAAGGAACAGCGTATGGATCAGAGTCACTTTTTTCAATTGGTCCAGGTTTTGTCCTCCTTACACCAGGTTATGTGTCGTTGTGCATTAGCATTGGATACAAGCAGTTTCCAAAGGGTGGCATTGCCATAAATACCAGATTTGTGATGCTCCGGATGTACACTTTTTGTTGAGACTGGGTCACACAGGTGTCCATTTTATTCTGTGGTCATTTTTGAAGCCATAGTTTTGGGGGCGTTTAGCAATTATCTTGATAAGTGGCCATCTGTCCCTGTTGGCGCGCTTTGACTTGCGACCACTGTTCCTCTTGGCCAATGCAGTTTGTTTCCTGTTTGGCATATGTTGTCATAGTATTTGACACTGTTCCCCTTGCCAAATTAGCATGAGAGCACTCATCCCTGGGTTGAGCAGCAGTCGCAAGTCGACAGTTGGAAGCTTTCATGTGATGAATATAGGGAACTTAACGAACTTTGTGAGTTAACAATCTTAAGAATTAAGATAAAAAGAGCCGGAGATTAGGGAATTGTTTACAGATTAGGAATCACCCACTATTAGTAATTTTAAAGGTGGATTGTATCCAAAATGAGAATACAGTGTGCTGCCTTTGCAGGATAAAAAAAAATGAATTCCCAAAGTTGCCGGGACAACATTCCCAAGGAAATTTCCAACCCCTTTGCAGTTCTTTGCAAGTTGAAAACAATGGGGAGAATTAACAACTGCAGTACTTGGGACAGGAAAATGAACCCGATGCCATATTTGGTCAATCCTCGCCTGTTTAGGTACTGTTCCATTTAAGGCTTTATAACTCCAGGTGAGAGCATCACAAAAACTTGGAAAATGGCTTAAATGATGCAGGACAGTTGGACCATTTACAATACTAACTTGAATTAGTTTATTCTTAGGTAAAAATACCTATGTTTTGCCATAAATGCAAAGCAATCTTGGCAAAAATACAAAAACAAAATTTCTCTGTTTTTTTCTTAGTTTGCAATAAAATACTGATAGACTCTGTGTCCACAATTATGCTACATCTGAGGGTGATATGATCTAAATATGACATTAAATAATATATGATACTAACGATCTATGTTGCAAAATGTAGGCAATGTACCCTGTCGTCTCTTAGTGTCTCCAAATCTATCCAAAATGGCTAAATTGTGCACTGCTGTAAAATAAAAATCATATATTTAGCTAGAAATCTGTTTTGGCTCATAAACTCACCTTTGCATCAAATTCAGTGGGAATTACTATCTTTTTCATCAATATAGGGGAATAGATACATATGAGTCCAAAAACCTATCCAAAGTCTGTATGAAATGAATAAAATATTTTTTTGTCCATTATAATATATACACATTCATGCTTACTCCAAGGAAAATTTAACATTCATCTAGTGCATTTTCCATGCCCTAAGTGACAATAGTATAGTATAGCCCAGGAGATACTCATATCCTGTATTATTACAATAAAATAATATTCCACCATCAGGAAAAATACTGTCAAATATTCTTGCTTCACATTAAATCAAACATCAAACATTCCGTCGAGGCCTGAAGACACACCTCTTCAGACTCCACCTTGACTGATATCCTAACCTAGGAATATCAGTTCCCTGTGTTTACTAGTTCCCTGTGTTTTCCTGTCTGTTTATTATAGTTTATAATAGTATTTAGAATAGAAGTGTAGTATTGCTGATTTACCCACAGCTTACTGTGAACTACAGTCAACGTTCATTACTAGGGATAGCTGCTACATTATGGGAAGGATGTGCTTTGTCTTGTCTGTTCTGTAGTGATCTTGATGATGTCTCTGTATGCACTTACTGTACGTCGCTTTGGATAAAAGCGTCTGCTGAATGAATATAATGTAATGTAATAAAACATGACTGAGCCACCTATGAACACTTACACTACAGTATGTGAAATGCACTCAAAATGCAAAAATAACAATAGCAAACGTATGTCTTGTGGTGGAGTGAAGAAACTAATGTACATATTTGGAATATTACAAGCAGTAATACTTAAATATTGAGGAGAAAAAAACTAATGTTCGCAGGCATATTCTCCGATCAATATGGTATCTTCTTCTGACCCACTCCCAAAATTCATGTAAGCAAGGTGAGGCTTTTCTGTAGCCATGCTGACGAGTTGGCCAAATTAGTAAAAACTTGTGAAAATACCAGGAAAGCAATTACGCCTCGGCGAGTGAATGTATATTGTAAGTTGTTTGCATAAAATCAAATTACTTCCATATTTTCCTTATTTCTTCCACCAAATCTTCTTTTTTTAATTTGGAAAAACAGATGATGATGATTTACTGTAATGTATTGTTTAAAGCATTCAATTAGACATGGCAAACACCGTTGCAAAGGTTATAATGCCCCTATATTGGATAAAATATTTGTCAATGAAACCAGAATGAACTGGAATGCATGAGACAGGTTTGAACAGAGCGGGGTTTTGTGTGTGGGGGTTTCAGAAGGTTTACTAGCATTATAAAGTGGTGTGTATTTCTGAAATGGATTGTGCAAGAGAATAAATGACCACTGAATTTGAAAGGGACTTCCATGGGTAAAACCAATGATAGGATTGTATATTTATTTCATATTTAGTAGCAGATTTATAGTAAAATGACGTTGTATAATTACACAAGAATTTGACTTGTTTATTTTGCATTTGAGTGAGCAGGGCTTTTCATGGCTGTTTTGGCACACGTTTGGGCTATTGTTGGGTTTATCTTGTTGTTATGACGGAATACAAATATCTGGTGGTGAAAAAATATTTTTATGAACTCACAGATAGACGCTATTGCCCAGTGTGTCAAGCATGGGTCGGTATAGTTGCAGGTGAGACTGGGTGGGGGGTTGCTTGGTAAATGAAATAGCTATGCGACAATAGTGGCACTTAGAAACTTCGTATTTGGCAGAGTTGTCATAATTTGTGCGCTAATAAAGCTGGAACACGGGTTTGTTGTTTTCACTTATAGTTTGGTTGCAGGAGACTTAAAGTCTTGGTTGAGTAATCTAATGGGGCCGGCCCATTACCACTAGGGGGTCTGTGTGAAGGGGTTAAAAAGGTGTGCGTTTATTTTGCATAAAACTGACTGATGGATATTTTTAAGGCTTGAAGAAAAAATTATCTTTGACACAGAGATGGGGCAAGTGCAATTTCAGCCTACTTGACCCAGGTACATCTGTGAAAACATATTAGAGATAACATAGAAACCATCTGCAACTTACTGTAACTTATAATAAATAAAACATAATAAAATAAAAAAGTGGAATCAGAACTACACAAACTACCAAAGTAGTAGTAGTTATGAAACCAAAAAAGGATAAAGGAAATAGTCCAATGGTTAGGGAAATGAATTATGTAAACTGTATAAGTTAATTGCTCCAGATAAGAGTATCTGCACAATGCCTAAGTTGTAAAAAATATAAAACCCTGAACAACCAAATATTGTGAACAAGGTTGACAATGGAGTGCATAACAACTGGCTAACCATTCAAAGCTTCCCAAAGGTTTCATTTCCCAAGGATTTTCACCCAAAACTAAAATATCTAGGAGATGAGAAAGCCAAAAAATGACCAAGCTTATTTTAAATGAATGATGGACTCAATCATAGCTCTTCATGTTTAAATTGCAAGTAGTCAACCTTGCTAATAAAGGTTGTTTTCACTGAATCTGTCTTGTTTTCCCAAAAGGAAGTAGAAAATTTAGTGGAAAAATCAAAATACAGCAACCAGAAAAGCATTTCTGCTATAAACTGTCAAAAAGACATTTTCAGAACATGTGCTTAGAGGTACCCCACACATCCAAAGAGCAGTTGTAGGTTTTTGCTTGACAAACATTGATAACTATTTCAAAGTGACCGTGACCTTGTCAAACTGTGTTTGTGAAGGAAAAAATAAATAACATTTATTTAAGTCAGATTGACCCAATGTACAAATTTATAATTAAGCTGGCGAGTAGAATTTCTAGACAAGAAATATGACCACAAATAACACCCAATCCAATTTAATTTGTAAATTGTGAGGGTGACACAGTAGACCACAAAAGAAACGGAAATAGACTTGACTGACGAGGCTGCAATCAAGGAATGTAGAACAATAGCAAGTGCTGAACAAATTCCTTCCTGTCAACTTTCTTTTCAGCTGCCCATTATAATTTGTTTAACATGCTCTAAATTCAAAATTGACATGGTCACATTACTCTCAGAATGTTATTATCCTCCTTTTGTTATAAAATCTATATTTTACAACACCACATATATTGTTCTTAAACACATGCATTATTGGACGGGTGTATGGCTTGTTTAGAAGTGTAATACTTTATTTCCCTGTTTTATGATTGATCCAACACTGTCGCCCTGTTTAGGTAGATTATGGGTAAAATGTTATCTAAATGTTATCAAAATCTATCCTTTATTTTTCATAACTCTGAAAATCTTTTAACTAACAATAATATACCTCATAAACTTGTATTGGTTCACCATAAATATGAATTACTATAGGAGACTGATAATCACTGAGAAGAGCTGAGAGCAGGGTTTGTTGATGTACTGATGTGAGTGATCACAGTGGAGCATATTAGGCATTGTCTGCTGGCTCTGATTGGTTACAGGGAGATTAAAATTGATAAAGAAAGGCCAACATTCACAAGTGTTTTTTTTTTGTTGTTTGTCCGTAGGTTTCCCTATTGTCCCTCATGGTTACTGAAGTCAACTGCTCTGAGGTATCACGGGTATTTTAAAACAGCAATTGATAGCTCATCCTCAGACTACGTCAATTAGATTTAGAGCTAGCGAAGGTCATATGAGGTAATAAGCATTTCATGGTTCAAAAGTTCTATCAAACGGTTCAAAAACAAAGAAAACGACAAAAACAAACAAAAATGTTTATTCTCACACGTGGTCTTGCTTCCATGGAAACACTAATAATAGCGTAATAAATGAAGTGGCCCATCCAATCACTGATAAACGATCCCATTTAGGACTGTGTGATAATGATTGGCGGCCGTTAGCTGGGAGATTTGGGAACAGGGGCTGGCCATAATCTGACGGTCGCACCCCTGGGGTCGCTACGCACGATCAGTCGCGAGGTTGAGTGAACACAATGAAAGCGCATGCGTGTGTGTGCAGAGGGCCAGACCTGCCGGGCTTTATCTCTAAATCTCATTCAGCCATAATCCTGCCCCGTTCCCTGCCTCTGCACTCCTTTTAAGAGTGTTGATTGCCTTGGGTCACATGACCTGCGACGGGTGACTCGGCTGCCTTGTTTATCACAGGAGAGAGCCTGCGTGTGGATTTATGTGGGCATGAGAGAGAGAGAGAGAGAGGCGGGAGGGAGAAGGGGGGCAGAGGGAGAGAGAGGAAGAGGGGGGGTAGGGAGAGACAGAGAGAGAGAGAGAGAGAGAGGGGGGGGAGAGAGGGAAAGAGCGAGCGAGCATCTGATTTGAGGTGGGCGGGTGCATGTGGGAGGCTCTGGAGCAGTAGATGCTCGTTCGGACAGGAGACTGAGTGTGAATAGCTCACATTGGCTTAGCTTCTAAGCTGGGCAGGACCACTAATTTGCTGTCCTCGTGGGCTTTGGGTGGAAAAAAAGAAGGCTACTGCCTGGATGAACGCTTGCTGAAATGCAAGTGGATGAACCGTAATCCAACCTGCCTGGATCTCTCAGTCTCTGATTTTCCTGCTGGGATTACAGCTCGGATATGGTGGCTGCAACAACAGCAAGGTATTCATCTTGATTCTTAAATGTACCTGCCCGTTCACGAGCAATGCCATGGCTTCCTGCCTTTGATGGGGATTGGGGGTGGGGGAGAAAAGGGAGCAAAATCAGAGCATCAGTGTGTTGCGATGGTGATGAGATGCTTGATTTGTCTGTACATGATGGCGCGCATGTGTGTGATTGTATGCGTATCTGTGCGTGACTGTGTGTACGTGTGTGTGCATGTGTGTGCGCGTGTGAGTGTGTGTGCGTGCGGGTGTTTTGTGTGTGTGCCTGTGCGTGCGTGAGTGTGTGTTTTGTGTGTGTGCCTGTGCGTGCGCGCGAGCGCGTGTGTGTGTGTGTGTGTGTGCGCAAGCGTGCGTGTGAAAGAGAGAGAAGCAGCAGCTGAGATGGCGGTTTGTGCGGTGAAAGGCAGAGAGGAGCGGGGATCTGTTGACACGATCGCCTGCTGCTGCCCTCCTGCCATGGCTGCCGGAGAAAGGATCTACGATGCCGGCCGTCTCCTTTTTCCCAATGCCCCCCCTCCTCCCCCCCTCCGTCTTTTCTCCTTCTGTGTCTGTCTGCTGCCTCACTCGCTCCCTCTAGCTCTCTCTTTAAATGGATTTCAAGCTTTTTTCCTTCTCTTCCTCTCATCACACTTGTCTGTTGTAAATGGAGCTTTTACTAGAGGGAGAAAAAAGACAATACTTTCGCATTTTCAGACCGTTTTTGTCGGGTTTCCAAGCAATTAAGCCTTCAGTTGTATTTTTGTAGCCTGTAGCTCTATTCTTTTCTTTTCTGTCTCCTCTTCACCCCCGATTACCCCCCACCCCCCAGCCTGACCACCGCTCCCACACCAGAACCTTAGTGTTTATGAAAACAGAGGTTCAGCTGTAGAAAATGGAAATGGAGGAAAATATGTCTGGAGAAAGGCCTGTTGTGTTGGGCCTGGCCTGTCTAAGACTGGGGCTCTTTCAGGATACAGTCACCACGATGATTCTACCAAAACTTGCCTGACTTCCCAAAATAATAACCAATTACAGCCATCACCATGTCAAAAATAAGGGACTGCTCATGTTGGATATAGAGGGGTACTAACCCAAACAGAGAGTGTTTGGTGATAAAACAAATGTTGGAAAATTGAGTATTTTTCCTGGGTTATTTGTGGATGAGCCCTTTTCCAGAGCAGGTGTATTTTCCATGCAGATCTCCCATTAGAGAATCCTCATAGAGGGTTATATCTTATATTATAATATTTTCATGAAAATACCAGTCCAGAATTCTTCAGTGAGCACCTACAGTATATTGACTAATATACAGAATAGGACTATATTTTGTTTGTAAAGTGTACAGTATGCTGCCTATTTTCTAATTGTAGCTGGTCCCTTTAATGCAGGAAACTGAATAAATAGAATAGGAAGGGTGTCCAAGACATTTAGAAACACCCTAATGCTTTTTATGTCAGTGCTAAATTTGTTTTACAGTTCACATAATCATACTTGTTAGTACACTGAAGCTGTACCTGCAGGAAATATTAATTAAAAGAAATTACTTTGAATTGGTGTATATGTATGTGTGGAGGTACACAAATTCATTCCATAATTTTTTTTAATTTTTAGATGATATTGTTTTTTCGATTTTGTATTCATTCCCTTTTTTTTTCTTTTGGTTTAAAAAAAAAGATGGTCACGGTCTTTCATAATGCTCGAGGTGGAGGAAGAGAGCCCAACGTGTCCCCTTCAGGACAGTGATGGTTAAAAGTTGATGGGTAAAAAGACCTTCCAGTGGATGTTTGCATGAGCTCCGCTTTTATCAGACAATGTTTAGCAGCTGACAGCTGGGAGGCAAGACAGTGGGTTTCAGGTATCGCTGGACTGAGTTCATGCTATTGTGCACAGCGTGAAGTGTGTGTGTCTTTGTGTGTGTGTGTGACAGATATAGTCAGACGTGAGATATAGATGATAGTGTGTATGCACTCTTAAGAAACAATCCAGAGGCAGATAAATGGGTGAGCAATCCGATGCCGTTGTGCCATGTAGCAGGCCTGGTGGGTCATGTAACCTGGGGTCTGCAACCCCGGAGAGGCATAAAATGAGCTTATTTTTGTTTTCACCTTAAAATCATCAACCATTTCAGTCCCAAGGAACAAGTTGAGGTGAGGTGAATGAACTGTGTAACCAACTGCTTGGATTGATCAATTAAGCACTGCATAATAATGAAAGCCTGCACACCCTGGTCTCTCAGGACCAAGGTTTCAGACCAGTGATGTCACCAGTGAGAGCCCCCTAAGACACTGCACAGGTGCCTCAGACTACCTAGTAAATTAACGTTTGAGGAACAAAGAAAATGGAATCAGTCTAATTCAGGAAAGATGTATGCTCAGTATTAGTGCTTGGACTTATACATTCATATACAGTGTCCACCAGAATTATTGCCAACCTCAATTAATATGAGAAAAAAGTGCAGGATTGTTTGTCAAACGTCTTCTATGCACATGAGACAATTATAGTTTAATTGCGATACCATTGATCAAAGGAAAAAACAAATCCTTAATGTAAAATAATTTTTATTTTGAAGATGTCACAATTATTGGCATTCCTGTATAAGAGCAGTCTTCTCCTGTAATGTTTGATAAGGTTGGAGAACACGAGGTATTTGAGACCATTCCTCCATACAGAATCTTTCCAGATCCTTTGGAGCCCTTGGTCCTTACTTGTGGACTCTCCTCTTCAGCTCATTCCACAGGTTTTCAATGGGGTTCAGGTCAGGGGGCTGAGATGGCCATTGCAAAACCATGATTCTGTAGTCAGTGAACCATTTTTGTGTAGATTTTGAGATGCTTTGGATTAATGTCCTTCTGGAAGTTAAGTTAAGCCTTCTGGCAGAGGCAGCCAGATGTTGGTCTAAAATCACCAGGTTTGGAGTCCATGATGCCATGTATCCTAAAAAGGTTCCCAGGGCCTTTGGAGGAAAAACATCCCCACAAAATCACAGATCCACTACCATATTTCACAATGGGGATAGGATTTATTTTTTTAATAAAAATATAAATTTCCGTCTCGTCTCACCATGGCACCCAGTTCTAATCTAAAGTCCAGGAACTTACATTGTGGTATGATGACAGCAGAGGCTTTCTTATGTCAAGCCTTCTAGATAGATTGTTGGCATAGAGGTGGAGACTAATTGTACTTTTTGAGACTTGTTGACCCCAGAATGCAACCAACTTCTGCAATTCTCCAACTGTGACCCTTGGGGAAATCTTTGCCTCTCAAATCATCCTCCTCACTGTGTGTGGGCAACCTACCCTTAAGTCCTCTTCCAGGCAGGTTCACCAGAGCTCCAGTTGCTTTAAGCTTCTTAATTATTGACCTAATGGTGGAAATAGGTATTTTCAGACATGAAGCTATTTTCCTATAGCCATTTCCTGATTTTTTTCAAAATGTCCACAACCTTTTGTCTGATTTCATTTGTGTGTTCTCTGATCTTCCCCATGTTGATGGATGACCAAGGCTGTGTCTGAATCAGAGCACTATCTACTGCGTCCTGTGTGCTACTGTCTACTGTATACTGTTTAGTGACATACAGTATGCAAAAAATATCCTTCATACTATTATCAGTGAAAACCTGGAAATAAGTACATCATCCAGGGATTTTAAGTACACCAGGTACAACCAGGTACATCTAGTGTACTCAACTAGCATACCCAATAGTATAGAAGGCTGTTGATTCGGACACAGTCCAGAGCTGTATCCGAATCAGTGCCCTATCTACTGTGTCCTGCGTGCTAGCAAACTGTGTACTGTATACTGTTTAGTAGTATGCAAAATATATCCATGCATCCATCCATTGTCTAACCCATTTATTCCTGGTCAGGGTCGTGGGGTGGGGGGGCAGGCAGAAATCGCAGGGCACACACACCATTCTCTCACACACTCATACCTATGGGCAATTTAGAGTCTCCAATTAGCCTAACCTGCATGTTGTTGGACTGTGGAAACCCACGTGGACACGGGGAGAACATGCAAACTCCACACAAAAAGGCCCTCGGCCGGGATTCAAACTCTGTACTTTCTTGCTGTGAGGCAACACTGCTAGCCACTGCACCACGAGCCACCCGCAAAATATATCCTCCATACTATTTTCCAACCGTACTGTGGAAGTGTCTGTGGCTGTGTCCAAATCAGCACATACAATTGAGTATGCTTGTTGAGTAGACTGGACGAGAAAGGAGTTAAGTAAGCAAAATCTTCTCTAAATGTAGTATACTTAAAACCCCTGGATGATATACTTACTTCCAGGGTTTCACTGAGCATATTCGGGAGCATACTTTTCAAGAAGTATGGGAACATTTTAGTTGCATAAATATGACACGCAGCTTCATTTCAGAAATAACAACGAAAACAACATGTGACATGGCTGCACAAGGGTGGGATGTCATACGACACTTCTATAGTACGGTTGGAAAATAGTCTGGAGGATATTTTTTTTGGATACTGCATGTTGTGTACTAAACCGTAAACAGTTCACAGCTGCTAGTCAACAGGAGACAGGACGCAGTAGATAGGGCTCTGTGTCGGACAGAGTGGGTGGATTCATTTTGCGAACTGGAACCCGCCTGACCATGACAGAGTGGCCGTGGTCTGCACTCATTTTGCACAAAAAGAGGCCCTTTTTCTGCAAAACCAGTGCAGAACACGCCCATTTGGTCATGGTCGGGCGGCCTGCCGCTCCAAAAACGAGTCCATCCAGCCTAAGGTTGCGTCCCAATATTCTTCACTCCCCACCTCCTTTCCTCCACTCGTCTCCTACCTGGAAATATGCAAAACTGTCTGTACGTTTCAAGTACAAGTACTTACATGTACAGTATACAATATACCTGACATTGTGGTTCGTGTTGAGACACTAATTAATATTTAACAATTAATAATTCATATGAAATCAGCAGCATTAGATTAGGACAGAAAGATCGGTTTTCCAGGGCACAGAGGAGAGGAGGTGGTAGTGGAGGAAAGGAGGGTGCATTTTTGAAGTATTGGAACGCACCCTTAAAGGTTGTATCAGCGATTTTGGGTGGAAACATAAATGATCACATTCATCTGATTTTTCCTCACGATCCGCTAGCTGCCCGCCCCATAAGCAGGCCGTCAAAAAAAACGCGTCTCTGTAGGCAGCCTATGCTCCGAGATCGTACACAAAAACAAATGGTACTACCAACCACTCAAAACCAAAATAAACAGTATTCCAACCAATCACAATGATCTGCACAAACGCTAATACTCTTATCTCGCTGAAATCTTGACGGATTTACAAACGGTTTGGTTTCTTACAAACGTTATTAACGTGGTTATAATTCTGGATGCTTGAACACTATTTTTTAAAACATAACATAATTATTCATAAGTATGTTTGTTTGGGATTTCTCTTCAGAAGTGACGTCACGTTTGTGCAGATCATTGTGATTGGTTGGAATACTGTTTATTTTGGTTTTGAGTAGTTGGTAGTACCATTGTTTTTGTGTACGATCTCGGAGCATAGGCTGCCTACAGAGACGCGGTTTTTTTGACGGCCTGCTTATGGGGCGGGCAGCTAGCGGATCGTGAGGAAAAATCAGATGAATGTGATCATTTATGTTTCCACCCAAAATCGCTGATACAACCTTTAAGGCCAGTTTATAGTCCAGCAACAGAGTGTCGCTGCGACATTTGGTTTATACTTTGGGCGACTGTCGTCCTGTGGTCGCTGCGACGGTCGCTGCGACGGTCGCTGAAGATGTCGCTGAGACATAAAATAAATTCAACTTTGACCCTGTTGCTGCCTCTGTTGTTATGGTAACGTTTGTCTCGGACAGCGGAGGCTTGGGTCGAGCTGTCAACTTACTAGCTAGCACATAAGCTAACTGTTAATGGACAGATTTCTCTGCAGAAGCAGCTCGCTTCCAATGCTACAAGTTATCCTACCAATAGCCTATTAGTCTGTAGGCTATTGTGAATGGTTACAAAGACACATTTGCAGCTTGACTACACATTTGTAGCGTTGTAGGCGCCTGCGAATGCATTGCAAAGTTATTTACTTTCACAGTAGGCTAATTTAGATTTGCCAGATTAAACTTTGTGCAACGACTCAGTGACAGCCCATCTGATCCGTGGCATTCTGATAGCGAGTGAAATAGGCTACTCCACATTCTTGAACCTCATTCTCTAAATAGATAATTGTAGGCTGCTCCCCCAATGAGTCCCGTCTTGTAGCTAGCTATTTACATCCCGAATATGAGTTGCATCAATGTTGAGGTTTAATTACAAACGTTTTATTTGCTACCTCGTTCAAAACCCACATCCTACAAGTGTATGAAAGACGCAGTGAATGATATTTCAAACAATATACGGTGCCCTCGAAATGGACATTTATAAACTTTATTTCAGAGGCCTCCGACAAAAAAATGGGTAAAGCAGAAGACATAATGAGATGTAGGCTAGCCTATAAAAGCTTGCTTCTTCCTACATTGTCCCCTGAGTGTAAACTGTCGCTGGAGTGCGTTTATACTTTTTGCGGATGACAACGACCACAGTGTATGTAGCGCAACAATAGAATGTTTATGAAAGTTATGCGATTTCAGTCGAGCGACACTCTGTTGCTGGACTATAAACTGGCCTTTAGGGGTTTTGGCCTCTGTGCCACCTCATATTTATACCCCAGTGAAACAGGAAGTTGAGAATGACCACATAATAGTTCCTAAATAGTTCCTAAAAACTCTAAGGTGTGCTTAGAAAAATGTATATAGGAAAGGGAATATACTTCAATTACGATTTGTTTGTAACTATTTCTAGCGTTGCCAATAATCGTGGCACACGTTTTGTTTTGGAGAAAATATTAGTTTTTTCATAAAGATTTTTTTCTTTGAATAATTTTACCTAAATTAAATATTAGATTTTTCTCATATACTGATAAATGACAAAGACATTTTTGTAATATTCTTTTTGCTCATATTTTCCAGGGTTTCCAATAATTCTGGTAGGCACTGTATGAATACGGCTATATGAATCAGATATTCAACTATTAACCCTTGTGTTCGGTTTGGGTCAAATTGACCCCTTTTAAAGTTTTAGTAAAAGGGGAATGGCACTTCACTTGAGTGACTAAACAAGTGTAAATTTGGTTCTTGCTTTGCGTTTCCATTTGTTGTTCACCATTTGTGTTTGCTGCATATCTTTTTGCCTATACGGTTTCTTTGAATATAGTAAGACAAAGATTAAAAATAACTGAGAATGTCAGTTCAAAATAAATGTCAATAATCTACTGCATCAGAACCTTGTTTCATTTTAATTTACAGATTAAAATTTCACAGATAAACATGATTTATGGCCCCCATGCCTTCATTGCAGTGGATCCTTTTGAATATAAATCATAACATTATCACAAATGAATGATACTTTCATTGTTAAATGTGATCTAGCAGAGGTAAATGGCATCCATATACGCCATTTACCATACAATATAATCATATTATTTGTGTTTTTTTGCATAAATTACATTTCTGTATTGCTTTGAAATCCCAATAATGTCCTGGGTATATTTGACCCAGGCTAACAGTTTCCCAGGTGCTAATAAGTAAGCAGAAGGGTTATTTGAACATTGATGAATGTTGGTACAGGGAAACAACATTTAAAGTAGGTTCTCTCTTAATTTTATTGTATTTTTTGTTTGTTTGTTTTATCAAAACCTATTTATAGACTCATACAGAGTACTTTTCTCGATCACAAAAGTAATATATTTTTCTGGAAGTTTCTTCTCTGTTGAATCAAAGTGACCAACGTCCAGTCAGGTTTCACTTTTCTCAGTACAGTGACATTTTAGGTTTAGCATGGGGTCCATTTTTGTATAAGGTGCATTACCACCCTTTGAGAAAGTAAGGCTTGGCTAGCCTTAGATACTGAGAGGGAAATGAAGCTTACACGATTTTAGATTTATTTTCAGCTCACAAGTGCATAAATCTTGGGTGGGTTTAGAACAATATTAATCTAAGAAGGATAGAAGGATTAATCTATTTTTTCCCCTGGGGTTTAGATTAATATGCACTAGTGCTTAGTGCTTAATTGAGGTCGCCATTGTATTTTGATTGATAAAAAAAACTTTTATTGGCCATTAAATATTACTGACTTTTTCATAAACTGCAGGAAATAAGGACAGGACCAGTCATATCATCTGTAATATTCTGGAAACATTTCGCCCTAGGAGCAACCAACGGTCATACGTGTCAAAGTCATGAAATATTTAGTGAAGCTCAGCAGGCACCTTCTTACTGTGAGAAATATACTGAGATTAAGCACAGCCAAAATGATCATAAAGCAGCCAAATATACCATAAAGAAAATTATTTTTCTTAGGGCTTATTATATAATGATAAATCATACCTTGAATACATTAGCATACAGTTATCCTTGCATGCCAATATTTTGTAAAGTGGTCTGCTGTAAGCCTGACAAGAACTGTGTAATTCAGACTTTTGGAACTGTGTAATTCCACTAACATTTTGGGGATGCGCCTCTTGTCATATCATCTCAGGTTTGAAGGCAGGTCTATAGGTGGAGGTAGTGATTCAAACCGGAAAGAAAGCTCTACGTACCTCAGAAAGCACAGAGTTACACACATCTACCTCCATTTTATACTGAAATACTGTAGCCGTCCTAGCTCACATGGGAACATAAGCAGTGAAACACAGGGAAGTGGTTGAATAGCAAGAGGAGGCGTGTGAGAAATACTGTACATCACACTTCTGCAAACTGCTCTCTGACAATCTGATGTCTACTACCCACATGGCATGGTGATCACTTCTTACAAAAGCGCTGTTCCGAGACCAATCAATACACTCCTGAGATCTTTGGAGATCTATCCACTAGAAACAGAGAGTAGTGTTAAATATCAAAATCCTGATCATCAAGGTCTGATTTTATCATAAATCTATGCAGTATTTGTAATTTTAATCGTTTGGTTTTCCACAAAATCCCTTTAGCCAATACCTAGACAGCAACTAATACAGTAGTCTTACCCACTAGGGGCCTGCCATCAACACAGCATTGTCGTGCTGATTTGGCGTTTTTCTAATTGGCACTTCAAAGGTCCGCTAGCAGAAAGGTACATTACATTACACTACATTACTCTCTTATCAAGAGTGACTTATACCACAAACACATAGATTAGGGATGGAAGTGCAATAATTCCCTTGCGGGGGAATGCATAGTCCCAGAAGAGACAAGTTGAGTTGTAGCATTTGAAATGAGATCACCTAAGGCTCACATGACAACAGCAAGTCTGAGGTCACAACCTCGCTCTCAATTCCCATTTTCCCATTCTTGTAGTTTCTCTGATGACTGCAGGAGTTCAATTTATATTACTGCTCCCCACAAAAAGTCTTAGTCCTTTTAAAGACTCTGTGCAATCATTTCTTCTTGCACTTTAAATTAATTAAGATAAATATGCAGTTACTTTTTCTCAAATTTCCAAGCAGAAAGGTGTAAAATATGTTGTTTCTGAACATGAGAGCTGGACATGGAATGCCTGTTCTGTGAGGATGTTAACTTCTTGTGATTAACAGCTAACTATGCCAGATATGTAGTAGATATGGATGGATCACTTTAAGGGTTGTCTCTCCTGACTCATTTTTCTATTGAACTCTATATATAAATATTTTATATATAAATAAGTCAGGAGAAACAACCCTTCAAGTGATCCATCCATATCTACTGCATGTCTGGCAGCAGAGTGATGGGTTGAGGCTCATTTGATACCGTATCAACCATACTATTCCTGTGTAATTTCCAGCTTAATCTAGTCCCACCTCCAAATTCCCATAGAGATCCATTCCGATGCAGAGAGGTTATAGTATCACTTGTACGAGTACCTGAAAATAAGATATCAAGAGTTTTATACCCAGTCATGATAGCATCACCTGTTTACCTGTGGAATATTCCAAACAGGTGTTTTTTGAACTTCCCAGTCTTTTTTTTGCCCCATCCCAACGTTGCAGGCATCAAATTCGGAATTAGCATACAGTTGAAGTCAAAGGTTTACATACGCCTTAGCCATTTAAACTCAGTTTTTCACAATTCCTGACATTTAATCCTAGAAAACATTCCCTGTCTTAGGTCAGTTAGGATCACAACTTTATTTTAAGAATGTGAAATGTCAGAATAATAGTATATAATAATTATTTCTTTCATTACATTCCCAGTGGGTTAGAAGTTTACATACACTCTGTTAGTATTTGGTAGCATTGCCTTTAAATTGTTTAACTTGGGTCAAACATTTCGGGTAGCCTTCCACAAGCTTCTCACAATAAGTTGCTGGAATTTTGGCCCATTCCTCCTGACAGAACTGATGTAGCTGAGTCAGGTTTGTAGGCCTCCTTGCTCGCACACACTTTTTCAGTTCTGCCCAAAAATATTGATTGGATTGAGGTCAGGACTTTGTGATGGCCACTCCAATACCTTGACTTTGTTGTCCTTAAGCCATTTTGCCACAACTCTGGAAGTATGTTTTGGGTCATTGTCCATTTGGAAGAGCCATTTGCGACCAAGCTTTAACTTCCTGGCTGATGTTTTGAGATGTTGCTTCAATACATCCACATAATTTTCCTTCCTCATGATGCCATCTATTTTATGAAGTGCACCAGTCCCTCCTGCAGCAAAGCACCCCCACAACATGATGCTGCCACCCCCGTGCTTCACGCTTGGGATTTGGTTTTCAAGCCTCACCCTTTTTCCTCCAAACATAACGATGGTCATTATGGCCAAACAGTTCCATTTTTGTTTCATCAGACCAGAGGGCATTTCTCCAGAAAGTAAGATCTTTGTCCCCATGTGCAGTTGCAAACTGTAGTCTGGGTTTTTTATGGCGGTTTTCGGAGTAGTGGCTTCTTCCTTGCTGAGCAGCCTTTCAGGTTATGTCAATATAGGACTTGTTTTCCTGTGGATATAGATACTTTTGTACCTGTTCCCTCCAGCATCTTCACAAGGTCCTTTGCTGTTGTTCTGGGATTGATTTTCACTTTTCTCACCAAAGCACGTTCATCTATTCATCAGTATACTATTGTTTGTACAGACGAACATGGTACCTTCAGGCGTTTGGAAATTGCTCCCAAGGATGAACCAGACTTGTGGATGTCCACAATTTTCTTTCTGAGGTCTTGGCTGATTTCTTTTGATTTTCCTATGATGTCAAGCAAAGAGTCACCGAGTTTGAAGATTGGCCTTAAAATACATCCACCTCCAATTGACTCAAATAATGTCAATTAGCCTATCAGAAGTTTCTAAAGCCATGACATCATTTTCTGGAATTTTCCAAGCTGTTTAAAGGGACAGTCAACTTAGTGTATGTAAACTTATGACCCACTGGAATTGTGATATAGTGAAGTAAAAGTTAAATAATCTGTCTGTAAACAATTGTTGGAAAAATTACTTGTGTCATGCACAAAGTAGATGTCCTAACTGACTTGCCAACACTATAGTTTGCTAACATGAAATCTGTGGAGTGGTTAAAAATGAGTTTTAATGACTTCAACCTAAGTGTATGTAAACTTCCAACTTCAGCTGTATATTTACAAAAATCAATGAAGTTGATAAGGTAAAACATTAAATATCTTTTATTTGCACTGTTTTCAATTAAATATATGTAAAAGAGAATTTACAAATCACTGCTTTCTGCTTTTATGTGCATTTTACATACTGTCCCAACTTTTTTTGAATTGGGGTTTGTAGTTTATATTAATACAATTGGTCAGAGAAAGATTTCATTTACAAAGCGAAGCAATATTTTGGGACTGCTGGGTGGTTCATCCTATTAAGGCACTGTTCTACTGCCTGGATGGGCCCCACGGTCAGATATGGAATACAGATCATACCAATGCCGACTGTGACCACTGTAACTGCGGAGTTGGCCAGAGATTTTCTTATATAGGAGGAGATGGGGGACTCCGCGTCTTTAGCATTGAGAAAAGCTTCAGCGTTAGGCCACGTTAAACATCCTTTGAAACGGACTTGCTAACAAACAGAAACACGAACATAACACTGATTTATTTTTTATTATATATAAATTTATATATAATTTATATTTTGGTACCTAACATTAGCTATCTAAATTACAACTGCTTGGTACATAGCTAGCTAGGTAGTTATGTCCCACACTAATATCCTAATTGTTGCCATGATAACTAGGGTCTTTTTAAAGCTATCGGTTCTGTACTCCATAGGGAGGTAAAGTGGAAATTTTGTGAACGATACTTCCGGTATACTCCTCCCTATTAAATAGAGCGGTGAAAGCTAAATATAAGTGTAACAGGCAGGACTGTAGGACCTGGGAGACATCGTTGGTTGCTTTAAGCAGCATCCACTTGCTTATATAGCTGTACAGAATCCCGTTCTGACGTAGTAGCTCGCGTTTGTACGGAAGTGGTTGAATCCAGCGAGGGATTGAAACGGCGCAGCTCTCGATTATTGGTGCATGTGCGAACCAGTCGGCCGACAGTGGCTTTGTTTCACCAAACTAAGCAATTAAAAACCGCTGTTTCGTCTGGTGCTGAGAATTGTATCTAAACCCACCCCAAAGTCAGTGTTTGCTAAGCTGCTTGTGTTTGGCTTGAGGCCCCCAGCCTGAGGGGAACAACTTATAAAGCCCGGTTATTGGTTGAAGCACCAGCACCCTGTGTGAGCGCTCCTTAGCGTCGTGGTTATCGACGGTTGTAACCCAGGAACCGAGCCTAGTTCCATCACTAACCACTGTTTTTCTCTTTGATAAATTATATATACAATTATTTAAAGGGCCTTATTATTTTGTTTCATGTATGTTGATGCTTACTCCATATTAATGGAGGCATTGTGAATGAGCAATGTGCAATCGGGATATAATGTAGAGATTTCATTTTATAGGCTAAGTGCCATCTTAATGTACAGATATTCCAGACTCAGGGCAAAGTGCAATCCTAGTCTTATCGGTAGTTTAATAAGTGGGCAGTGTGCAATCTGAATTTATTAGGATTTTAAGGAATGAGTAATGTGCAATATTGTTCTCTTGGTAACCTCTGAGTTGCAAATTCTTAACTCCCCTGTGTGAGCAAATCTTCGGGCCATGTGCAATAGTTCTCGGCGAGAGCACAGTTTATTTAATATATAGGCTATTTGGACTTGTGTGCAATAATCACTTTTATTAACTGATTGCAGTGATCACTTTACGTATCTATGGTGAACCTTCCTTTTGTATAACTTTTAAATGGTGTGTCCATTCTTAATTAGGTGTGCGGTGGAATGTATTGTGTATTGCGGATCGCCAGTGTGATTATTTACTTAGCCCTCAATTGAACTATTGCACTGTGGTTGGGAGATTTGACGTGGTTCTATACCCCTGCTACTTGGTTATTTGCCCATGTGATGTTACAAGTAGAATATCACTTACTATTCCGTGTCTGATATCTGAGTCAAGCCCATCTTGTATTGTGTATGGTAGCCCATTGCCCTCGATCAGATTCTGTGTCATTTTAAAGGACGCCCTTTGTGAAAAATCTAAATAAAGAGATTGTATATTTTCTTGTACCAGCTTCCATCTTGCGTCTCCTTGATTTAATCTGTACCTCTTGCCTTACCAGGGTCTCCCACCCTTATAATTGGGAGTGGCGTAGTCTAAACACTTAATGGTATAGGGGCGCATCGCTCCTAGGGGCCACATAAGCAAACTACGTAGCGTGAAGTCTGTGTTCAAAGCATGTGTTTCACGGTTTAAATATATTGTTATGTGCTGAATCCGAGGGCATTTCAATTGTTAAAAAGGCTCGTTTTGGGTTTTTATATCACTGAGATAGGCTAAAACTGTGTCTCCCATAGTGCTTGCTCTTGCATATTGTCGAAATTTCCTCTATTGGACCATTCTAATGCCACCAGCAGGGGTGTCTGTAGTGATTCATCATCACAACCCGAACTATTTAAACAACGTAGTATCACGTGTACTCGTCACATAGCAACGCTTCTGCCCAAGCGTGTAAGGGGTTTGAAGCACTACTGCAATGAGCCAAACGCGACAAAGAAAAAAGGGATGAAAACCTCCCGGCCGTAGCCAAATAAAAAACACCCTTGGAAACCGGGATAGCCACGAAACACGGGCAGAGGTATATGAGGAAGAAAAACTCCTCGGCAGAGCCAAACAATAAACACCCTAATGAAACAGGATAGCCAAGAAACTGGCGAAAATAAAGAAAGTAGAAAAGGCAAGAACAGGAAAAAACAAGGCACCCTCAGAACGTGACTATAACGCCCGATAACTGGTGAAATGAATGAAAATAAAATAAGACTCAAACTCTCAGAGACAAAGAGAGGAGGAGAGGAAAAGACAAAAGAAAAGTAAGGGAACTGAAAAGCAATCCCCTGAGCTTCAGGCAGTCTAAGGTCTACTGCCAAAAACAAAAGAACAGATCTTTTTAGGCAGACAGAGAAAAACCAACTAAACCCTGACATTCGTATGAAAATGAAATGATCTTGAAGCGCCCGGAAGCGGAACTCAGGGATTAAATACCTGGCGCCAGGTAAGCCAGGTGAAAAGAATAATTACCTGGGTAAAATAAAATCCCGCAACGGAATGCGGAAAATCCGATAGATCGGAAACGTGGATAGGCGTGGAAAACGAGAAATAGGTAGGAGACCATGACAAAGCATCGCTATGTGACGCCAAAGGTAGCCTTTTGCGTCGTATATTGACGTAGCCTTTTGCGTTGTATTTTGACGGTTGTGGCCACATAATTTTTCTTTGGTTGTGGCACTTCAATATTATGCTTTTTTATGCTTTTTTTTCTTCATCTGGTAGAGAGTTACGTGAACTCCTGTGGTCGGGCTCGCCCACTATCTTAACAGTTCGGGCATGAGCCCGAGTTACATGAACTCCTGTGAGGTTATGTTTAGGGGTTGGGGGTGGGGTATGGGAAACACAAACTCAGAAAAATCAACGCGCACACCGCAAAGACTGAGCGGGCATGCTCGCAGTCAGTTATCATGAGCAAAGCCTTCGCCATAGTAGGATTAGTAAATTTCAACTAATGACGCAAAAGGCCTCCTTCTGCGTCTAAAGGATGACGCCGTAGGCTGCTGCCCAAGCGTCACTTGATGACGCCTTGGGAATGAGACCAGGCTGATTTAAAAGCCAGATTAAAGGCAGACACAATTGTTTTGGTAAATCTAATAGTTCATTCATAACTATGGCATTTTTAAAAAAGTAATAAAAAGCTAACCCTAATTTTGTGGTTACAGACTGATTCAATGCTTCATTTGCTTATAAAGCTGCTGTTTTTGCTGTCTATGCATAGCATAGCATGATGCGCTAGCATAGCATTTAGCAGTGTTTAGCAGTGGCCTATACCGGAAAAGAGCTGTTAGGAACACCAGATGCATGTTGGGAATGCAGTCTGTCGAAGGAGGTGTGGTGGGCTTGAGTATGGCCCGTAATAGAGATTTTCACCATTTCATTCCCATACATAGGCCAGTCTAAAAGAATCTACTGACACTGCCTCATGATGCCAATGATTTAAAAAAAAAAAGAGAAATATGAAATATAAAATGAGTTTTGCATTACATTGTACAAAAAGATTCAAGATTCAATAATTTATTGCCATATCAACTTTACAGATGATTTGGAATTTGTTTCCGTGTGCTCAGAGATAACAACAGTAAACATACTGTATAACCACACAATACATACAAGAAGTGTCCACAAAAACATACTATTACAAATTATCTTACAATATTTCAATTAATGAAACCATATGGCCCATGCCCTTAAAGTGAAAAGTTAAAAATGCAGTATCAATATAACTGTACTGCCATTTATAACGTCACCCAGTGGCGGCTGTTAATACAGGGTGCTTGGGCTCCACCCCTCCTGAGGCATTGCATTGAATTCCCCTCCCTCCCAAAATAAATAATCAAGTATTTATGGAATCCTAAAGGTGACAAAAGTCACTAATAGGTTATCTGGACTGTAAAAAATAAAAAAGCTTTTAATCATTTGAATAGCTTTCAATCAGTCGATAAAATAAATAAAAAATAATAAATTTTACTCTCCCATTTATCATTTACTGCCTCTTTTTATTTTTAAACTCATCACTTTTCTTGGTCCTAGCATACGTTTAATCATTTATCTATTTCCAATTTTCCCCTTGAAACATATCCCATTTTCCTCGCCACATTTCCTATTTTCCTCATCGCTTATACGATAATGAGAAGATACTATTGATGGCGGTTAGCTTGCCAGGTATATTAACGTTATTATTGGCGAACTTATTTTGCTAACTGATAACCAGTTTCTGATCAATCACAGAGGAATGAAGAGGAATAATTGATAAATCATTGTCTTTGGACGATATATCCTACACTACATACGGTAGTTATTATAGATGCCAGTTTTGAGCGTCTCATGCATTGTGGTGGTCAGATAATTTTTCAGACATTTGTATTGAGTGTTTCAGTAATGACATTAAAATTTATTTGACTTTGGGGATTGATGTATGTTTCCTTGGCGCTCTAAATCTTTCTGTGGTGCAGCACCATTATTACCAGCGGAAACCCTGTGACATAGCCTAACTGTCAACACAGTGGAGTGTTGGAGTAACAGTGACAGCTGACCAAATGGCTATATGTGCCGAGGGCAGCCATATTCCAAATATTTACTCTATGTATATGTGTTGCCATAGCTTGGCTATCAAAGTAATGTATCTCAGGAAAAATTATTTACTAACACCAGCATGATTAAATTCTCCTCTTGCTTGTAGCCCACGGTCCAAAACTCTGCTGTGTTCGGCAGTGGGCTGATTCCCTTCTCTGAGAATGTGTGGCAAAACTACAGTTTGTATCCGGAGATCTTAATAGACTAAAGCAACTGTAGAAATCGACTAAAAACAGAGACAAGGGGGTATCTTTGATAGTATCCATGCTGATTTATTAGCAACAGTGGAGACAGCTGTCTATAGAGCCCCCCCTAGGGTCAGGGGAGAAAATGTTCTCCCTGTTCCCTCAAATTAGTAAATCGTTCCTTCAATCAGTAGTCCCTTCCCTCAAATTAGTAGTCTGTGCCAATGATTTAATTAATTCCCACAAGTTTATAATCCATGCCCACAAATCTATAATTTGTGCTCTGAAATGACTAATTTGTGTCCTCACATGAATAAGTTGTTCCCTCATTTAAACTTCATAGAATGCCTACCATTTCCATCTCTGTTACAGTGGTTACATGTTCAGTATTGTGCCGTGTTCCATGCAGAGAGGGTAAGAAGTCTTTAATGTTTGCTTGCAAAGTGTTGACAACGTTAAATGTTCGGGTGGTGATACATTACAGGCATTTAGCAGACGCTCTTATTAATTTTTTTAGCCAATTTTACATATTATCCATTTATACAGCTGGATATATACTGAAGCGATTCAGGTTAAGTACCTTGCTCAAGGGTACAACGGCAGTGTCCTACCTGGGAATCGAACCTGCAACCTTTCGGTTACAAGGCCACTTCCTTAACCATTATACTACACTGCCGCCCGTGATGAGGGAACAAATTAGTCATTTGAGGGAATGATTTATAATGTGAGGGAACAAATTCAGTAATTTGAGGGCATGAATTACTAATTTGAGGGGAACAAATTTTAAGTAATTCGAGGACATGAATGACAAATTTGAGGGAATGATTTAACTATTTTTTCCTGTGGTGGGCTATGTAGTTATAAAACCAGAAAACAGACTTACTAAACAGGGGAGAATGACTGAGGGCCATCCTCCCCATATACAGTTTCATCCATGATTACGAGCCAAACATAATATAATGCAAAGCACCATGAGCGAGCTATGACATTAAGGAAAAACAACAAACATTGCAGCACCCATGGTATTACCCAGGTGGTGGCTAGCTTCTTTGCTAGCCGATGCTACAATATACCATACAGTAAAGCTTCAGCTTGACTGATATGCCCTCTACTTTCCATCTTGAAAGCATCACTTTTAAAAACATTTGGAATGTCTACTTCCATTTACATTACATTATTTTACTTTAATATTTATTATTATAAGATTTCAGTAGTGTATATGAGAGTGTATATTCACAGTGGGCTCCAGAATGATTGGCACCCCTGACTGGCCACTTTTTGGTACTCCATTACAATTTTTCTCTATACATTTGCATCACGGTTACCTGCACAACGTGCCAGATATGCAGTGGATATGGATGGATAACTTGAAGGGTTTCTTCTCCTGACTTATTTTTCCATGGAGTTCAATAGGAAAATTTGTCAGGAGAAACAACCCTTAAAGTGATCCATTCATATCTACTGCATATCTGGCAGCAGAGTGATAGTTTGAGGCTCATTTGATAGCTCAGACCCTTGATGGCTTACAGCCATTGTCAGTCTGCACTTCAACCTCATTGTCATTGTATCCTTTCTAACTCAAAGTGCTAGAGTACAGAACCAAAATAACAAAAAATGTGTTACTGTCCAATGAATTATGGTGCTCACTGTATATATGTACACACATATATTACACACTAGTGTATGGTAACTATGCTAACCAAGAACCCAAATACAATACAGAATTCTTGCTGTTTTCAAACCTTGTTGGCATACTTATATTCTGACATTACCATTCTAATGCTGTTCATTTTTATTAAAGCTGGAGTAGCCTACGGAACCTTTTTTTTTTTTAGAAAAATATTGGGGAGACTGCTACCAACTGCTTAGTTGGTAGCAATCATAGAAAGATCTGCTGTGAGAGAAATCCAGCACCATACACTGTGTTTATACCCTCAAGTTCTACATTCTAAGACCAGTGATTCAACCCAAATTTTTGTTGTCAAAACAAAGTGGCTCATGACATAAATTAATCGAAGAGAGAGGCCAAGTTCACATCCAGAACCCAATCACCAATGAGATTGACGCGTTTACCAGCTCGAAAATTTGACAATGGTGGACAAGCGACCCGTTAAATTATGGCAGGATTGTGTCGTATAGGGCGAGAAAAATTTTATGTTAAATGGATTTGCATTAACATTTTCAAAGTGCGTACATTAACTTGAAAATGAAAACACAAAGTGGCCTTTTGCATTTTCATTTGAATTATGTCATGGTTTTTGCGCACATCGAATGAAAATGAAATGCAATCGCCGATTTGTATTTTCCATTTGAATTTTGGCGCGGATATTTTGGCGCGGTTTGGTGACTAAATGGTAAATGTTTCATTGCATTATTGTTAAACTGTACAACAGAAAGGATTCCGTTGTTTTACCATGTTCAGGATGAGGTCTGTGGAAGCAGTGGGGTGGGGTGTGTGTCTCTTTCTCTGTAGGCAGGGCGTGACTTTGAAATGTTTGCAGTCAGTATTCAACCACTTCTCTGCATCTCATAGTTTATGCTTGTCGGTTTGAATTTTCAACTTGATGGTTAGTTACAAAAATATTTCTGAAAATCTCACAAAGTGCATGGGTTTGTTGGTCTGAGCTGCTCGTTTAAAAAAAAATTTGGGCCAGTCGAAACATGCCTGTGATGCTTTCACTGTGGGGTTCATGCTCAAATGCTTACTGACTTTTCAGGTAATTTTTCTGAGAATTACACTTGTTGTCCCTTGCAAGAACAAAATTCCACCTCACTGACGTTTACTTAATTGCCTTTTCTCCCACACTTCTCTTAGAATATTCACGTCAACAACAACAGAAACATTACTTACTTACTTTAAGGTTTGTTTCTCCTGACTTATTTTTCCATAGTTCAATAGGAAAATGAGTCGGGGGAAACAACCCTTAAAGTGATCCATCCATATCTACTGCATATCTGGCAGCAGAGTGATGGTTTGAGGCTCGTTTGATACCTCAGACCCTTGATGACTTACAGCCATTTAGCCAGCCATGTATTCCATACTGTTCCAGAATAATTTACAGCTAAATCTAGTCCCACCCCCCAGTTCCCATAGAGATCCATTCAAATGCAGAGAAGTTATAGTATCACTTGTAAAAGCACCTGAAATTAAGATATAAATAAGATATCAAGAATCTGCAAAGGATATGCAACCAAATATTAAATATGATTTTATTTAAGTGTATGTTCACTTGCCCTAAAATGGGGGGGACTATGTGTAAAAATGACTACAATTGCTACACGGTTCACCCGATATGAATGTAAAAGCCCTCAAATTAAAGCTGAAAGTCTGCACTTCATAGTCACTGCTCCATTTCAATTCCAATGTGCTGGAGTACAGAGCCAAAACAACAAAACATGTGTCACTGTCCAAACACTTTTTGAGTGCACTGTATGGTGCCACTATGTATGTTGTCCTCGTCTTCCATTGGGTGGAGCCAAGGAGTGAGGAAGAGATCCAAGTATTGAAAATAAGCAATTGGAATGAACCCCTGTTGTGGGTGCAGACTTTTAAGAAAATAACTTTTGATTGAAAACTATGATTAGATCATTAGTTGAATTATGTAGATACTGCTGGTGGAGAACTAAAGCCTGCACCCACACCAGCGCTTCTCAGGTAAAATTAGACACCCTTGTGGTAATTGAATGATTGATTGAGATGTTTGAGGTACATCAACTTTTGACATTTTCTTTCTATCATTTTCTTTCTATCAGCAGCCAAGTTAGGCCTTAGAAAAAAGGTGCGTGGACTTTTTAACTAACCAATGACTTAAATTAAGGATTTAAATGCTGGAACTCATCAAAAACCAGCAGACACTGTGGTACTGCAGGACCTGAGATTGCAATTGATGTGATGCCGCCATGCTTCACAGGTGAAATTTGGTAGTCCAGGAAGGAGAAGACAAAATATGACATTGAGAGCGCAGTGATTTTGGCATTTTCCACTTCTGGGGATTTCCTCTTGTTAATCTCACCATCCAGTATCACATGTAATGTAACAGCTACACAGATAGGGGAGTTTTGACAGCTTGCTACACATTGTGCAGAGCTGAGGAGGGAAGCTGGCAAAATTCTAAAGAGGAAACCACAGTAATTTTGTTTAAAAGAAACCAAGGCTGCGCATGTGCTTTCAAAGCCAGTGATGTTAACCCTGCCCTCAATCCAAAACTGTGGCTTTGCCATTTGCCCTTAAGTCCCTCAGCATGAAGCCAAGGGATATTTACTCCTTCATATTCAGTCTTCTTCCTTGGTGTTTTAGTTCACTGTGACTTCCTTCAGGACATGCAGTTTGCAAATTCAATTTCTGGGATCTTCTTCTTCTGAAATAATTTATTTTTATAACAGAAATTTATTTTTCAGACCTGCACAATCTATATTGCTTTGTTTTTGGCTGTGCACTGAATTTAAAATTGTGGTGGCACCACACAAATGAAAAATGAACCACAAATGAAGTGTGGTTCTAAGTAAGTCAATCCTTGCAGGGTTGTCCATAGCAACATGAATAGAATATCAAGATTGATCTGTGTGCTATACATGTGCACTATATGAGGAATACACAGTACGTACCTACACATTTTTGATAACCTGCTGGACATGAATAACATAACTATGATAAGCTGATATTTTTCGTGATAAAACTGACTGAATAAATTAGCATGCAAATAGTAGCCAGCTGTGAGCATGTACAATGCATCATGGGATGCCATTTCCTGCTCTAATCAGAAGCAGTCATTGCCCTTTTTTCCACAGTAGTACTATAGATGGAATGGCTCTTCAACAGAGAATGAAATATTTTCTCTACCACTGGGAAACTCTGATTATCTGCAGATACCAAGTAACCTCATATTGATCTTTCCAAAAAATATATATATTTGTATCGCAGTAATCCCTGCTCTCTGTTGATTGCATTTGAAATATATTTTTTTACAAATATTATCAAAAGACTACTTGTTTCCAATTACCCTAATTAAATCCTTCCCCAACCGTCTTATTTCTGGATGCTTGTTTTAAACACTAACTGAAACATGCTGAAATTATAACTGAGATCTATTTGTTGAGTAATGCAAATACAATCATGCTCCAAAGATACCAGCTAGTTTTTTTTTATTATAGTTAACTAGATCACAGAAGTGTTTGTAAAAAATGTTTTGCAGTCAACATTAGTCAAAACCAAATGTCTATCTCATACCAGTGTTAATTTTGGCAGTGTTTTAAACTGACTTTTTTTGTTTTCGTCATGTAACGAAAGTGCAACTGAGTTTTAGTCATATTTAGTAAATTTTATCTTTCATAGTTTTTGTCAACTAAAATATACTAAAACTATCTGGACATTTTCATCTCCTTTTAGTCAACAAAAAATATGTTGTTCTAATTTTAGTCCACAAAATCTGTGGACATTTTAGTCTCGTTTTGGTCAACAATAACTTTGATTAAGTTATCTGAACGACTCAAATTGAGTAGGCTAGTTGTTAAACAAATTAATCCATGGCCATGGGGCTGTGTGTGTGGTCTATGATGATGGTGGTGGCAACCAGGCTACTAGCAGCTTGCTACTGTGGCCTGCGGTGCCAGTATGAAACTAGCATGCGAATTAGGTTGGTGTAGCTGGATATTATGTTTGTTGTGGTGTGATGCAATGCAATGTACTGACTGAATTATATTTAGCTTGCTCGCTGGCTACCTAAGCCATCGATCAGACCGACCAATAAACAGCCATGTTATTAGCTAGCTTAGCTGGTCGGTATAGCTAACGTCGTAATGTTGTTTGTTGGTGTAACTTAGCAGATGACCAGCCGTGTTGGTGAACTTTATTATGTTATTATACTTGTTTCTGATTTTTCCCAATTTTCTCCCAATTTGGTAGCCATTTGTATCCCTATGTAATTCAATTCCCCGTGTAGCAACCGCTTGAGAATTCGCCACTACAGCCCCGTCAGTCGGTGGTAGGAAGGAGGGCGCCGCTTCATCTTCAGGGCGCGACTCCTCCGAGCTACTCGCCGTGATTCCAGCTTGCCCGGGGTCGCATGTATGCGACAATTCTCCCCTGCCGAGTCCCTCCCCCCACCCCAGGAATGGCCACCAATTTCCCCTCCCTCAAGGCAATGGCTATATCCGGATCTGGCAGGACCAGGTTTCGAACCACTGATCCTCGGTGTGCAACTGCACCGACTCAAAGTCGGCGCTTTTACTGCTAGGTGTTTCATAAAGTGTGGTAGAGAACAGTTTTTAATGTAGCAATTATATATTCTGCCTAGCTTTCTCACTAAGATAGCACAGTTTGTGCTGTTCTGTTGGTCTGGAACTGAACTGTTTTATGGCAGCGGGGAAAGAACTGCTCGCGTGAAGATTCGTGCCCGGTGGTTTTAGAATTTTCAATTAGCATATTTGGTGGCTAGTTTTTTATCTCCCCCATGGGGCCCCCATGTTCTTTTATTGTAAATACGATCTATGTATGAAAAACTACTTCTGTTAACTCAGGGGTGTCCAATCTTACCCGAAAAGGGCTGGTGTGGGTGCAGGCTTTTGTTCTAGCCCAGCACTATGACACCTGATTCTACTTATCAAGGTCTTGATTGAAGAGCACGATTAGTTAATTCGTTGAATCAGGTGTTGTAGTGCTGGGCTAAAACAAAAACCTGCACCCACACCGGCCCTTTCCGGATAAGATTGGACACCCCTCTGTTAACTCATTCAATTCCAGACTGTTCCAGAACACTAGAATCCCTGCAGTGCCAAGCCAATATGGCTGCCAACATTCTCATTTTTTAGATAGATCCTGTCAATGTTCAAACCTATTTTACCTACTGAACAGAATTATTTTAACCATTGGTGATGTGTAATAGTGCAAAAGGTTTTTCATCAAAAACAGCTCTTGCTTGAGAGATTTTAATTTGGACAGTTTGACAGTACCTGTTTTGACACACCACAAGTGTTTTATATCTTTTGTGTAGATGGATAAACAGTAAACTGAACAAATACAAAGGTGACCTGCTCCATAATTTGAGTCGCTTTGACCCAGAAACACTTTTTGAGTTTTAGACTTTAAAAGTGGAGAGTCTCAGCTTTCTGGAGATGTCAATATTATATTTATACTCCAAATATAAATATGCTCATTTAAATATTGACTGTCACCAAACCGTGTCTTTTCTTTATTCAAATAAATCAGAGCTGTAGTGATCTGTCGACTTTGTTACAGAATGTTCATTCAGACATAACTCAACATTATTAGTCAGTCCAAGATAAAGTGTGGGCTATGTGCAGAACTTAGGCATGTCAATGTGTTTGTACCTTGTGTTTTAAACTTGTTGACTCAATGTACCGTTAGACAAACATGAAGAAATGCTTTGAATTTGATGGCAAATCATTTATTTATTTATTGGTCATTCTCGACAGGTCTGCCGGGACTGGAGTCAAAACATATTCTGCTATGAGCTCAGCCCACTCATATAGCCATACAGATATAGTTTGGGCAACATGTCGTGGTTTATTTAGCTAGTATCAAAATTTTGATTGGACAGACGTTTTCACTGTTTACACGTTTTGGTCGACATAAGTCGCCCTTGGCACTTTAGAACCTTGGTATCTTTGTCAACTTGTCACCCACGGCACTTAATGGGTTAAAGAACAATCCTAGAACAATCCAATCTAAGAGTAACCCACATTCATACATTCAGAGGTGTTTAAGGTGGGATTTATTTTTGGAATATTCCAGAATGATGCCTACAGCATTTGGGAGTGTAGTGTTTTGGTGGTGTACTCCTGTGGAATTACATTTTTGTATGCCATGGGGTGCCAGACTAGTACTGGTGATCCAATGATTTTTAGTATGTCGCAGACCTTAAATCAGGGATACTCAAATCTGGCCCTCAGGGTAAGTAGGACTCCTGGTTTTCATTCCTCCCCTCTAAGCAGGGACTGATTTAAAAATGACGCACCAGGTGAGTGTAATCCCTGACCAATCAGTGACATGTTCCGGACTAGGAACTATCAGCCAGAAGAGAAAACCAGCAGTAGTACTGACCTGGACAGCCAGATTATCCCTGCCTAAAGTGATTCATTTGACACTGTCTGGTTGAAGACTGGCACATCTTGGTTCCAAGGCCTAAATTGGCTGCCGATTGAAAATAAATCACATAAACCTGCAGATACTGTGGCCCTCCAGGACTTGGGTTTCACACCCCTGCTCTATGCAGTGGCAGATGCAGGCTTTCCCTGCCACATGTGGCCCAACACCATATTAGCTGACTTTACTGTGGAGTTTCACATTTTTTACTACAACTGAACCTATGTACACACAGAGGTAGTTATTTATCTTCAACTTTTACCATTCTTTGATTTCTGTAATTTTAAACCAAGATCATAGCTAAGCATTTGTTTTGGTCTCAAGTGCCAAAGGTGCAACAACCTTCACTAAAGTCAGCAGAGCTAAGGAAAAGTGAAATAATGTAAATTTGCTCTAAGAAACAAAAGTGCTAAACTAACTATAAAAAACCTGTACTGGTGTAGAAAGTTCTGTGCAGATGAGTCTCAGACTAGTTTGATATGATGTGTCCTTACATATAAACACTTGACTCACACTGTCATTTTCAGGGATTAAACTTGTACAGTATTTCCAGCAGTATTGAATGTACAATTCTAATAATAGCTCATTTGCTACTGGAAGTCTTGTAGCAGTAAAAAGTGAGTGGAAAGTGAGTTTTCTGTCAGCTACAGAGTTTATTATTTTTTTCTGAGTTGCTGAGTTACCCTGTACACTCAGGGCATTCAATGCCTTTCAGCTGTTAATGATCATGTGCAATCAATATCATAATTTTAAAAAACTTTTAAAAAAACATTTTGAAAAATCTGTGATGTGTCCATTTACTGGGCTGCCAATCAGAAGTGAGCTTGCAGCACCCGAACCTCCAGTTCCTATGTTTAGAAATGACATACTTTAAATGTGAAAAATTGCATTGTCTATTTTTTAAAAATTCTGCCTATTCTTTGAAATTCTGGAGGTACGGCGCAGTAGTGTAATCGGAACCAGCCCCAGGAGCTCCAGTAAGTCTGATGTCTCTTAAAAACCAGTTATTTTTCCATGTTGATACTACACACCCCAATTCCAAAAAAGTTGGGACAGTATGTAAAATGCAAATAAAAGCAGAAAGCAGTGATTTGTAAATTATTTTACATATATTTAATTGAAAACAGTACAAAGAAAAGTTATTTAGTGTTTTACCTTATCAACTTTATTGATTTTTGTAAATTACGAATTTGATGCCTGCAACACATTCCAAAAAAGGACAGGGGCAAAAAAAAAAAAGGAATACCTCTTGCTTTAGATTCGAGAAAGAGCAGGACCGAGGAATAGATAACAGAAAGCGACCCAAGAATAGGGCGAATAAACTCTTAGACTCAAGAGTAAATAAAAAGAAAAAGAAATGACGCCTCTCTCTCTCGATACAAGAGAGTAGAAACTAGAGAGAAAAACGAAAAGACCTCTCGCTCTCAATAACGAAAGCAGGGATAAGAGAGGAAACAGAGGTACATCTCCAAAGGAGGGAAACAAAAGGCAGAACTAGCAAAACGCAAAAGGAAGGAAAGGAGATCCTAAGATCTAAACCTAACTAAATTTCTAAAGGGACTTCCTGCTTTGCTTATTTGAAACAACCAGAAAAGCAGTATCCAAAGTCCTATACCTTACCGGCTACGTGAAGTCGCAAGACAACTAAGCATGTGGAAACGGAAACACAGAGCTTATATAACCAGCAGGTAAACCAGGACAGGTGCGGGAAAGCAGGAAAGAAAGAATGAAAAGACGGAAAAACAAGGCAAGAGCGCCCCCATGCCGCCCAGAGGAAGAACGACTGCAGAAACAAAAGGAAGCTGAAAACCCATGACAAAATCGGGGAACAGTCATGCTTTGTTGGTAGCAATCATATTAAGAACTATTGTGAGATAAATCCAGCACCATACACTCTGTTTACAACCTCAAATTCTGTTTTCGAAAACCAGCGATCTGGCCCAAATTTTGTTTTCAAAACAAAGGGCCCTATCTTACACCTGGCGCTAACCCAAACGCAAGTGTCTTTGTTAGTTTCAGTCCGACGCAGTGGTCATTTTATTGCTCAGCGCTCACGTTGTTTAAATACCAAAAAATAGCAAGTGAACTGGGCGGGTTGGTCTTAAGAGGATAATTTTTTGGCGTACTGCTATCTTGAGGCAGCAAAAAGCGCTTGCGCTAAAACCACCTGAAACCTGGTCTTAAGTCATGTCGCATGTTGTTTCAATGTTATTTTAACGGCGCAATATGAGCGCGTCTACATAGGCGTGTGTACAACGCGCGTACACCCTCCTGTCTGTTACACACAGGGGTGCACACAAGCATGCATACAAAATATCAAGGTTTACATTGTGAAATGAGGATTCATATATTTCCCAAAAAATAAAACATTTTCTCTCCTGGAATAGATGCACTTTATCCCTGCAATCCCGGGAAAATGGGCTTGTTTTAAAGCATTAAGCTACCAGTAAAACACAGTGTATAATGTCCATAAGTAGGACATTATAAAACAAGGGAAAATATAGGTTCCCAACCTGACAGCTTTAGTGTATTTAGTGTGATTATTAAGGCAAAACAATGCTATTTATTTTATTAATCAATATGAAAATGCACTTCGGATGAAGCTTGAACTTCGCTAGCTGAAATGCATTGCCTGTGATCTGACTGCTGTGAGAACATAGAATTGATGTTTGACAATGCTTCTTTGTAGAATCAAATGAACAAGCAGGCTAATTTAGCATTTTATAAGGTGAGATGGAAGCCATATTCTGCTAGCTTATGCTCAGCCGTTGCAGGAGCTTTTTAACAAAATGAAACCGCATATATTTTCTAAAATAACATTGATCCATATATTACTTGTGCAAGAGCAGGTCTGTTTCCCCAGCTGTAAATCGTTCTTTTTGCAGTCTTATTAAATCCGCCCTTATATTAGCAATCCACCAAGGTGCAAATGCAGGTAGCTTTTAAATAAGTTCAGCCCATTTGAACCTTGCGCCTTACTTTTCGCTCAAAACATGCGCCTTTTAACTAGCAAAAGTGGAGTTGGACACGCCCTAAATGCACTTGCGCCTTGCGTTCTAGACCATGCGCTAAGATGGCTCATAGTGGCTTATGACATAAACCAATCAAAGAGATTATGCGGGTTCACGTCACAAACCAATCAACAATGAGATTGACCTTGCCAGTTCACCAGCTAGAAATTTAACCAACAATGGTGGACAAGCAACCTGTTACACCGGCAAAGAAAAAGAAAAGGGAATTGGATAAAGCTTCCTCGAAATCTGGAGTAAACATAGGTGCTCATTTTAGAAGATGGCGAGATGTTCGGTAAGTGACTGCAGCCAACAACCTGCTGCTACCGCGCTACATCACATTCAAGCAACATTTGGTGGCTGGATAATGTTAGCTACTACCCGGCCTGGATCTGGCATTGCTTGGTCACGTTAGCTGGCAAAGTAATTTGTAAACAGCAGCTAGCCAACTAACGTTACCAGCCAGATCAGCCCCGGAAGTTGGGTTTGAATCGATGTAAGTTAGCTAGTTAACGTTATCCACTCAGACAGTATTTTGCTAGTGATAGCGTTTACCCTTGTGTTTGCCCAAACGGGCCTGCAAATCTTACATATAGCCCTATTTAAAAGTATCTAATTAAGGAGAATAAACATTTCAGTATGCTTCAAGAATTCCAACAATGGTTGGAACAACTAGAAGCCGCAAGATGCCTGCAGGACCAGGCATGAGAACCCCCGGTTTGAGAGATACACAAACAAATTCCCTAAAAGAGTTAAAAGTACTCTATCAGGGACTTGTTTTTCATGTTTTTCTGTTTTCTCAAATAACATATTTTACTATTGTGCATTACATTACTGGCATTTGGCAGATGCTCTGATGCAGAGCGACTTACAACAGGAAGACAAGCGCATAAATTAGGGTTAAGAGCAACAGTAAAAAAACCTGTGAAAACCTAGGATCGATTGTAAACTAGTTAAGCCTGTTATGGAAAATACAAGAGGATTACACAATAGCGGGATGTACAACTTAACAAAATAACAAACAAACAATGCAACAACAAAATAGAAGTGCAATCAAATATAAGTAATTAATCACAGTTGCAGTAGTCAAGCCGTTGGCAGAAGCGCAAGAGAAGGTTGGGGGGGAGGACCAAAGGTATGATTTGAGGAGGTGGGTCTTCAGTCTGTAGCAGAAGGTAGGCAGTGTTTCTGCTGTTCTGACTAATTTGGGGAGTTAATTCCAGCACTGGGGGGCCAGGACAGATAGCAGACATCATCCGGAAGTGCAGGTATGCAGAGGGGGAGGAGCCAAGCGCTGATGTTGCAGAACGAAGGGGTCTAGCTGGTCTGTAAGGTTTGATGATCTCCTGAAGGAATGCTGTTAGCAACCCAATAGGCTAGCACAAAGGTTTTTAATTTGATGCGAGCCACAACAGGTATGCAGTGAAGGGAAGTGAGAAGGGGGGTGAAGTGAGAATGCTTTGGGAGGTTGGAGATCAGGCGAGCTGCAACATTCTGGATGAGCTGGAGGGGCTGATGGCAGAAGCAGGGTGGCTGGCAAGAACTAGCTATTGTACTAGCGTAATGTACACTGTTAAAAGAAAATGTTGAAACACACCATTTTTGTGAGTATTAAAACCTCAGTGGAACCATCATGTTAAAAACACTGGTAAGTGGGGACTGGTAAGTGAGAAATGGTGTTCAGAGGGCACTCGCTTTAAAATACATGAAAGTGTTCCGTGCTGACAGGAAACACCAAGTTGGTTTATGGAACCAAAAAATATTCAATGTAGTTTGGGTGGCTCTAATTTTCAGATTGCCCATCATACATTTGGGGATATCATCATAGTTCTTTTATGGTTATTTTCTTTTTGCATCCGTGCAGTTGTGTACATGTAACCCCAGCGTAGCTGCTGGTACCCTATTGTATCTGTTCAGATTCTTTTTTAAAAATTTTATTAAATTTTTTCCTCAGATTTCACCTAAAATTCCCATGAGCTGGTTTGTCCTAGAATCACCAAACTTGGCAAGCTTGTTGGGATTCCCAAACTCTTGGATCCTCTATATTATGACGCAGATTGAACACCTGGTGGCGCTGTAGTGCACGTGACAAAATTTTGACATTGACACACCCACTGCCGACGCCCCGTTTCACCTAGAGTCACAAAATTTGGTATACAGGTCCGTTTGCTCATTCTGAACAAATTTGCCTCAATGACCCATAAAGTCCGCCATATTGAATTTTTTGCTAATTAGCATTTTTTGTAAAACGCTTAAAATGCTACTCCTCCTACAAAATTTGACCTATTTAGATGAAACTTGGTATAAACACTCCTTAGACCATGTCTCATAAAAGTTATATTCAGAATTGTGATATTTTCAAAGATGGCCGAATGACGAGCCAATGAAAGTTCACTGGGCGTGGCTTATCACAAAAATGCTAATAATTCCAAAACGATTTGACAGAAAGCTATGAAACTTGGTAGGTCTGTTAAGAGTACCATTAGGACTTGACCTCTACAGTTTTATCCCAATCGAACCATGTGGTGGCGCTATAGAGTTCCAAATATAAAGAAATATTAAAAGATTCACAAAAAATCAGTTCCTTCGCAGAGATGTATAACTTGCTACAGTGACAAAGAGCCGGATTTGGATCATAGATCTTTACTAATTTGGTGGGCGCCATCTTGAATTTGCCGACATTTTGGCTTAAATGTACTCATTTATTACTTCTTTGAGTTTTTCCTTAACCGCTTGGCTGATTCTCATGAAACTTGGGAAATAGTTAGAAGTTGTCATCTCACAAGGTCATAGATAGGCCAGTTGGTGGCGCTGTAGTGCACGTGTAAATATTGTGACATTGACACGCCCACTGCCGACGCCCCATTTGACCTAGAGTCACAAAATGTGGTATACAGGTCCCTCTGCTCATGTTGAACAAAATTACCTAAGGATCCATGAAGTCAGCCATATTGGATTTTCCGCTAATTAGCATTTTTTGTAAAACACTTAAAATGCTACTCCTCCTACAAAATTTGAAACCATGAAACCAGGTACACAAACTCCTTAGACCATGCTTCATAAAAGTTATATACAGAATTTTGATATTTTAAAAGATGGCCGAATGACGAGCCAATTAATTTACAATGGGCGTGACTTATCACAAAAATGCTGATAATTCCAAAATCATTTCACAGAAAGTTATGAAACCTGGTAGGTCTATTAAGAGCAACATGAGGAATTGTCCTCTACAGTTTCAACCCAATCGAGCCACATGGTGGCGCTATATAGATCCAAATATAAGAAAATATTAAAAAATTCACTAAAAATCATTGACACGCCCACTGCATACGCCCCGTTTTATTTAGAGTCACAAAATGTGGTATAGAGGTCCTTCTGCTCATACTGAACAGATTTGCCTCAAGGAACAATCATGTTCCTATTGCATTTTCCGCTAATTAGCATTACTTGTAAAACACTTAAAATACTACTCCTCCTATAAAATTTGACCAATTTACATGAAACCTGGTAAACACACTCCGTAAACCATGCTTCATAAAAAATATATACAGAATTTTGATATTTTAAAAGATGGCCGAATGACGAGCCAATAAATATCCAGTGGGCGTGGCTTATCACAAAAATGCTAATAATTCCAAAACCATTTCACAGAAAGTTATGAAACTTAGAAGGTCTTTTACGAGTAACATCTGGACCTGACCTCTCCAGTTTCAACCCAATCGAGCCACGTGGTGGCGCTATATAGATCCAAATATAAGAAAATATTTAAAAATTCACTAAAAATCATTGACACACCCACTGCCGACGCCCTGTTTGATCTACAGTCACAAAATTTGGTGTATACGTCCCGCTACTCCTGCCCAACAAATTTGCCTCAAGAAACCATGAAGTCTGCCCTCTTCGATTTTCCGCTAATTAGCATTTTTTGTAAAACACTTAAAATGCTACTCCTCCTACAGAATTAGACCAGTTTGCACCAAACCTGTTCAAGGCCGAATGAGAAGCCAATGAATTTTGCATTGGGCGTGGTTTATCACATAAATGGTAGTACTTCTAAAATCGTTTGATATAAAGTTCTGAAACTTGGTGGGTTGATTGAGAGTTAGATCAAGACTTGAGCCCTGCAGTTTTAACCCAATCAATCTGTGTGGTGGCACTAAAGAAATACAAATGTTGGGATGGCAGGTATGCCATCCGCCAGATACACTATCTCTGTTTAACAGGTCGTCTACCTACTACACCAACTGTGAAAATTCATGTAGCTTAGTGGTTAAGGCATTTGACTGCCGTGTAGTAGGTTGGTGGTTCGATCCCCACCTGTTCCAAAGTTTTTTTTGAGGCACACAATGTGCACGTCATTGTAAGAATGTTCTTTTTATTGCAAAGGCTAAGAAATTTCACAATATTACCTGTTATCTGTTTGAATTATGAAGTCAGTAAGCCAAAACAATCTGATACCGCAACACACAAGTCTTATTTGGCCTCCTCATTTCTGTTAACCTGCTTTGGCCTAGTGGATACAATCTTGGCTTTCCATGTATGTGGTCAGCGTTTCAATTCCAGCTTGGTACCAATGGCTAAGTTAATGTTTGGCAAAACTATTGTGCAAATGCTATGCTTCTTTTAATGTTGTTTTCACATTAAGAAACACCTTTTTATTGCAAAAGTTAAGAAATTTAACAGTATTAACTGTTCACTGTTTCACTTGTACTTAAAAGACTTAATACGCAAGACCTTACTGGATTGGGTTAAGATACCATCAACAATGGCCCTGATTAGAAACAAATATTTGTATTTTGGGTCAACCCTGTCTCGGGTTGTCTACCATTTTGCGGTTTCTGTGTTTGACAAATGCTGCTAATGCCGCTCGGTCCCCGGGAATCGCTGCTTGCAGCTATATTTTTATATTGTCCTGCTTATGACCAATGCGTTGTAACCGGTAGCTTAATGCCTTAAAACAAGCCCACTTTCCCGGGAATCCAGGGACAACATGCGTCTATTCCGGGAGAGAAAATGTTTTATTTTGGGGAAAAATATGAATCACCATTTCACAATGTAATATTTTTATGCATGTTTATGTTCGCCGCTGTGTGTGTTACAGACAGGAGGGTGTACGCACATTGCACACATGCCTTTGTAGCCTACTCCTGTCTTACAGATCCAGACATCTGAAGCGCATAATGGCAATTCTCGCATTGTAGGCATGATATACAGTGTTATCAACAAAGTTTTTAATGGATAGCCATTGTCCCTTAACAGAAGATAAGATAGTCCCCCGGAAGATTGCAGGAACTATTGGCCAATATAGAATACATGTGTAACCTTACAAGTAGCGTTGCATATCGCCTGGATGTTTATGGAGTGGGCTCCCTTACCTTTCGCATATATAAGAGTGTTCTCTGCTGGGGCAGAACCCCAGGAAATTCAAAGTTCACCGTGAACTCCTGTTTTACCCCTTCTTGGCTGACAGGTGTGATGGGGACTTGAATGTATTCACTGGCATGCCGGACTGGGCTTGAGGTAACTACAACAGTCCAATAGTGGTAAAAAAAAACTCCCCAATGGGAAGAAATGTAGGTATTGTATTTTGTGTGTTTGTTTGTTAGATAGATATATAGATAGATCAGTTGAACTGAGGCAAGGGGAAGGGGCAGAAGTAATTTGAACACTGGCTTTGACTGCATCTGGGTTAGTATTGGCATTCTCCAGCCCTAGTGCTGCCTCATCATTGCATTTCATAAAGAATCTTTCATACTATGAACAGTTTTTTTTGTGTTTTAATTCACTTTTTTTAAAATATGATTTTTTAAAAAACATTTCAGACTGGTGGACTGTGTGGCACAGTCTGTAGGGCAGCTGGCATTAAATTTGTATACTAATCTCCACTGTGTGGCCAGGACTTTGATTGGATTCAACGGTCTATGATGGGTAATCCACGGTTCTAAATATCCTTTCTTGAGTCCGCAAAAGTAGAAAACCGAATATTATGAATAATGTACAGTCAAGCCGGAAAGTCTGCACACCCCTTTCACCTTCTCCAGGTTTTATTACGTTACAGACATATTCTACAATAGATTGAGTTCATTTTTTGTCTCAAAATTCTACACAAAATAGCCCATAATGACAAAGTGAAAACCGGTTTTTAGACATTTGTGCTAATTTATTAAAAATCAAAATGTAAAATATCATATGTACACAAGTGTGCTTGATATGACACCCAAAAGTGAGCTGAGGTGCATTTTGTTTCCACTGATACTGCTTGAGATGTTTCTACAACTTAATTGGAGTCCACGTGTGATAAATTCAATTGATTGGACATGATTGGGGATTGCCAACACCTGCCTATATAAGGTCCCACAGTTGACAGTGCATGTCAGAGCAAACTCCAAGCCATGGGGTCAAAGGAATTATCTGCAGACCTCAGAAACAGGATTGTGTCAAGGCATAGATCTGGAGAAGGGTACGGAAAAATCTCTGCAGCTTTACAGGTCCCAAAGAGCACAGTGGCCACCATCATTCGTAAATGGAAGAAGTTTGGAACCACCAAGAATCTTCCTAGACCCGCCCGGCCAAACTGAGCAATAGGGGAAGATGGGCCTTGGCCAGGGAGTTGAGCAGGAACGCAAGGGTCACTCTGACAGAGCTCCAGCGTATCCTTGTGGAGATGGGAGAACCTTTCAGAAGATCAACCATCCAGGCAGCACTCTACCAATCAGGCCTTTATGGTAGAGTGGCCAGACGGAAGCCCCTCCTTAGTAAAAGGCACATCACAGCCCGCTTGGAGTTTGCCAAAAGGCACCTAGAGGACTCTCAAACCATGAGAATCAAGATTCTCTGGTCTGATGAAACCAAAATTGAACTTTTTGGCCTGAATACCAAGCGTCACGTCTGGAGGAAACCAGGCACCGCTCATCACCTGGCTAATACCATCCCTACAGTGAAGCATGGCGGTGGCAGCATCATGATGTGGGGATGTTTTTCAGCAGCAGGAACGGGGCGACTAGTCCTGATAGAGGGAAAGATGAATGCAGCTAAGTACACCGAGATCCTTGAAGAAAACCTGCTCCAGAGCGCTCTGGACCTCAGACTGGGGTGAAAGTTTACCTTCCAACATGACAACGACCCGAAACACACAGCCAAGAGAACAAAGGAGTGGCTTCGGAGAAAGTCTGTGCATGTCCTTGAGTGGCCCAGCCAGAGCCCAGACCTGAATCCAATTGAACATCTGTGGAAAGAGCTGAAAATGGCTGTGTACCAACGCTCCCCATCCAACCTGACAGAGCTTGCAAGGTTATGCCAAGAAGAATGGGCAAAAATGTCCATAAACAAGTGTCCCAAGCTCATAGCTTCTTTCCCAAGACGCCTTGAAGCTGTAATCGCTGCCAAAGGTGCAGCAACCAAGTATTAGGCTAAGGGTGTGTACAGATATGTAACCCCTAAATAACCTATTTTTGTCAGTAAAATAAAATTGCATATTTTCTAAAAACCTGTTTTCACTTCGTCATTATTGGCTATTGTGTGTAGATGTTTGAGGCAAAAAATGAACTCAATCTATTGTAGTATAAGTCTGTAACGTAATAAAACGTGGAGAACGTGAAAGGGGTGTGCAGACTTTCCGGCTTGACTGTATATTCACTATTTTGTATTAACACCTTTGTGCCAAGCACCTTTGTCCCTAATCAGCACTAATCTTACATCCACTACCTGCTGTCTGTTAGTCAGTGAGAGATCTGAGGCTCAGCCATCTGCCAGAGGCCCAGCCAGGTAGCAGTCTATTGTACTCTTTGTTCCGATTCTAAAATAGGAGTGGTCGCTGTTTGTGTGTGTGTGCGTGTGTGTGTGCAGCTGAGACAGGGTGGGACTGTGTGTGTGTGTCTGCGAGAGTGAGTGGAGCTGAGACAGGGTGGGACTCTTTGTGTGTGTCTGTCAGGTGTGCAGGGACATGATACAATGCCACCTCCTCCCTACCCCACGCTCTTGCTGGTGTGGACATTGCTGTTATTCCTGTTTGAGTCTTTTCCACCCTAGGGAATAGGTTCTCTCGTTGCAAACTGCAACAAACTGCGCCAAAATCATTCAGCCAGTAAAGTGTCTCGTCTTTGTTAGGATCTTTGTTTATTCTACTGCATTTCAGTTTAACTTAAGTGATTTAAAACACCAGTGGTTGGCTGTCATCTCAAAGGGTACCTCATGTCATTGTGGTTCTTATAACTATCAATTAAATGTATCATTTAGCCATGACGTTTACACACTTCAACGTGCACACTTCATGAAGGCTTGGGACCCAAAATGATGGTCTTTTTTTTGTTTAGAAGACCCATTGGTTCATTTTCAATCATTACCTAATTAAGTAATAATCTTTATGAAAGTACATGCAGAGGGGAGGTACACATGCAGTGATTATGGACACAGGTGTCTGTATATGGACCCGTTGCCGAATCCTGCTTTTGATGAGGCACTACTTCCACAGGAAACTGACCTACTCCTTGTCCTGGTTTCAGCCTGTGCACTTCCACATGGTGACGTTCCTGGAATAGACTACGACTTCCTGTGGAGCAAACTTCCTGTACTTTGAGTAGGGTGCGACTCTTCTGGAAACAGTAACATATGAAGGTACGCTATTTTACTAGGCGGCGCCCTTTTCTTTCTCACCCTTCTTTGCAACATTGAGAAACAGATTCAGTCCTCTTCACAGATTCATTTCTGTCCAGATTTTCAGACAATAAAATAAAAATCTTTGCAATTTCACAGGTGATTTTAGCCAAAGCAACTTGGAAGAAGTGCATTTATGGTAAGCAAACACCACCAGCAATATGCATTCAGACAGAAGAAGATGTCATGTAGAACTGAAATGAAGCTCATTACCATGTGTTCAAGCTGTCCTTAAATGAGTAGCCAGCTTTTCCATCCTGATGCTACCCCTGCCTCTTCCCTGGGTCTGTGTTTATTTACAGCCACAGGTTTAAGCTGCTTGGTACCTCTCTCCAGAGGTCATTGGCATCTTCTCCTCTCCCCGGCAGAGCCTGTAAAACACCTGTTCTTCGATATAAACAGTTTAAAGCACCCCAGTTATATTATTATATATCCTCCACACTAACAAGCAAGCATGCAGCGGCCACTAGTGGGCTGCTGCTCAGCATACCCAACGGTATACCACTGCTGTTTTGGTAGCGTACAGTAGTCACCTAGCGTCCAGTCAAGACAAGGTAGTTGAGATGAGGATCAGCCTTATAAAAGAAAGCGAATTAGCTGTTGAAATGTTGCAGACTCCTGCAGTGCTGACTTGCAAAATGACATGCAGACAGACAGCTGCTGCAGATGGCATTCTGATGGGTGCTTGCTTGCAAGGTGGTTTAATACACCTTAGTCTAATTCAACTTCAAAGATTTACAAAAAGGATTTCTATGCTCCTCAATTTCTAATATTCAAATTTTTTGCAAAAAATATGTTTTCATGTATGTATTTGATTGCCTCAGTGTTTTTTTGTGTGCAATGAAGAATATTTTGATATTTACGAAGGTTTCTGAAGACCTGCTGGCTTTACATTGGCTGGTATAGGGGAATTTGGGGGTTCAGGGTCTACAGCAAGACAATACACTTCAAGTACCTTGAAAGCATCATGTACAGCAATGTTATGCCTCCAGAGGTGTCATGATGTGTGTATATTACCAGATTATTCCTCAGATTATATATTTAAGTATGATTTTTTGTTGGAACAATGAGTTTTGTTTTGTTTCCTGTTCCATCAAAACTACATCAGCATTACTATATCAGCGTTCTTGATTGTGTGAAGATCTGTGATGCATTATGGCATGATAAAAAAAAACTGACTATATGTTTATAATTGTGAATAAAGGCTTTAAATGAATCTGTTCATGTGTACAGCCTCTGGAAACGTACTGCGCTGTACAAGCTGCTTTACAGTTTCTTGAAGTGTATTTTCTTTCTTTCGACCACAAATCTTCAACTGCCCCCATGCCAGCCATTGTAAAGACAGCAGGTCATCAGAAACTTGAAACCTAAAACTGAAATAATATCAGAAAGCCAGAGAAATTATTATTATAGAAAGAATTATCCCCTTGAACCTAATTGACTGGATCTAGCCACCAGGCTTATTTCCAAGGTGGTCTGACAGTTGATAACCTTGATCTTAACAGTCAAATGGCTTACCCCGCACTTGGTGACAACTGTGCTCTCAGCCGAGATAATGTAAGCCAAATGCAGAGATATCAAAAGCAAATGGTGGTAATATAAGACCATGTGGATTACAAGCTTTACTCCTGCCTGCAATTTGGAGAGCTCAGCTCAAACTTATCTCAGTGAAGTGCACGTTGCAACGTTGATCAGTAGGAGACAAGGCTATACTTTATTCCTGTTCCAATAACTTCCAGTCAGTCGATGGTGAGCTACATTACAAAAACCAGAGTTTACCTGTGACATTCAATTTATGTCAATAATTGAATCCTGGCAGACAAATATTTCTGGAGATCAGTTGATGAAGCTACTGATTTCTACCCACACAGAACATGCAGAGTAACAGCAAGCAGTCGAGCAGATAGCGTGCCATGTGGTGCTGCTTGTGTGGAAAACGCAATTCACTATAATGGAATGCAGCTTCATATATTTTAAAATGCTACTGCTGTTCAAAGGAATTAACTGCCTGTCTGCATGAACAATCTCTGCTGAGAAAAGCTTTAAGATTGCACCAAAGAGATGGTTATCAAATGGTCTGTGTGTCTAGACATGGTTATTATGAAGAATCTTTTTTATCTCTACTTCTCTCCTGTTTAATGTGGCTATCTGCCTTTTGTTTTGTTGCATTGAGTGTTCAGCTGTCAGTCCGGTCTTTCTGTACCCTGTACCCACCGATTTATCATTTTGGCCAGAAAATTTGAACTGCAAATGCATATAAAAGTGAAATTATGTTTAATATGTTTGCCATACATACTGACCCATGTTGTATTTTAGGAAATAATCAACCTTTGTTTTCTATTTTTTTTTTAAATTTTTTAAATGTATTGGATTAATGATTCTCCTTCCTAAATAACTTTATTTTGAGAAAAATCAATTGTCTTTGTGGTGTCTAGGTGACTGTAATGGAGCTTCCAAACCACCGAGCCTTGTCCCTTTTGGGACAGTGATCTGATCTCTAGTGATGCTGCTTTGACTGACAGCCACCCAAGTTTTCAGCACTGATCACCGAAGCACACCGAGCCCCACAATGACTCCCAAAATGCTGGAATAGTGCCTGCAGACAATGACGATGCCGACAACACTCCTGAAATGAACAGTAGCTTTTCAGGTAAAACCACATGCTGTGGGTGTATGTGTGTGTGTGCATCTGCAAGACTGTGTTAGTATGTCTCATGGTTACATCATTTTTCCCTTCTTACTATTTTTTTTGCATTTCTGACAAATAACATTGGGGTTGATTTACTATGATCCCAAATAAGGGGTGCTATTTTGCGTGGCAGCTAAAGTATTTGCACGTGTTATCATTTGCCACTTTGTGGGTGATCAACTAAGAGTCATTATGTAAATCACTCCAGCCGCAAACAGCCATATTTAAATGAGAGATTTTGCATGTTTGGAATGGTTACACTGTAAAAAAATATCTCGTAAGAAATCAGTGAAAAGACTGCCAGCATTCGCTTCAAATACTAGTTATCTTATTGATTGCGTGTCTTTTAACCCCTTTGCGCAGATGCCAAATTTGGCCAATTCTCACCTACTGTATTTAGGGGGTGTTCTATTTAAGGCTTTATAACTCCAGGTGTGAGCATCACAGAAACTGGGTAAATAGCTTAAATGAAACAAGACAGTTGTACCATGTACAATACTAACTTAGTTTATTTTCATAATTTAGGTCAAAATAAAGTGACACAAATGCAAAGAAACTTTGGAAAAATTTAAAGAATTTAGTTTTTCTTCAGTTTGCAATGAAAAACTAAGAGCTACATATGTGAAACTGGTAAAACTATACATTTTCTGGAACATAAACTCTGTGTCCACAAGTTTGCAAAATCTGAGGATGATATACAGAAATCTATGATGCAAAATATAGGCAGTGTACCCTGTTGTCGCTTATTGTCTCCAAACGTATCCAAAATGGCTAAATTGTGCACTGCTGTAAATCATAAAATAATAATATATTTAACAACAAATCAACTGTTGCATCATTTTCTAGTGGGAATTACTATCTTTCCATCAGTATAGGGGATAGATATCTATGGGTCCAAAAACCTATCCAAAGCCTGTCATAAAATGAATTAAATATTTTTTGTCCATTATAAAGCACATACACATTTATACTCACTCCAAGGAAAATTTAACATTCAACTAGCACATATGCACAGTAAATTTGAGTAGTAGTTTCCATGCCCTAAGTTGCCCAGGGACATACTAATACGTCATAGTGTATATTGTGTACGATAAGATTACAATAAAATAATATTCCACCATCAGGAAAACACTGGCAAATGTTCTAGCTTAAAGGGATAGTTCGGAATTTTGGACATAATGTCTCAATTACGACTTACCCATGATGTAGTTGATTGATGGAAACCATTTTCACTTAATTCCATGCTGTCCGTTCTTTTGGACATACACACGTTGCTAATGCTAGCGCAACTCTAAGGTAACTGGTAGCATCCACTACCAAACAGTCTATCGGGGTTATTTTGAGTGTTTATACCATCATTTTTGAAGTCAAACTATAGTTGAATCCTTTACTTTGTGCCGACCTATATTCTCTGTGGAAGTACAGCGGCGGAGCGATACTTTACGTTACCTACGAATGTAGTGCCGGCACTGGTCGACGACAACAACAAAGAAGAGCAAGAAGTTGCAATGGCCACGTTCGCTACGCCGCCGTACTTCCATAGAGAATATAGGTCAGCACAAAGTAAAAGATTCAATGATAGTTTGACTTCAAAAATGATGGTATAAACACTCAAAATAACCCCGATAGACTGTTGTCGTATTTTATTTGCTTTGGGTGCACTGTGGAGTGTTTAAGTGCGTTTGGTAGTGGATGCTACCGGTTACCTTTGAGTTGCGCTAGCATTAGCAACGTGTGTATGTCCAAAAGAAGAGACAGCATGGAATTAGCTGAAAATGGTTTCCATCAATCAACTACATCATGGGTAAGTCGTAATTGAGACATTGGGCCCTATTTTACACCCGGCGCTAACCCAAACACAAGTGTCTTTGCTATCTTACACCTGGCACTGGGTTCATTATAACGCCTAGCGCTCACGCCGTTTAACTACCATGTATTCTTGCGCCCGTTGCAAGTGAACTGGGCGTGTTGGTCTTAAGATGTGGCCAGGATTCTTTTTGGCGTATTGCTATCTTGAGCCAGCAGAAAGCGCTTGCACTAGAACCACCACAAACCTGGTCGAAAGTCATGTCGCAGTTGTTTACATGTTATTTTAACGGCGCATATAAGTGTGTCTACATGTGCATGTGCACAACACGCGTACCCTCCTGTCTGTTACACACAGGGGTGTGCACAAGCATGACTAAAATATCTAGATCACAATGTGAAATATTATTATTGTGTAGGCTATATCAAAAATGCATAATAATAAAAGGTTCCATAGGTCCACATACCTTTCCCTCAGTGAAGGGGAATGCCACATTACATTGCTCTCAGCCCAATCCATCAACATCCAGGCGATGTGCGATGGTACGGGACAATGGCTATCCATTAGAAAGGAGCTGATAATGCGCAAATTGTCATTTACACCTATTGCGTGAATTGTCATTCAGTGGAAAACTCGTGCACTGCAGTAGACGGACATTTGAGTTCTGAAAATGCGCTTCAGATGTCATTACAATACAGCTTTGTTTATCTAGGAATACAGCCTGTAAGTAAATAGAATGGTTTGTGACTGAAAAAAGTTCAAAACCTTGTCCAGTGAATATTCCTTTTATTGTTTTTCAAATAGCCTAGGCTACAGCGGATTCGCTGTGCATAAGGTTTTTTCGATAGCCTATGGTTAAAAAACGGAGATAAATGTCACCATGTTAACTGAATTGTAACCTTAGCTTCTTGTAACCTTCATATTTTTTTAATTACAGTGACAAGGTTTCCATACCCTCAGCTTATTAAAACCCCGCTGATTTCATCTGTTATTCCATAACTGAACAAAAGATTTTAAAGAGAACAAAGCGTCTAATTAGAAACAAAAACAAATTTGCAGCACGTTACAATTAATTCACAATTAATTTTAATACCATTATCTGCATGTGCGCTTTACAGGAGCAGGTCTGTTTCCCCTGCTGTCAATCGCACTTTTAACGGTCTTCTTGGGAAAGTGGATTGTTTCAAAGCATTACGCTACCAGTAAAACAGGTTGGTCACATTACCATAAGCAGGACATTATAAAACAAGGGAAAATATGCGTGAACCTATGGGTTGCCAACCTGACAGCTTTATTGTATTTATTGTCATCATTAAGGCAAAATAATGTTATTTACTTTATTAATCAAAATTAGCATGCAGGTAATGAACTTTGGATGAAGCTTGAACATGAGCTCATTGCTTCATTGCATAATCAAACGAAATTCGTTAAACAAGCAGGCTAATTTGGCGTTTTCTAAGGTGAGACGGAAGCCATTGGTAGCTTATTCTCAGCTGTTGCAGGTGCCTTTAACGAAATTTAACCGCATATATTTTGTAAAATAACAGCACTGTCGGGAATTACCGGGAACTCATAATGGTTTGTCCGAATAATATTTATCATAGGCTACTATTGATCCAAATAGCCTATTCCTTGATCGCACTAAACACGCAAGAGCATGTCTGTTTCGCCATCATATAAGCAACCCGCCAAGGTGGAAAGAGACTAGGTTCAGCCCATTTGCAAGCTGCGCCGTGCTTAGCGCCCAAAAAACACACCGTTAAAATAGCAAAAGTGGACTTGGACACCAAATTGACTTTACGCCATGCGCTTAGACCAGGGGTGGGCAATTCCAGTCCTGGAGGGCCGGTGTGTATGCCGGTTTTTGTTCCCACCAATTACCCCAGCTAAATTCGCTAATTGGCTGTTTACACAAACAGATCACATTAAAATGTTTCATATAGGGACACAAGAAGTCTTCGGCTGTCATTCATGCGCTTATTAAGAATTGTAGCTAAAATGTCAGATGGCGTAAATATTAGGGCTAATTAGGCAATTAAGGCCAGAAGTTGGCATGAAAACCAGAAACGGATACGGCCCTCGTTGCCCACCTCTGGCTTAGACCAAGCGCCAAGATCGCCAAGATAGAGCCCATTATGTCCAAAATTCCGAACTATGCCTTTAAGGGCAAATCAAACATAAAGCGTGACTGAGCCTCCTATGAACGCTTACACTACGGTATGTAAAATGTATAAATTTTCTTTTATATATATTTAATTGAAAACTACAAAGAAAATATATTTTATGTTTTACCTTATCAACTTCATTGATTTTTGTAAATATATGCTCATTCCGAATTTGATGCCTGCAACACGTTCCAAAAACGTTGTTTGGAACATTCCACAGGTAAACAGGTGATATTATCATGACTGGGTATAAAATAATATCAAAAGGCTCTTGATATCTTATTTTCAGGTACTTTTACAAGTGATACTATAACCTCTCTGCATTTGAATGGATCTCTATGGGAATTGGGGGGTGGGACTAGATTATGCTGTAAAATACACAGGAATAGTATGGAATCCATGTTTGGCTGTAAGTCATCAAGGGTCTGACGTATCAAACAAGCCTTAAACCATCACTCTGCTGCCAGATATGCAGTAGATATGGATGGATAACTTGAAGGGTTTCTCCTCCTGACTTATTTTCCATAGAGTTCAACAGGAAAATTTGTCAGGAGAAACAACCCTTAAAGTGATCCATCCATATCTACTGCATATCTGGCAGCAGAGTGATGATACATCATCACGTTTGATACGTCAGACCCTTAATGACTTACAGCCATTTCACCAACCATGTATTCCATACTGTTCCCATGTAATTTACAGTTTAATCTAGTCCCACCCCCCAATTCCCATAGAGATCCATTCAAATGTTAACCTGTCCAATATTTTTTGATGCCCGAAAATGGGGGGGGGGGGGGGGGGGAGACTATGTACAAAAGGTTCTATCATTTCTAAACGGTTCATCCGATATGGATGAAAATACCCTCAAATTAAAGCTGACAGTCTGCACTGTATCCTTTAAAACTCCTTTAAAAACATCCTTTAAAAAGTGCTAGTTTACAAAACCAAAATAACAATGTGTAAATTATGGTGCTCACTGTACAGTTGAAGTCAGAAGTTTACATACACTTAGGTTGAAATCATTAAAACTCATTTTTAATCACTCCACAGATTTCATGTTAGCAAACTATAGTGTTGGCAAGTCAGTTAGGTATTCTACTTTGTGCATGACACAAGTCATTTTTTAAAACAATTGTTTACAGACAGATTATTTTACTTTTAATTCACTATATCACAATTCCAGTGGGTCAGAAGTTTACATACACTAAGTTGACTGTGCCTTTAAACATCTTGGAAAATTCCAGAAAATTATGTCATGGCTTTAGAAAGTTCTGATAGGCTAATTTACATTATTTCAGTCAATTGGAGGTGTCCTGTGGATGTATTTTAAGGCCTACCTTCAAACTCAGTGCCTCTTTGCTTGACATCATGGGAAAATCTAAAGATATCAGCCAAGACTTTGGAAAAATAATTGTGGACTTCCACAAGTCTGGTTCATCCTTGGGAGCAATTTACAAACGCCTGAAGGTACCATGTTCATCTGTACAAACAATAGTACGCAAGGATAAACACCATGGGACCACACAGCCGTCATACCGCTCAGGAAGGAGATGCGTTCTGTCTCCTATAGATGGACGTGCTTTGGTGCTAAAAGTGCAAATCAATCCCAGAACAACAGCAAAGGACCTTGTGAAGATGCTGGAGGGAACAGTTACAAAAGTATCTATATCCACAGTAAAACGAGTCCTATATCGACATAACCTGAAAGGCTGCTCAGCAAGGAAGAAGCCACTACTCCAAAACCGCCATAAAAAAGCCAGACTACAGTTTTCAACTGCACATGGGGACAAAGATCTTACTTTTTGGAGAAATGCCCTCTGGTCTGATGAAACAAAAATTGAACTGTTTGTCCATAATGACCATCGTTATGTTTGGAGGAAAAAGGGTGAGGCTTGCAAGCCGAAGAACACCATCCCAACCTTGAAGCATGGGGATGGCAGCATCATGTTGTGGGGGTGCTTTGCTGTAGGAGGGACTGGTGCACTTCATAAAATAGATGGCATCATGAGGAAGGAAAATTATGTGGATATATTGAAGCAACATCTCAAGACAGCCAGGAAGTTAAAGCTTGGTCGCAAATGGCTCAATGACCCAAAACATACTTCCAAAGTTGTGGCAAAATGGCTTAAGGACAACAAAGTCAAGGTATTGGAGTGGCCATCACAAAGTCCTGACCTCAATCCAATCGAAGATTTGTGGGCAGAACTGAAAAAGCGTGTGCGAGATAGGAGGCCTACAAACCTGACTCAGTTACACCAGTTCTGTCAGGAGGAATGGGCCAATTCCAGCAACTTATTGTGAGAAGCTTGTGGAAGGCTACCCGAAACGACCCAAGTTAAACAATTTAAAGGCAATGCTACCAAATATTAACAGAGTGTATGTAAACTTCTGACCCACTGGGAATGTGATGAAAGAAATAAAAGCTGAAATAAATCATTCTCTCTACTATTATTCTGACATTTCACATTCTTAAAATAAAGTTGTGATCCTAACTGACATAAGACAGGGAATGTTTACTAGGATTAAATGTCAGGAATTGTGAAAAAAATGGGTTGAAATGGATTAGGCTAAGGTGTACAGTCAAACCGGAATGTCTGCACACCCCTTTCACCTTCTCCATGTTTTATTACATTACAGACTTATACTGCAATAGATTGAGTTCATTTTTTGCCTCAAACATCTACACACAATAGCCAATAATGACGAAGTGAAGACAGGTTTTTAGAAAATATGCAATTTTATTTTACTGACAAAAATAGGTTATTTAGGGGTTACATATCTGTACACACCCTTAGCCTAATACTTGGTTGCTGCACCTTTGGCAGCGATTACAGCTTCAAGGCGTCTTGGGAAAGAAGCTACGAGCTTGGCACATTTGTTTCTGGACATTTTTGCCCATTCCTCTTGGCATATCCTTGCAAGCTCCGTCAGGTTGGATGGGGAGCGTCGGTACACAGCCATTTTCAGCTCTTTCCACAGATGTTCAATTGGATTCAGGTCTGGGTTCTGGCTGGGCCACTCAAGGACATACAGACTTTCTCCGAAGCCACTCCTTTGTTCTCTTGGCTGTGTGCTTCGGGTCGTTGTCATGTTGGAAGGTAAACCTTCGCCCCAGTCTGAAGTCCAGAGCGCTCTGGAGCAGGTTTTCTTCAAGGATCTCGGTATACTTAGCTGCATTCATCTTTCTCTCTATCAGGACTAGTCGCCCCGTTCCCGCTGCTGAAAAAACATCCCCACATCATGATGCTGCCACCGCCATGCTTCACTGTAGGGATGGTATTAGCCAGGTGATGAGCGGTGCCTGGTTTCCTCCAGATGTGACGCTTGGTATTCAGGCCAAAAAGTTCAATTTTGATTCTCATGTTTTGAGAGTCCTCTAGGTGCCTTTTGGCAAACTCCAAGCGGGCTGTGATGTGCCTTTTACTAAGGAGGGGCTTCCGTCTGGCCACTCTACCATAAAGGCCTGATTGGTGGAGTGCTGCCTGGATGGTTGATCTTCTGAAAGGTTCTCCCATCTCCACAAGGATACGCTGGAGCTCTGTCAGAGTGACCCTCGGGTTCCTGCTCACCTCCCTGGCCAAGGCCCGTCTTCCCCGATTGCTCAGTTTTGCCGGGCGGCCAGGTCTAGGAAGATTATTGGTGGTTCCAAACTTCTTCCATTTATGAATGATGGTGGCCACTGTGCTCTTTGGGACCTGTAAAGCTGCAGAGATTTTTCCGTACCCTTCTCCAGATCTATGCCTTGACACAATCCTGTTTCTGAGGTCTGCAGATAATTCCTTTGACCCCATGGCTTGGAGTTTGCCCTGACATGCACTGTCAACTGTGGGACCTTATATAGGCAGGTTTTGGCAATCCCCAATCATGTCCAATCAATTGAATTTATCACAGGTGGACTCCAATTAAGTTGTAGAAACATCTCAAGCAGTATCAGTGGAAACAAAATGCACCTCAGCTCACTTTTGGGTGTCATATCAAAGGGTGTGCACACTTGTGTACATATGATATTTTACATTTAGATTTTTAATAAATTAGCACAAATGTCTAAAAACCTGTTTTCACTTTGTCATTATGGGCTATTTTTCATATGCTATTTTCCGGCTTGACTGTATGTAAACTTTCAACTTCAACTGTATGTGCTTTTCATGTGACAGAGGAATAGGGCTATTCTTGCCTGTGTCATCAGGTTTGATTAGTCTAACTCTTGGGGACATTGCAAGCGCAAACACACCTGGGTGCAAGTGGAATTGCTAGTTTCATCTCACACAAATGGTTTGGTAGTTTTGTGGTCTGCAGTAAACTTGTTTGAGTCAACAATGGTTGGTCTGTACAATAGGGTTTGTGTCAATAGAAACATTTGACAATGTGCAAGTTTGGTTTTGAATAATGTGTTTGTGTTTAAACCAACCCAGGCCAGGTTTTAACTCAAATGCTGGCGCATTGTGATATTTTGATGCCGTTATGAATGCGTATGAATACATGAACACATAGCACAGATGCAAGAAATGTATTATAAATATAACATCATATCATGCTCTGGGTGCTTTTGTTAGTGTCTGCTGGCACTAAAAACATTTTTGGATGAATTATTTAACGTTGAACTTTTTAAATTTTAAGCTTTCTTTCCTCTTCCCCTAACTCCTGTCACACTCAGGAGACCCCAGCGAACGGGACGAGCGGTCTGTCGCCCGGCCGTACCCGCAGCGACCCAGAGTTCCCTCCTACGGTCTGAGTGTCGCTTCGGCCTCCACCACGGACAGCTCCCAGCAGACGCACGGACAACCCCAGCCTCCCCAAGAAGAGGACCCCCTCGGGACTCTGCCTGACAACTGGGAGATGGCTTACACTGAGACCGGAGAGGTCTACTTCATAGAGTATGCACCCGCTTATTACCTAATAACTTACCTCAGCGTCTCACAATGAGGAAATCATAGATCTTTTTCAAGGGTGCACAACTCCTGTCCTGAAGGACCTGTGTGTATGCCGCTTTTTGTCCCAGCCAATTATTCTGACTGAAATGTCTAAACAGTTGCGGTTTCTGAAACAGTTCTAAACAGTGCTGATTCCCTCCTATGTCAAACCGCAGTAAAACATCTTCACCAAGGATACATGTGCAGTCTGCAACTGTGGCTTATGGAAAACATGGCAAAACACATGATCTAGAACTAGCTGTATTAGCCTTAAAAGAGTTTTTTATATTAATGCCCCCTGTAGAAAAAGTCTGTCAGAATATGGTATGTGTCAAGGAGGCTCATGTAACCTGGCCAGACATTCATGATTAAATTGGTATAAGGCTGCCAAATGGACCAAAAATCTAATTAGAATATTCTATTTGAAAAAACACATTTGAATATTTATTGCTAAATTAATATGAAAGTGTCAAGGTTTCATCATTAATACATTGCCATGAAATACTTTTTGGTGATTCCTGTCATGCGTGTTACATCTACAAAGAGGAGCAAGAAGGCAGGCACAAAGGCAAAAGAAGGTACTCTTTCTACAATATTCCATGGAGCCCAATGGGGAAACGGGCTTTTTCAGCACAAATCATAGATATCAGCAGGGGGACATTATATCCGGTGCTGAGGTTGAGAGCCAAAAGCAGGTCCCTTGTTTGTAACTGAAGTTCCTTGCTAGTATTTATTTTCTGAAAGTATGATTAAAGTCAGGACCTCAGGGACAGCCTCTGCTGTTTGTGGCTGCTGATATAATCTGGTGAAAATCAACATCTTGCAAAGACTGCATTGATCACAGTCCATTAAAAAAGGCTGAACATTCATGTCCAAGATTGTGGTTGCACAATCTCAATAAAAAAAACACCTAAAATTTGGAATGTGTTCATTTTGTTGACAAGAAGTCCACAGCGGAGACCCCGTACCAAACTTTATGGCTAGGCTACGAAAGATCTCTGGAAAAGAAACGCAGACGGTTGGAAACAGTTTAAGACAAACCATAGGTTACATAGTACAGGTGTTAAAACAAGTCCATAACAAGTGCAAAAATTACAATTTAAACAATAAGTATTACACAAAATACATATCGCCTGTACTTGAGACTGTGCACTGTATTATGGGATTCGTCAAAAATCTCTATTAGTCCAGTATAACATTGATATACTGAAAGGCATAACAAAAGTGCCAATGAGAATGCATGTTGTATAATTTTAAGGTAGACTGTACAATGACACTTGTTTTCATGAAGTGTTGTGATAATATTAGCAAGCTAGTTAGGTAATCACCCTATCTTAGCGCTAGCTGAAAAGTCTGGCTTTGGTTAACATGCTACAAATATAATAAAAAATAATAAATAGATACAGGGATAGGATAACGAGGAGGGAAATGACAGCTGCAGGTAGAAACTCAAGATGAATTAGTAATTAGTAATGTTAGTAGCGAACTCTAAAACCCTAATGTTAGTAGGTTAGCTGGTTAGTATTATATACACGTTAGTTTGTTAGCAGGTTAGTATTAAATCTAATCTAACAGTTAGTATGATTAGTACATTAGTATTATATACAAATATTAATAAAGCCAGAAGGAAGAAAACGAGATACGAAATACAGAGGAAACCAGAATGTTCCCAAAATCACCCGAATAGTGTAATGACAAAGACAGGGAGTGGAATCTCAGGAAACATGGAACGCGGACTGACAATCGCGAGGGTAATGCGGGAAAATGGGTAAAAGAAATCAGGAAAAATAATAATACAGAATAAACAGAGAGACAAATTACAGGATCCTAACAGTAACACTTTTTACAATTTTCACAATACCCCAAAACCTATTTACACTAGATCACCATAATTGTTATTTTATTTGTTTCTGCTCCTGAATGATTATCTATTAAGTATTTCCATAAACCATGAAAAAACTGGTTACAAAATCAGTTTCAAGACCATTAGGCTATTCAACCTACCCCAATGGACAGTTGTAACATGTCTAAAATATAATGTATAAATCAACCAAATTCTCAAAACATTATTTTTTGTAAATAAGTTGTGACTGATTTTTTTTATTTTAAGAACATATGCTTATATTTGCCTTTTCACAATACACAGTCACCAACAGCTTGACAATGCATGGATGCCTTTTTGAGTCGTTCAGACAAGAAAATACACAGATCCCATTGCAAGAAAGTAATGAAAGTAGTGCCCGGGAATTTTGCGTGGTATGAGGGGGGACAAGGAACCAACTCACCAAGGTATTTCTGTACAAATGAGTAATTTATCAATTTTTTAAGAGCGCCACCGAGTACTTGGTTACAATCGTCCCTGTAGCATGCTTTACCCTGTTGAACCAGTTAAACACTGTTAGTTTGGCGCACCTCAGTCATATTCTTTTGAACGTTACCAAACAGTGATTCTGAAAAAAAACCCCCAGTTTGGATTAATGAACACTAAAATTAAGATTAAAATGTATTAATTCACCTGATGGAATTAATAACTTTTGTTTATAATTCCTTCGGGGAGTATGATACAGGTCGCATTTTATACATGCAAGAAGAAAACCTAAGTGAGCATTTACAGAGTGAGTTTCATCACTTGTTTTTAGATTGGAGATATTCAAGGTCTTGTAATGATCATTTGTTGCAACAATCCCTGGTCTCATAATACTTATTGTTTAAGTACATAAATAATTTTGGTAAGTTTAAACAATTGGCCTGTTTACAAGGTCGATCTGAGTGGACACCTCACATTGTATATGTATACACAGTGAACAAACGATGGACTGAGCAAGATTTCGAGCTTTTTGGAAGTAGTGAATGAACGACAGAGTGAGTCAAACAAAGAAATCCTTCAAGTGAACAAAAGATGTGGTTCCCCAAAATTAATGAAAGTTCCCGTCACTACTCCTGGTCATGTTGTTACCTAGTATGTGACCGTGGGTCATTCAGAAGCAAGAGCTAATGTTTTTAAACAGGGAACAAGTGCATACATTTGATTACATTTTCAAACAATATTTTGAACAATTTGAACGATAATTTTTTTTTCCTATTCAAAATATATTCCAATATTGAATCTAAATTTGACAGCCCTAAATTGGTGGGTAATATAGGGCAGAGCCTTATTGAACAACTAATACCACTACGACACCACTAATTCATTAGTAATTCAATTTTTTCTATGAAATAAAAAAAACAAATGTCTTTTTGATTTTAGTCACAACACAAAGACTACATCCTGGATTGACCCTCGGACCCTGGAGAAGCCCCAGAAGCCCCTGGAAGAATGTGAAGACGATGGTGAGCCATGTTGTGCTTTTATTGAAATTAATCTTAATTTCCCGCCCAGCTGAACTCCCGACTACAGCCTGCAGTCCTATGGAGCGATGAGAGATTGGCCAAAGAGTCGGTTACAGAGGAAATTGTGTTTGTCATCCCCATCACATCCGGTAGTACGAACTGCGCATGTGCTGCAGCGACTTCATCCCTCTGCCAGGGGGACTGCAGGGTGGAAAGGTACCTGCACTTACCTGGGAGGTGCTGTTCTCCCTGGTAACCAGAAGCAGCTGCAGCCTACAAATATAATAATACAGGGGTAGGCAACCCTGGTCCTGGAGTGCCAGTGCCAGTGCCGGTTCTGGTTTTCATTTCATCTGAGCTTGATCACAAGTTTGAGTTTGATGGATGATTAAGTCTGAGCCTGCATATGGTGAAAGGTGGAACATCGAATGCCTCCAGCACATGATCACCTGAATTTATTAAACCTGATTAATGAAAATTAATCCAGTTATGTACAGTAGTTATAGGTTTGGATGGAGCAAAAACCAGGACCGTCTTTGAGACTCCATGGTTGCCTACCCCTGTAATATGATATAATTAAATTACAAAAAATAGCCTTCAAAAACATTTCTTTACAATTGAGCATGCATTCTGGTTGATGGGTAGCAGGAACCTTAATACACCCATAGGTGGTGCAATTGACCTTCAGCAGCCAAACTAACCCTCTGGCACGCATTGAGAGCAGGAATTCTAATGTAGTGACTAGATCATTTCTCCAGCAAAGAGAATCCCTGGCGCACAGAAAAGTACTGTACGTAGATCATAAAGTACAATCTGACCCATTTGCCCTGCACAAATACAGAATAATATCAATAAATGTGAACAGGAAGAAACAATAAAGACTAATTAAATTTGGGTGTTTTGTTATTTTGCCTTTGTATTCAGATTCAGAACATTGGATTTGAAATAAAAACGTGAATATGTGGTTTAAGTGCAGACTGTCAGCTTTAATTTGAGGGTATGTACATCCATATCGGATGATCCATGTAGGAATTACAACCCTTTTTATACATACAGTAGTTCCCCCATTCTAAGGGACCAAAAGTAATTGTAAAATTGGCTGCATAGTTGTTTCTTTGGCGAGCTGTGTGTCTTTGCATTATTACATCATGCACAAAAAGCTAGAAAAGGTCTAGAGTTGATTCTAGGGGTGGAATTTGCATATACAGTGCCCTCCACTATTATTGGCATCCCTGGTAAAGATGAGTAAAAAGGGTTATAAAAAATTCAGTTTGGTGAATTAGCTTAATGTCACAAAAATTTGAAAAATCCAACCTTTACTTGAAGTGAATTTATTATGAGAAAAAAAATTCCCTCATCAAGAAATAATCATTTTTAACAAAACCACGTGTGCCACAATTATTGCCACCCCTGCATTTATATATAGACTAAAGTAATCATTTTTAATATTTGGTCGCATATCCTTTGCATGCCATGACTACCTGATGCCTGTGACCCAACAACATCAAAGGGTTGGAAGGGCTCTTCCTTTAAAAAGTGATGTGATCATGTGCAGGTGCAGTTTTCTGTGCATAGATAAATTAATTATGTCAGACAGTTATCATAAGAGGGAGTATTGTATCTTCAAATTTTCAACTGTGAAAACACTTTTTTTTAAACTCAATGAGGTGAGAAAAGTGATTCACTAATGAATACTCATTAAGGCTGGTGTGGCAATAACTGTGACAAATCAATTACATTTGCTAAGATGATACCGTGTGCCAAACAGGCCTTTATGGCTGCCTTTGTACAGAATCTGCTTGACATAGTGCCACACAGTGGCATGCAGGGAAACTTTATCTCTGTAAAGTGTATTTTCACTACTGCTCTTTGTCAATTTCATTCCTCTCTGAACCGTAAGTATTTCTGACTTTTTTTACTGATAAAGCCTTCTCTAAAAACTTTAAATCCATCGCTTCCCTGACCTCACTTTCAAATCAATTTCCCCTCTTTTTTTGTTCTCTTGAATTCCGTACCTCTTTTTCTTAATGTGACTCCCTGTCTCTTTGTTCATTCTCTTTCTCTCTCTTCCTCTTGGAGAAGAAGGCGTTCACACAGAAGAGCCGGACTCTGAGCTAGGTAAGCGCCTTACCCTGACAGGAGCAGGAGAGTTTACAGTGACACTCTGACTGTCTCCATGAAAATCATTCTGCTCCTCTCTCCTGGCTGTGCTTTTCTCGCCCCCTTTCAACATATGAGTTTTGTTGTGATACTGTCGGTGTTAGAAGGAAGAACTCAAACAAATGTTTTCAAGGATTTGAGATCCCATAAAATATGTAATAATTTGGTCTGACACAGCATGTTCACCAGCATGTTCTATAACTGATATGCACTGCTGATTGGTTATAATGCAAATTGCCATGTTGCTTATGTAAACAGTTTGTCTTCAAAAAGACCAACACCAGATTTTCCTGAAGTGGGCTGTTAACAAACTTTTTGCTGTCAGGTTAGGGTTAGGGTCAGGGTTTTGTATTCAAAAAAATGGATTTTTAATATGAGTATTTTTGTTGGCTGCCATTCGCCTCAACGTCAGAATAAACACAATGTTTAGGCGAATACATTTAAACATATAAAATCTGTTTGACGATACACCCAACACTTTTACATCCAATGTAAGAGGAACCTGTTCATGGCGGCTTGATTCTTCCTTGGAGAGGCTCTGTAATATAACAACATCCCGGGAAGCTTTGTGAGCCGTAATCATCAGGCAAAAAGGTCGGTTGTGAGCAGTCAGTGGTTATTGATTAATCCAATGCTTTTCAGAAATGCAGTTCTTTTGGTATTTGTCAGAAGTTAGTGGACGACTCCTAGCAGGGCATTAATGTCCATGGAGGAAATCAAATATGATAAAAGATAAATATGAGTTGCAAACAATTTAATTTAAACAATTTAGAGTTTAACAGACTGCTATTCTCATCCAAGGTCTTCATTCAGCACTTTCATAAGACTTATAGCCTTGACAGCAGGAACTCTTAAGTAAGCTCACATCTTATTTAAAAGGAGATAAGATGTGTTTGAACTTTTGACTTGCAGAGCATACATTTGAGTCTAGAAACAAAAAAAAAACCTTATATAATGTCCATCCATGACACAACTTGCTATCATTTTGTATTTTCCAGAGTGTGGTTCTGTAGATATAACTCCTGAATTATTGCCTGTTTGAATGAAAATCCAGACCTGCTGAAACTAAGCCTCAGAGGGCCCTATCTTGGCGATCTTGGCGCTTGGTCTAAGCGCATGGCGTAAAGTCCATTTAGGGCATGTCCAAGTCCACTTTTGCTATTTTAACGGCGTGTTTTTTGGGCGCTAAGCACGGCGCAAGGTCCAAATGGGCTGAACCTAGTCTCTTCATTAATTATAGGTGTGTCTTGGGCATCACATGCAATAAACCAATCAAAATGTCATATCCCATTCCCTTTAAAAGCCTGCTTTTCCACCTTGGCGGATTGCTTATGATGGTGAAACAGACATACTCGTGCGTGTTTAATGCGATCAAGAAATAGGCTATATGGATCAATAGTAGTCTATGATCAATATTATTCAGGCTAACCATTATGAGTTCCTGGAAATTCCTGACAGTGCTGTTTACAAAATATATGCGGTTAAATTTAATTAAAAGCACCTGCAACAGCTGAGAATAAGCGACCAATTGCTTCCGTCTCACCTTAGAAAACGCCAAATTAGCCTGCTTGTTTAACGAATTTTGTTTGATTATGCAATGAACTCATGTTCAAGCTTCATCGGAAGTTCATTAGGCTAACTGCATTCTACTTTTGATTAATAACATAAATAACGTTATTTTGCCTTAATGATGACACTAAATGCAATAAATCTGTCAGGTTGGCAACCCATAGGTTCAGCATATTTTCCCTTGTTTTATAATGTCCTGCTTATGGAAATGTGACCAACCTGTTTTACTGGTAGCGTAATACTTTACAACGATCCACTTTCCCAGGAAGACCGTGAAAAGTGTGATTTACAGCAGGGGAAACAGACCTGCTCCTGTAAAGCGCACATGCAGATAATGGAATTAAAATGAATTGTAAATTCATTGTGTAACATGCTGCAAATTTCGTTTCTAATTAGATGCTTAGTTCTCTTTAAAATCTTTTGTTCAGTTATGGAATAACAGGTGAAATCAGCGGGGTTTTAATAAGCTGAGGGTATGGAAAACTTGTCACTGTAATTAAAAAAATATGAAGGACAAAGAATAGCTAAGGTTACATTTCAGTTAACATGATGACATTTATCTCAGTTTTTTAACCATAGGCTATTGAAAAAACCTTATGCACAGTGAGTCCGCTGTAGCCTAGGCTATTTGAAAAACAATAAAAGCAATATTCACTGGACAAGGTTTTGAACTTTTTTCAGTCACAAACCTGTATTTACTTACAGGCTGTATTCCTAGATAAACAGAGATGTATTGTAATGACATCTGAAGTGCATTTTCAGAACTCAAATGTCCGTCTATTGCAGTGCGCGAGTTTTCCATTGAATGACAATTCACGCATTAGGTGTAAATGACAATTCGCACATTAGGCTTGATATAGGTGTTATCAGCTCCTTTTTAATGGATAGCCATTGTCCCGTACCATCGCACATCGCCTGGATGTTGATGGAGTGGGCTGAGAGCAATGTAATGTGGCATCGTTTCCCTTCGCTGAGGGAAAGGTATGTGGACCTATGGAACCTTTTATTATTATGCATTTTTGATATAGCCTACACAATAATAATATTTCACATTGTGATCTAGATATTTTAGCCATGCTTGTGCACGCCCCTGTGTGTAACAGACAGGAGGGTACGCGCGTTGTGCACACGCCTATGTAGACGCACTTATATGCGCCGTTAAAATAACATGTTAACTGCGACATGACGTTAGACCAGGTTTGTGGTGGTTCTAGCGCAAGCGCTTTCTGCTGGCTCAAGACAGCAATACGCCAAAAATAATCCTGGCCACTCCTCATCTTAAGACTAACACGCCCAGTTCACTTGCAACGGGTGCAAGAATACATGGTAGTTAAAGGATGTAAGCGCTAGGCGTTATAATGAACCTAGCGCCGGGTGTAAGATAGCAAAGACACTTGCGTTTGGGTTAGCGCCGCTTTGCGCCGGGTGTAAGATAGGGCCCAGAATGTTTTATTCTGAATGTATTAGATAAAAGGAAAATCTGGATGCGTTCAATTTTTGTTTTAGAATTTTTGTTTTTGTTTTAGATAAAAATCACTTCCATTTGTGATACGTCATAAATGACAAGGGTGGTCATTTATTTGTTTTTGTTTATTAAAGGAGCTATATGTAACATTGACACCAAGCGTTTAAAATGGGTACTGCAATCCAAATTCACAATATTGGAGAGAGTCGAGACACTGAACGAACACGAGCGCAAGACGAGCCGAGCGCAACATTATATTTTGAGACAAGCTTATTCTATTTTGACAATGACAAACGACGACGAGTCCTACACTGTAAGTTGATCAGCTAATGTATACGTTTGCAATTTGTTTATTATTTATTGTTTGCAAATTATAAACCAGCTCATGTGTATTTTTTATACCTCTGTCAATGTTAGCTAGATGCATGGCTGGCTATGTTTACAGTCACACAGATATAAGCTAACGTTAGTGGTATGTTTAGCGAGTAACTATATACAGTACATATATATTTAAATCTTTAGCTAGCTAGCTAAATGGAAACGATGTTGAACTTAGCTTAGGCATTTGTAAATCGGCTGTCGGAGCGCCGGAGTACATCTGGTTGTTCGTAATGGGCAGTGGACTCGGAGTCAACTCGGAGAATAGTGAATCACACAGGCCAAAACAAATACAGACGTTCCAACCCAGAATGGAAATTTCAAAGGAGAACATACTGGCTGTAGCATTGTTGTCGGAGAAGCCATTTCGACTTAGCATGTTTCCTTAATCTCTGATGACATATCATGGTCATTTTATGATTTAGTACAGTAAATGTGTTACATATAGCTCCTTTAAGGGAAGTAAAAACAAAGTTTGGATTTAAAAAGAAAACCGGCAACGTGGAGTTTGTAAGACAACAACGAAGCACCGGAAAACGGAAACTCAAAGCTTTTATACCCGGCAGGTAACCTAGAACAGGTGTGAGAAATTATGCACTAAGACAGGGCGAAAACCCGGAATGGACGAAAATAAAGGCAACAGCGCCCTCGTGCCGCTCCGAAGGAGAACGACCGCAGAAACAAAAAGAGGCTGCCAGAACCATGACACATTGACATTTGTCAGCCTCAAATCAGCCAATAAGACATGCAATAATCACAATAACAGAGAGACTGGATCTGATTAGACAAACAGACAGGAATTTAACTAGTATTGTTGGCTGAACGGAAAGATGGTAGTGGATATCTTATTTATTTAATACGGACAACAAGCAAGACAGGTGTAACTACATGTGAGATGGTATTTGTCTTTCAGGTGGTAACCGTATGTGGTTAGGTGCATCTAGGTTCATTTGGGGAAGGTGTTTCTTGTGTGGGCTATTTTGTCTATGGTCAAAGTGTGGATTTACCTGCGGCATTAGCTCACAGGTAGATGTAGGAAACCCGTGAAGTGTGTCTACATTTCCATGAATGATTGATCCTTTGCAGTGATATGTGGTTTTTGCTTTGCATACATGACCAGTCTACAAGCAGTCCTATCAGAGATTTTTCTGTCTTCCAGAACTTGCCTCGACTTTAACAGTTCCCCTTTACTTCCATTTCTTAATGATGTTTTTACAGTGGAAATTCCAAGCTGGAAGGGTTTAGATATCTTCTTATAGCCTTGCCCTTCTTTGTAAGAGTCAATTATCTTTATTTTTAAGTCCTCAGTTAGCTGCTTAGAGGAGCCCATGGTTGAGAGCTTAGAAGGGTCAGAGCATTTATTAAGCTCTCAAATTTATAATAGCCCTCGAATCAAATAATTGCAGACCCTGGTGCTAAAAGCACTGAAGTCACATTTTTAGACGATTCAAGTTGAGCATAGAAACATGTTGTATTTGTTTAGCTAAATACACCCTAAAAATATTATTAACAGAAAAGGTGCCTAAGCAATGCATAAAAACAGCAAAACTTTTAATGGCTGATTTTATGGATCAATGATATTTTCGGATTTGATTTTCTCAAAATAGACATTTTGTGACTTCAGTACTTTTAGCACCAGGGTCTTCAATTAGTGATTGTGCATTAAAATTAGCATAAATATATCATGTTTAATTCTGTACCCTGTAGAGGTTGTGTTAACTTCGTTTCACTTAGAGATTCAACAAAACATGCAATTTGACCATGGTTGCCCAAACTTTCGCATACCACTGTATATAATAGCTTTCATATTTTGTCTGAATTAAATGAAATTCAAAAGGCATATCAGAGCTGTTGTTTCTACAGTTTCCTTTCTGTAGCTTATCTTAATAAGGTTGTATTCTCCTAACACATTAGGATTATGAATCCTGAGCTGGGTCTGAAATATGACAATATGTATGTTTTGGGAGGATTATCTGACTTGTGGTATGTACTTGAGCCTTCACTGGAGCTGAACAAACAATCTGAATGTCTTAGATATAACTATAGAGGCATTGAGTAAATTTGATTCCAGACAGACTAGGACATGAGTCTGGTTGCACATATGGAGATGTGGATGACACTCCTACTAACCAGTGACTGCTGGATTTATGAGGAAACATTAAACATGCACACACACACACACACACACACACACACACACACACACACACACACACACACACACACACACACACACACACACACACACACACACACACACACAATTGTTGAGTTCTATATACGTATATAATTCACTTATCTTCCTTTAGTATACCGTGTGTGCATATAATATGTGTGCTTGTTTGTGTGTGTGTTTAATATGTCTTTAATTTGATTACTAAACAGATGTACTGTCATTCTGTATTTAAATTAGTTCCTGAATAGAATTTTAGTGTATAGGAGAACTCTAGCTCCTTTATTAACTCTTTAATGGTCTGCATAGCTGAGCAGTAAATAGGCCTCTGCATTTATCTGCCCAAAACGGCCCTTATTGGCCTGCAACAGCTGGATTGTCCCAGCCGGTCATGCAATACAGAACTTCTCATCATACAAAATTAAAGACCAAATGCAAAAAGATAGTTGTTTTTGTGTGTTTAAAAGTGTATAAACAGAAATGTTTAGCTTTTTTTGCTAAGGTCAGTTATGGTACTGGTACTGGCTGATTATCTAATGTTGGCTGACTGAATTCTGTGTAAATGGTCGGACTACCTAAGTTAGGTACCTAGGCTAGAGGCATGCATTGCTGCTTCTTGTTGAGAGTGGCTCTGTATTACCTCCAGAGGCAGCCACTTCTTTCAGCTTAATTAATAGGGAACCGGCTGACTAGTTAGCTAAATAGCTGGCAAACAAGCTAAAACCATTAGCCAAGTTAACCCTTGCCAATCATGCCACAAAGCCATAAGTGAAATACAATACATCCATACATACAGGATGCAACCATGATAGTTCAACAAATAAACACAAAACAAAACTGTTAAAGCACGGAACTAGATTATTAAGATTAGTTTCTCTGTCCACTGCCTTAATTAATTGTAAGATTAATGGCTACAATTAGCAGCTGGTGTGTTGAAACACACATAAAGCAACACACGAGAACAGGCTTTAAACTTATTTGCGCTGAATACGTTAAAAGTCATTAACTATCAAGCAGCAACAACTCTCCAAGTTAATAAAAAAATGCTGTCTTGCTTGCAGAACGGCCAAACCAAAATTGACTTGAACCAATTGACTTGTTTATGCTTACAAAATTGAAAAGATAGATTGGCGCTTTATAAAATAATGAACTTTACTGTAATAACAGTGGTGCCTGTGTCCGATGGAGGAAGGAAGAGTTTAAACCGACTGTGAAATGATCACGTAACAAGTATTAGAGGATCATCTGACTATCCCCCCTCCCCTGGCACTCAGAGCTAGTGGCCTGTCACAAACGCATGTGGTCACACCCATCATAATGTTAGGGTAGCAAGGTGAATAATTTAGTTGCATAATCAAACAATGTACTTGCCCCTGGCAAGCGTGCATGTCGAGGCCTGGGTAATTTTCCTATGGGTTTTTTGTGTGCCAGTTAAAGGATTAATGCGTGATGTAATTAATAACTGTATATTTAAATTGTGCAAATTAAAAGCGGAAAGCTTGGTACTGGAATGACTCATAGACGTGTTACATTTCCACGCAGACCGCTTGCTGATCTGACTGTTCTGTTTGTTTGTCAGCTGATCCAAACCATCTCTCATGAAATGCAAATATTCTGTTGTGCTTAATCTAAGTGCGGAGCCAGAGAAATCTAATATCCCTGTGTTTGCTGAAAGGGTTTTTCTGTGAATAAATGCATTTAAATCAGAATTGATGAAAGAAGGCAAGGTTTACATGATTGGCTTTGAATCCCCAGATAGCTGCATATGTCTTGAGTAGTAAGTGAGAGACAGGTATATTATTTATTTATTAGACACAGAAACACCAATGATAACCTGGCCCTACCTGTCAAGCACCAACATTACTGCCAAGTATGTACTGTATTGAAGTAAAGTGCACAGAGAATGGGTAAATAAAACTATTTTCATATTATTTACTCACAATTGTCTTGTTTATTTGAGTGCTGCCTTTATTTTCACGGAAGTTGAAGTGGCAGAATGTGTATTGGGTGTAAATGTTTACTTTGCATCACGTTTTTGACAAAATTCCCTGCGTGAATTCTGTCTTACAGAACTGCCAACAGGATGGGAAAAGATCGATGACCCAGTCTATGGGGTGTACTACGTTGAGTAAGTTCTCTTTATGGTTACTGCCCAGCTGTTTGCTCCTTTTTTAAATTTAATGCAGATAAGGGTACCCCTGTTAAAATTATCTGTGGTGCATGTGCATTTATGGCTTTAAGAGGAGTTGGGCCATTATTAGGCCTAATGCTATGTAGCCTTTGTCACAGTACACCGTGTTAAGGACTTGTTTTACTTTTATACTTGCTAATTAAGTTAAAAGCATACTTGCTAATTAAGTTATACGATTGATTTGCTTAAAGTAAGTGTAGTATTTAGAAATGAGTTGTTGGCATACTGTACCTCCTTTGGCAAGAATTGGCTCATTTGAATTTGAAAATATCAATCCTACAACTTGATATTCATTTATTTCATAAGGGTGTGTACAAAGGATGCTGTAATTATGCATGTGCTGTGATATCAGTGAAAACTGCTAACACACACACACATACACATATATACACACACACACACACACACACACACATATGTACACACATGTAGACAGAAATGCAGGCACACACACACCGGGACACATGTATACATATGCCCACACACACACACACACACACGTGCATGCATGCTCAGATGCACGCGCGCACACACACACACACACACACACACACACATATGTACACACATGTAGACAGAAATGCAGGCACACACACACCGGGACACATGTATACATATGCCCACACACACACACACGTGCATGCATGCTCAGATGCACGCGCGCACACACACACACACACACACACACACACACACACACACACACACACACACACACACACACACACACACACACACACACACACACACACACACATATGCTCACTCTGTTCTCCTGTCTCAGTCACATAAACAGGAAGACGCAGTATGAAAACCCCATTCTGGAGGCCAAACGGAAAAAGCAGCTCGAGCCGCAGCAGCCGCCTGAAGGTGAGCGGTACATTCGAGGTTCGTTCCCAGCCAGACATGGCATCATTTCTTTCTTTCTTCATGTTTGTGAAGGTCTTGTCCGTCATTAAATCTTGCATTATTATTTAATTAAGTGTGAATCATTAAGCATTTTACTTTATCCTTCCAGACCATTAGCATACATTGTTTTGCTGCTTTCTAACTCTAATACATTCAAAAGCAAATGCTAGTATGTTTGATCATACACAAATATGTTTGCAAAGCTCAGGTCAGTGGTACAATTTGGTTCTCTCATTTGACAGGCACAGTGGTGTGAAATACAGTTACAGACTGTTTTAAGCTAAGTGAATGATGATAATCAAGTTTTAATCCACTGAATCTTAAGTAAAAAAATCTAGTGTCTTTCTGACCCGATTGATATTTTTTACTCTTAGGGGTCGATTTACTAAAGGTTTGCATGTACAAAATCACATGTAAAACTGTGACCACCCATAAAAAATGGTGAGGAGGTGGAGGTGATCAACTAGGTGCAAAGAGGACTGCGTTTGTTAAAGGAGCTATATGTAACATTGACACCGAGCGTTTAAAATGGGTACTGCAATCCAAATTCACAATATTGGAGAGAGTCGAGACACTGAACGAACAGGAGCACAAGACGAGCGCAACATATTTTGAGACGAGCTTATTCTATTTTGACAATGACAAGCGACAACGAGTCCTACACTGTAAGTTAATCAGCTATTGTATACGTTTGCAATTTGTTTATTATTTATTGTTTGCAAATTATAAACCAGCTCATGTGAATTTTTTATAACTCTGTCAATGTTAGCTAGATGCATGACTGGCTATGTTTACGGTCACACAGATATAAGCTAACGTTAAGTGGTATGTTTAGCGAGTAACTATATAAGTCAAAATATGATACTGGAACACATAAACGTGACATAGACACCAAAAAATTAATTGTTGCAAAAACCAATGCAAACACATTTATTTACAAGTTTGACAACTCTCTGACTCTATCAAAAAGAAAGAAGATAACAATAACCGGAAATAGTCTTTCAGGTCATATAAAATTTACCACAGTAGTGTTAACATGGTGTCTCAATGACACGTGAGTGCAAAAGTATAACTTATTTTTTCTAATTCATTAAAGTGTAGATACATACCCCATCCGAGGCGGTCCACAATGAAACTGGACTTTGAAGCTTTGGACTTTAACACCATTACGTACGTAATTAATGCAAGAAAAGATTAAATTTCTAAATAAAAAATAAAAATAAAATCCTACCTTTCAATATGCGGACACGATTATAACACGATGGCTGTGTAAATGCTTCGATTTGGACGATTTTGATAAACTGGTGCGAGGTAAAACGTGAACGGCTTAGGTACGTAACCGCGTGAGGAAGCTTGGACACGCAAGGTTATCAGGCTCCTGTAGCGTCGGCAGCAATTGAAACAAAGCAATTCTTAGTAGTTTCGTACCAGACAGTAATGCTCTTTTTTTTTAGGTTGACCAGTCCACCAGCCATGAAACACGTGGGTAAACGATTCATGCTTATGTACGTAACGATTGGGACACGGAAAGAAAGTCAGCACTATATATTCCCCTTGTTTTAAAGTATCGTGGAGTGTATGAATTTGGGCACATATATTTTTTTACTTGGCTTATGCATGACAGAAACAAACAAAGATCGATCCGATATATATTTATTTTTCATGATTGCCGACGGCATCTTGTGTACGTAACTCTCAGGACACAATGAATTACGTAGCTACATGAGCCTGATTAATTTTGCTCTCCCATATGAATATGAGCGACAACTTTCACTAAGCAAAGTGGGGTTTAGAAAGGCATAGCAAACGTCTTCAAAAATATTTGGTTGAAAGAAATGTAGGTCATTAGGATAGGTATATATTTCCACATCAATTATGACAGGGTAAAAAATGTCACATTTTCGTGTCCTATTAATGGGTAAAAATCGAAAACAAAGTTTAAATTTACAACAGTTCAAGAAAGTCTGGCCCATGAGTTTATGTTGTGTATTACATGGCTATATGAAGTACCACATACAAGTAAAACTTTCCCATAAAGTAAACACAAGAGACTTTGGTAAACAAATGAAAATCACTTTAAAAAATCTCTCCAGTATCATATTTTTACATATATACATATATTTAAATCTTTAGCTAGCTAGCTAAATGGAAACGATGTTGAACTTAGCTTAGGCATTCGTAAATCGGCTGTCGGAGTGCCGGAGTACATCTGGTTGTTCGTAATGGGCAGTGGACTCAGAGTCAACTCGGAGAATAGTGAATCACACAGGCCAAAACAAATACAGACGTTCCGACCCGGAATGGACATTTCAAAGGAGAACATAATGGCTGTAGCATTGTTGTCGGAGAAGTCAGTATTTCGACTTAGCAAATTTGCTTAATCTCTGATGACATATCATGGTCATTTTATGATTTAGTACAGTAAATTTGTTACATATAGCTCCTTTAAAATGGAAAGATACATGGATTTTTCATTTTTGCGGCTCGATGAATATGCAAAATTGGGCATCTGTACATTATTTTGGGAAATAGTGGGAGGAGGTCATGCAAATAGATTAGGCCTACTTTAGCATGTGTAATGTGATTTACTAAGCCCAAAAGCAAGTTTGGGAAAAGTAATTTCACGTGCCCGAAAGCAAGTTTGGGAAAAGTAATTTCACGGTCGTTTCAGCCGGTATTAAACGACACGCAATCGATAAGATGACGGCTGTCATTGTAGCAAGACACGTACAGGTGTTTTTGTGATATCCATAACTGAACGTTCTGAATGATTTCATAACAAAGGTGGCATCCAGTGAAACGGTTCAATAGTAAACCGCCAGCTTGATCAGTGTAACAGTAGCCGATACATGTACTGTTAAAGAAATACCATTAAAAATGGCAGCAATGTTGCCAGTGAAAAACCATTTGATGAAGGGGTAAATCTGTATGAATCCTGTTATTTAGCTGTATAAATCCTGTTATTTAACTTATAAATCCAGTTATTGCTGTTAGCATATCTGCATATGGAAGCATATCCGCGCCAAAATTCTAATGAAAATTCAAATTGGCGATTGCATTTTGTTTACATTCGATGTGCGCAAAAACCATGACATAATTCAAATGAAAATGCAAAAGGACACGTTTTCATTTGCAAGTTAATGTACGCACTATCTGACAATTTGAAAATGTTAATGCAAATCCATTTCACATTTAAATTTGCTCGCCCTCCTGACACAACCCTGCCATAATTTAAATTAAAATGATAAATCACATTTGCATTAGCAGTTTCTTATTGTAATCGCATGATCCGTGACTAAAAGGAAATGATAATTCAATTCGCCATTTAACATATTGTTTTCATGCTTTTGCGGCACAAGAGTGACATAATTCAAATGCAATGGCATTGCATCTGTTTACATTATCATTTCCACGTGTTCACGCAAAAACCCTGCCAAAATTCCAAAATTAAAATGCAAAATGTCAAAGCTGCACATCAAGGCGGGCCTCGAAGAAAGGGACGTTACATGGGACCGTTCAAACCACTGGCTGAGCTTATTGTTCAACTTCAATGGTTGTGATTTCGGTCGTCAGGCAGTTACCAGGCTAGATAGCGACATTTCCTAGTTCTCTGTTTGCGGCTTATAGGCTAAATGCTAAAAACTAGAAAGTAATTAAATAAACGAGGTAGCTTAAACGTTACGATGAGCCTAGCCAGCCTATTGTTAATGAACTTAACAGCAGTGAGGACTTGCCTTAAGAGGCAATAGATTTTCATTCCCCGGTTTGCCTTAGACAGGGCTGTGTGATAAACCAACAATGGGCTATTGCTTAGCCTATATTCCATGTCACTAAAATAAAATAAGTAGGCTATCAATAAAATAAGTGCTTATGGGCCCTATCTTACACGCGGCGCAACGCGGCGCTAACCCAAACGCAAGTGTCTTTGCTATCTTACACCCGGCGCTGGGTTCATTATAACGCCTAGCCCTTACGTCGTTTAACTACCATGTATTCTTGCGCCCGTTGCAAGTGAACTGGGCGTGTTGGTCTTAAGATGAGGAGTGGCCAGGATTATTTTTGGCGTATTGCAATCTTGAGCCAGTAGAAAGCGCTTGCACGAAAATCACCACAAACCTGGTCAAAAGTCATGTCGCAGTTGTTTACATGTTATTTTAACGGCACATATAAGTGCGTCGACATAGGCGTGTGCACAACGCGCGTACCCTCCTGTCTGTTACACACAGGGGCGTGCACAAGCATGACTAAAATATCAAGATTACAATGTGAAATATTATTATTGTGTAGGCTATATCAAAAAATGCATAATAATAAAAGGGTCCATAGCCTACCTTTCCCTCAGCAAAGGGGAATGCCACATTGAATTGCTTTCTGCCCACTCCATCAACATCCAGGCAATGTGCAAAGGTATGGGACAATGGCTATCCATTAAAAAGGAGCTGATAACACCTATATCAAGCCTAATGTGCGAATTGTCATTTACACCTAATGCGTGAATTGTCATTCAATGGAAAACTCGCGCACGGCAATAGACGGACATTTGAGTTCTGAAAATGTGCTTCAGATGTCATTACAATACAGCTCTGTTTATCTAGGAATACAGCCTGTAAGTAAATAGAATGGTTTGTGACTGAAAAAAGTTCAAAACCTTGTCCAGTGAATATTGCATTTATTGTTTTTCAAATAGCCTAGGCTACAGCGGATTCGCTGTGCATAATGTTTTTTCGATAGCCTATGGTTAAAAAATGGAGACAAATGTCACCATGTTAACTAAATTGTAACCTTAGCTATTGTTCGTCCTTCATATTTTTTAAATTACAGTGACCAGGTTTCCATACTCCCAGCTTATTAAAACCCAGCTGATTTCACCTGTTATTCCATAACTGAACAAAACGATTTTAAAGAGAACTAAGCGTCTAATTATAAACGAAAACAAATTTGCAGCACGTTACACAATTAATTCACAATTAATTTTAATGCCATTCTCTGCATGTGCGCTGCATGTTCACTGTTTCCCCTGCTGTAAGTCGCACGTTTCACGGTCTTCCTGGGAAAGTGGATTGTTTTAAAGCATTACGCTACGAGTAAAACAGGTTGGTCACATTTCCATAAACAGGACATTATTAAACAAGGGGAAATATGCGTGAACATATGGGTTGCCAACCTGACAGCTTTATTGTATTTAGTGTCATCATTAAGGCAAAATAATGGTATTTATGTTATTAATCAATATTAATATGCAGGTAGCCTAATGAACTTCGGATGAAGCTTGAACTTTGAGAACTCCATGAGAAAAGCCTCATGGAATTGATGTTTGACACTCGCTGAACAAGCAGGCTAATTTGGCGTTTTCTAAGGTGTGACTGAAGCCATTGATAGCTTAATCTCAGCTGTTGCAGGTCCTTTTAACGAAATTTAACCACATATATTTTGTAAAATAACAGCCCTGTTGGGAATTAATAGGCTAATGGTTAGTCCAAATAATATTGATCATACTCCATTTAGCCTATTCCTTGATCACACTAAACACGCACGAGCATGTCTGTTTCGCCATCAAACAGGGAATGGGGAATGGGATATGACATTTTGATTGGTTTATTGCATGTCACGCCCAAGACACACCTATAATTAATGAAGCGACTAGGTTCAGCCCATTTGCACCTTGCGCCGTGCTTAGCGCCCAAAAATTAAATAGCAAAAGTGGACTTGGACACACCCTAAATGGACTTTACGCCATGCGCTTAGACCAAGCGCCAAGATAGAGCCCTATGTCTCTAATTTTGTCTGAGTGGTAGACCTATTTAAATGAAAATGATTCTGTAGTCTATGTTCTCAAGGCTGAGCATAATGGCACTGTACGTGCCAATACTGACATGGATTCTTTTTTTATTAAATTTTTTTTTATAGCTGTGTGGAGAGGCTACTGTCGGAACTCACTGTATTTGCACACCTTCTAAAAAGGCCAATTTTTACATTCTCTCAATAACCACAAGCCTATTTAAATTGAACAAATTATAGTCATATTATATTATCATATTATAGTCAAATTATGTCATATGGCTAACCGCCTCATCTTACAGCATTGAGATCTGGAAAGCTCCGGAGACTGTGCAAATAGCCTACTACCTACCAAAGACGGTGGATTGTGTTGTAGGGTAGCCTATATAGCCTAGTCTATGGTGTAACGTTGTAATAAAATAAAAATATTATTTTTTAAAAATCCTGTAAATGTCCATTTGTTTTAATCTGTAGGCTACGTTGCTTCATGACTAGGCTAAATATAGATTATTACAATAGCGGAGGCTACAGGTAAAATTCCCAAGGTTGATGGGTCTGTGAGTAGGGAGATCAGAGTTGGTTGTGCCCCGGGGTCAGAAGCTGTCATGCACCGTGGTGGTGCAGCGGACAAAGGCGCAGGATCGGGGGTTCGATCCCCGGTCCTGCCAGATCCAAGTATGGCCGGTGAGGGAGCGAGCGGAGGGACTCGGAGCGAATCGTCACACATAAGACAGCCCTGGGCAAGCTGGAATCACGGTTAGTTGCGCCCCTTCCTGCTACCGGACAAAGGGGGGGGGGGGGGGAGAAGCTATCATTCAATTCAAGTCTTTTACTGCCATCTGCTGGGTAAAGACATGAATGACAGTCTACACAACATAGCCTATGTGGAATAGGCCTACACTATTTTTTTAAATAATATTTTTTATTTAATTAGCTATACACCTTACAAAATCCACTGTTTTTGGTAGCTAAGCTGTAGACTCAGGCTGTGTCTCGTTCCGATCACTTTCTCAGGCTTTCTGTGGACTACGTTACCTTTGCTCTGCACATAGCACAAAGGGTAAGGCTATCTAAAAGAAAACAATAAATAATAGATGTCGTGATGGAAATGCCCACAGTGAAAATGTAGCATATTTTTCAGGCACAGCCTGCCATGAATAACCGGCTGGTTTTGACCACGGAAACCCGTAACATAGCTATTGGCTAGTTTCGACACCAGATTAACGAAAGCAGGGTAAACTGTTAAATTAATTTAATTAACATTGGGCTGGCTATGGCTAGTCATAACTTTCAGGCTACCTCGTTTCCTTTTTGATTCCTATCATTTAGCCTATAATCCGCAAACACAGAGAACTAGAAAATATCGCTATCTAGCCAGGTAACCGCCTGACGACCGAAATCAGAAAACCATTGAATCACATGTTCAGTGGTTCGAACGGTCTCTTGTAACGCCCCTTTCTTCGAGGCCCTGTCTTGATGGGCAGCTTTGACATTTTGCATGTTCAGTTTGGAGTTTTGGCAAGGTTTTTGTGTGGAAATGATAACGTAAACGGATGCAATGCCATTGCATTTGAATTATGTCACTCTTGTGCCGCAAAAGAATGAAAACGAATTTCAATTGAATTATCATTTCCTTTTAGGCATGGATCATGCAATTACAATTAGAAACTGCTAATGCAAATGTGGTTTTTAATTTATTTAAATTATGGCAGGGTCTAGAGGGCTAGAAAAATTAAGTGGCCTTTGGCATTTTCATTTGAATTATGTCATGGTTTAATCTACATGACTTTGACAGTGTTTTGAAAAAACAAACAGTGAAACCGTTTTTTTTTTTACAGTGTACATCCCTATACTGCCCCACGAGGGCACCCTTCTGATTGTTTCGTCTGCTAACTCATGATCTTCGGCTCACCTGAGTCTTGATTGGAAATGATCGACACTGTTGTGGTTTTACCGGAGAGCATTGCCTATGTATTTGCCGCGTTCTCTAGCTCGTTGTTGGTTCACTTCATGCACGTTACCAGCCTTGCTGCCATGCTGAAGCCAATTTTTAAGTAGTATTGTAGCGATTGTTTCGGGTTGTATGCAGCGCTTACTATATTTTATAGTTTGTAGCAGTTGTTGCCGTGCAGTAGGAGTGCGCATTTTCTAATTGCATTTCCGCGCGATTCCCTAGATTATTTGAAAGCCGGTTTTGACTTTGCTTTGTGCGAGCATATTTGCGTCTTTTGTATTCCGCTTTGTTTATGCAAATAGTTCACATACTGCTCGCTTTGCTATATTGTGTGGTCCGTCATTTGTGTAAGCTACTTGTGTTTTTGTAGCCTACTACTTTTGTCTGATGTGCTCGCGTGATAATGTGGTTGTGATACCCGGAATTCTGTGTAAAAATGGAGACTCGCGACAAGTTGGAGGAGATCCGGAGGACATTGGAGGCAGTTTAACTGGGGTTGTTTTGTGGAGACTTTGATGGTGTTCTCATTTCGGGGAGGTTGGATACAGTGGTTCCAACGCTTCTCAGTACAAAACTTCCAGCCGTTGTGTCTCATCTAATGGTCTATTTGGATTTCCGATCCCATGTTTGTCTTGTTTCTTGTTTGCTAATATTTCGCCAGTACACCCCCACCCCCCCTTTTTTTCAGGTCTCTTATTTTTGATATTTTAATAAGCTAATTTGTAACCGTTCCATTTTTGTGTTTGAAATCCTTTGTGTTGCGGCTGTGAAAGCGGGGGTCGTAACAGTACTATTTTTAAAGTAAAATGTTTGTAAAATTTTTTAAAGTAAAATGTTTGTAAAATTTTTTAAAGTAAAATGTTTGTAAAATTTTTAAAGTAAAATGTTTGTAAAATTTTTCAGAACACTGTCAGTCATGTAGAATAATGGCAGTAATTCATTATCTAATGGTCATCCCCTAAAATAACGATTTATACATTATTTTCCATTCAATAAATGGTTTTTCATGGGCTAGATTGCTGCCAGTTTTTTCACTGTTTTCTTAAGAGATAACCATTCCAAACACGCAAAATCTCATTTAAATATGACTCTTAGGCTGTGTCCCAAACCGCATACTTCCATGCTCCAAGCACGCATCCATCTTGGATTGTGAGTCCAAAAAGTGCAGGAGCACGGATAAAGTAAGAGCCTCAAACCATAAAGTAACAAAAATTGTTCAAAATTCGAAGTATGCATCGATGCTTGCTCCAACCGGAAAAAATACCATATACCATAAATACCATATCATCTCTCCCTTGAGACAAATTTCCCAAGTTAATAAATATACTCTGCCTAACTTCAGGGCATCTGCCTATTTGTGTACACCTAGTGGTTCAGATTGGAAACTTAAATGGGGAAAAATGTACATTAGGAGTTTGTATCTGAATAAAGTGCTACAATGTGAATGAACAACACAATATGCGATGTAAAATAATATATTTTTTCATGTACATTTTTTAAGTTTAATGATATGTAATGTTAACCAGTGTAGCTAGCTAGTCGGCTGTATAAGACAACCTACGTCGGTGCTGATAAGCGCAGTTATCCTATGAAGTATTGGTGTGTCGTTCGCGAACGAGTCGGCTCTTTGAGCCGGCTCTTTTAGGTGAACGTTGGGAGCCGACTCGCATATCTGAAGAGCCGATTTGTGCTTGTGGTCTTGGTGGAACTTTTATTCATTTTTTTCTTCAAGTTCCACCTGTAATCAAAGAGAATAATTTTTTAGGCCAAAAATAAATAAAACCACTATAAGAAAATAACATTAATAATAATTTAAAAACCAGTTTAATTGTTCTGATGCTGCAGTTTTGCACATTTATGTTTTTATGCATTTGTTCATTTTTCTTTGTTATGACGCAATATTATGTTCTATTTTATGAGTGTCTATTTTGTTTTGAAATGTTCAACTACACACTGTGTTTATTGTGCAATTTATTTCAAGACATAAAAATGCCCTACTTTCAATGCACATGTATAATAGCGTCTTACTGTTTTTACATTTATTTAAATAGTTTTTTAACAAACAAAATGCAAAATAATGTTATTTTGGTAATTAGAAGGTAGAGTAAGATTCCTTTGAACAATTTAAGTGATAGATGTGCACAAACACCAATCATAGGTCAAAATATCGCTAACTTTGGCCGATTTTGAAAAACCGGAAATGCTACTGAATGAAGAGCCGTTTGTGAGCCGAAAGAGCCGGCTCTTATTGGTGAGCTGAGCCAAATGATCTGACTCACTGAAAAGAGCCGGAATGGCCATCACTACTACGAAGAGAAGCCGCCCTCTTCGCCCCACCTCTCCGGATGGCCTGCCTTCATCGGATGCCATTTTCAATAATGATCCGCCGTCTTTTCTCCATTTCAATGGAAAACCACCCCAGAAGCAACAGCATCGCCACAAACATTATCGACTCCATTTCTACTTCTAACTGCGTATCCAGTTGTTCACGCTCTGGTAAACAGCGCAAAAATAATCAAAACACAGACACGACTGTTTACAATGCAAAGACAATTTTATTATGGGGTTGATTGTTTACTTAACTCCTTTGCGTAGAAGGTCGACATTCATTGCTACTGCAGTCAAACTATTAGTGGAAATCATTTTCAATTAGTGGCAAACTCAGCGTTTTAACTTTATTGGTAGACGGTTCGTGACGATTTCTGCTGAATACCGAGTTTCTAAGTGTCACTACTTCCCCGTAGCAAGCAACCCCCCACCTAGTCTATACCTACCCATGCGTGGCATAGTGGACAATAGCGTCTATGTTTGAGTTCATAAATATATTTATTCATCATATAAAATAAGAATAACGTCATAGCAACGAGATAAACCCAACAATAGCCTGATCGTATGCCAGAAAAGCCCTGCTCACTCAAATGCAAAATAAACTGTGAAAGTACTGTCTCATTCTACCATGTATTCTACTAGCAATATATGCTACTAAATATGAAATAAATATACAATCCTACCATCGGTTTTACACATCGAGATGTTCCTTTCGAAATTCAGTGGTCATTTATTGTCTGGTACAATCGGTTTGAGAAATATACAACACTTTATACCGCTATTACACTATCTGAAACGTCGACGCGTAACACCCCCATGCCCTGTAAGCCTGTCTCATTCATTACAGTTAATTCTGGTTTAATTGTCGGCTTTTTGATCCAATAGAGTACATTATAACCTTAGCAACGGTATATGCCATGTCTTTTTCGATGCTTTTTACAATTTACTACAGCCCAGCGTAAGGGCAGTTTTCGTTTTAACGGTCTAGTATTACGCAAGCTGTATAGAATAGGCTTTAGGTAGGGGAGTTTCCCTTTTCCGATATGTAAGTATTTTTGCGTCTAAAATACCGTTGGTCTCGCTGGCTACATATGTACGTTCGTGTTTCCACTCGAGCACTGTCTTTCCAATATGTTTGATAGCCCTATTGTTATTTTCGCATTTTGAGTGCATTTCACATACTGTAGTGCAATCGTTAAATGTATTTTTGGTGTAGGCTCCGATGTTCATTGAAGATAGAACATTTGGCAGCATTTTGCAGATGGTGGAATACTATTTTATGTTCATATTATCGTACATAATATAGGCTATGGCGTATATCCTTGTCTCTTAGGGCATGACAAATGCTCATTCCAATTTACTGTGCGCTGATATGTGGTAGATTAAGGTAAAAATTTCCTTGGAGTCATTATGAATAGGAAATTTTAAAAAATACAGAAAAATGCAATCCCAGGACAAAAGCATACATACTGTAGAGTACAGGGACAAGTGGTGTTTTATTGAGGTACAAGAGTGAATGATTCGGCAACATATTTAGGTGTATGTAACACTGATATCAATGTTTTTTATCTTTAGCCATCATAAGGAGCAAATGTATATGCTTTGTAATGGACAAAACTAATTTATTCATTTTATGACATGTTTTGCATAGGGGTTTTGGACCCATTGATATCTACCCCCCTATACTGATGAAAATATAGTAATTCCCACTTGAAAATTATGCAAAAGTGAGTTTTGTGAGCCAAAACTGTTGATTTGTAGTTAAATATATCATAATTTTTTATTTATTTAGAGCAGTGCACAATTTAGCCATTTGGATAGATTTGGAGACGTATCATAGACCTTTAGTAGTTCTGCATATCATCCTCAAATTTTGCAAAACTTGTGGACATGGAGTTTATGATCCAGGAAATGTATATATATTACTGATTTCACTTATGTAGCTCTCAGCAAAATTAAAAAAAACAGTGGCACTTTATTTTGACTTAAATTATGAAAATAAACAAATCTAAGTTTGTATTGTAAATGGTACACCTGTCTTGTTTCATTTAACCCATTTACCAAGTTTATGTGATGCTCACACCTGGAGTTATAAAGCCTTAAACAGAGCACCCTCTAAATAGGTGAAATTTGCCATCTGCGCCAAGGGGTTAAAGGTATCCAACAATGTAATGAATAGGCTGTCTTCCTAGCCATCATTGCCTTCCACTGATTTTTCTGGAATAAAAACGCTTGCAAAAAGGATAATTCAACTGTTGCGGATATTGCTGGTTATATCAGAATATTTCAGTAACAGCCGATACAGTACAATGCCATCGAACGACGTTTTAGCCTACTCAGGTTTAGCCTACTTACTCATCGGAATTTCCCCGATAGTGCCACGAAGTGCGTCCCACGACTGAGCAAAACTTTCCGTGCTTCCATGCTCCAGAGTGCGCACTCCCAAGCCTTGAGTGCGTACTCGGGAGAACGGTAGTGCGGACCATGGAAGTATGCGATTTGGGACACAGCCTTAGTTGATCATCCGCAAAGTGTGGAAAAGGTAACACGTGCAAAATAACACCCCTTATTTGGGATCTTAGTAAATCGACCCCTTATTGTTATCATAAACAATGGTTAAATTATTGAGAAGAGAAATGTAGCACTGAAATGTTTTAAGAGACCGATCACAGGATACCTCACAAATTGTGGTTCCTATTTTTGATAGTTGTGCCACACTGAAATAAGAGAACTTGAACATATACCATTTTTTCAGTGCTTATCTCAGCATTCAATTGCCTGCTACCTTCATTAATCATTGACTTTGTATAATTTTTTATGTTGTATATTGAATTTATTTATCTTTATCTTTGATTTGTATTAATCTGCTTTCTAGTCAAGTGTTATAAGGGAGTGTGTATTTGTGCATGCATTATAGTACAAACCCAAATTCCAAAAAAGTTGGGACAGTATGTTAAATGCACATGAAAGCAGAAAGCAATGATTTGTAAATCCTCTTTGGCATATGTAATTGAAAACAGTACAAATATAAGATATTTAATGTTTTACCTTATCAACTTTATTGATTATTGTAAATATATGCTAATTCTGAATTTTATGCCTGCAACACATTCCAAAAAAATTGGGACAGGGGCAAAAAAAAGCCATGGTTAGCTAATGGCTGTAAGTCATCTAGGGTCTGAGGTATGAAACGAGCCTCAAACCATCACTCTGCTGCCAGATATGCAGTAGATATGGATGGATCACTTTAAGGGTTGTTGCTCCGGACTTATTTTTCCATAGAGTTTAATAGGAAAATGAGTCATGATGTTATGACATGTCACTGATCAGCAGTTCCACACAACTCTTACCTAAGAGCACCAACTGCTAAGCCACTTGTACTCACTGGATATCTAAGTTAGCCTACTTTTCAGTTTTATGAACGAAAAAGTTGCCCGTTTAGTCCCAAGGTTATCGTAGTCATTGGCTACGTGTAGGCTATAGTTTTTTTTAAAGGGGGTGCCGTCCTGTTATGGTTTTGAAAGCTGCATGCTACGATGGCTATGATGCAGATTTGGCAAAAACCGATATGCAGTAATGGTAACAGTAAAGCCCTTTTCTTTCTTTTTTTTGTTTTCAAAGAGGGTATTTCTCAATATAATTGCTGACTTGTGGCGAAAGTGCTGCTATGGTAACAAATTGACATAGCTAACATCTGTCCAGGAATGTAAACAAGTTGGGTAAGAATTTTTTACGGTAAGAAGAAATTATATGACAACGTTAGCCTAGTTTGTTTTCCTCATTCACATGAGTCTGGACATGACTGCTCTGGATAGATTAATGTTAACGTTAGACAAGGCAGGATGTATAACGTTAACGTTACCCGAAGCAATGCAGTTAATGTTAACGTTACGTTAATTCATCTTTAAAATAGCCAGATATTTAGCTGAATATACGTTTGGCACTGGCAATGATGTAATGTTTGACTAAGTCCTACCAACACAACACAGTCGAGGAGTGATAATTTTAAGATAACGTTAACTTACGGTGACATTTTTTGCAAATATAGCTGTTATATGATCGTAAATTAACATTAACAACAGTAGCACGGTTTTCAGCCAAAAAGCAATACTTAACGTAAGTTATAGAAAATAATTCTGTTTGCTAACGTTAGCCAAGTTATATATAGCTAGCTATATCTTCCATTGCCATGTGGCACTAGCCAACTTGCTACATTGGGTAAAAAATAAACTTAAAACTGGAAGAGCCTGATGTTTAAAGATGTTTACCAGGGAGAAGTATTGTATTGCATACCAGCACACAAGCATTGGATTTTGTAATGGTGTTTCATACTTATAGCCTAAGTGATTTGTCTGCTAGCCAGGTCTGCACACTTTGGGAGTAAGGTTAACGTGAACTGATCAAGTATGATGCGATTCAAACAAATGATGCAAAATGTTTCAAACAAATCCTTCTTTATCCCAATCCACGGTGGCCCCCTAGTGGTAGTCGTTGACGTCCCAATTGTAGGATTCATATTTTTCTGAAATTCTAAATTAGTTTTAAGAAAACCCCCCAAAATTCCGACGCAGGATTGTTGTGTCACCGCTTGCGAAAACAGCCTGCTTTTTTACATATTTATATACATACAGTGAGCACCATAATTCATTGGACAGTGACACATTTTTTGTTATTTTGGTTCTGTACTCTAGCACTGAGTTTTAAAGGATGCAATGAAAATTAGGTTGAAGTGCAGACGGTCAGCTTTAATTTGAGAGTATTTTCATCCATATCGGATGAACCGTTCAGAAATTATAGCACCTTTTGTACATAGTCCCCCCCCATTTCCGGACATCAAAAATATTGGACTGTTTAACATAATGTAAAATAATTTAATAATTTGAAATATTTGGTCAAATATCCATTGCATGCCATAACTTCCTGATATCAGTGACCAAACAACGTCAAAAGACTCTTGATATCTCTTGATATCTCTGGTACTCTTACAAGCGATACTATAACTTCTCTGCATTTGAATGGATCTCTATGGGAATTGGGGGGTGGGACTAGATTTAGCTGTAAATTATGCTGGAACAGTATGGAATATATGGTTGGCTAAATGGCTATAAGTCATCAAGGGTCTGACGTATCAAACGAGCCTCAAACCATCACATGGATAACTTGAAGGGTTGTTTCTCCTGACAAATTTCCCTATTGAACTCTATGGAAAAATAAGTCAGAAGAAACCCTTCAAGTTATCCATCCATACCTACTGCATATCTGGCAGCAGAGTGATGGTTTAAGGCTTGTTGGATACGGCTGACCCTTGATGACTTAGATCCATTTAGCCAACCATGTGTTCCATACTGTAACAATGTAATTTACAGCTAAATCTAGTCCCCCAAATTCCCATAGAGATCCATCCAAATGCAGAGGTTATAGAATCGTTTGTAAGAGTACCAGAAAATAAGATATCAAGAGTCTTTTGATACTGTTGGGTCACAGACATCAGGAAGTCATGGCATGCAAATCATATGCGACCAAAGATTAAAAAATATTACTTTATTCTACATTGTTAAACTGTCCAATATTTTCTGATGCCCGAAAATGGGGGGGGACTATGTACACGTCGCTGACTATGTATTGTATCCTCTCAAACTCAGTGCTAAAGTACAGAACCAAAATAACAATTACAAGTATTTTTATGCATATTATGTAGGTTATTTGACGATTTTGACAGATTTCTGTTGCAAATTTCAGAATGGTACAGCCTCTTCAATTTGAGCTTTAAGCCATGGATGTTCAGTGAATAGTTTTTGAGATATTGACACTTAAATGAGAGTAGTAGAATCTAGGTGAAAATTGTCTCTAGTGGGCCAAAGTTAATAGGGTTAAAGCTTATATTAGAGAAATGCACACAATAAAATTAAAATTTAACTAACATTTAACAATATATCTGTTGTTTGTCATGATTCAATCGGTTTTATTTCCAATGTGCTATGAAATGTGTCATGTTTGAGACGGGTTGGTGAGGGTAGGACCCGAAATGCACGACTCAGAAACAGTGACTGATGATAAAGTCCCTTCCGGGCTTTATTATAGGAATATCCAAAGCGCGTAGTCAAAAAACAAGCAAAGTTCATACATGGATAATCCAGCCAATAAACCAAAGTACAGTACCGAGGGAGAAGGCAGTCTCGGAATCGGTACACCATGCAAAAAGTCCAGTAACCAGAGTAGCTGTCAGCGGGGCAGAAGTACAGGCAGAAGGTAGGCAGGCTCGGGGTCTAAGACGGTGCAAGAGTCAAGACCGGAGTCCGCTCCGCGGGGCAACAGTACAAAAACAGCAGGCAAAAACTCGTGGTACAGGCAGGCAGTGGTCAAACAGGTCAATAACAATGGTCAATAAACAGGCTAGGATCGTGTCAATAAACAGGCTAGGATTGTAACAAAAAAACAGGCTTGGAATAACCGCTCAAGAGTGCACTGTAAACAGGAGGCAACAATTTCGCGAAGACAAGACATGAACACTGAGCTTAAATGCAGGTGTAGACAGGTGCAGACAATTAGCTTGAGAGCAGCATGCAAATGGAAATCAGGCGTGGAAGGCTGACAAGGTAACAAGATAATTAGTAATCGTTAGTAATAAACCTATCCTGACCTAGCGTTAGTAAATTAGTAAATGACATGCACGAGAAACGTAAGGTAAACATGAACACATGGTTAGAGAGTTAGTATTACCCAATCCTGATCTAATGTTAGTAGATTAGTAAATAGACACGGGAGAATGAAACAATTATGGAAGCGTGAGCGACAGCAAGAGAGAGAGAGAAACAGCATGAACGTTGCGGAAAAACACGGAAATGTGTATGCTAAACAGTGAACGGAAAAAGTAACATGAATAAAATATAAAACGTGACATGACAAGAAAATAAATCGTAACAATAATCAAACAATAAACGTGACATGACATGGAAATGAAACGTAACAAGAATTAAACATAAAACGTGGCGTGACTAGACTAAACACAATACGTGACATTAACAAATCAAAGACAGAAATGAAACGTAAAACATGACATGACAGGCTAGAATCGTGACAATGTTATGTTATGATTGTTATATAGGCTATGTTATGATATTTGTCATGCTATTTGGTCTTATTCTGGTCTGAGGGTGCACTCACAGCACATTGATTGAACTATAGGGGTGCCAATAAATTAAATAAATTTGATTTCTCAAAGAAAGTGCAAGATCAAGCTGATAAACAACAATGACATTGAGTCTTTTTAGCTCATCTTTTCCAAGGGTGCCAATAATTCCAGAGGGCACTGTATATATATCGCTCTCTCTCATTCTGTGTGTGTGTGTGTGTGTGTGTGTGTGTGTGTGTGTGTGTGTGTGTGTGCGCGCGCGCACGGGCACACACTCATATTCCTATCCAGCTGCGGACCATGGCATGGTTACACGTAATCAGCATATCCTAACCAGGTGCACTTCTGGAAAACATCCAATCTCATGATATGCTCCTGTACAGCCCATTTGAGCAACAGCGATGTGACAAGAAAACTACTGTCTGCATTGAAAACAGGCTTAATTTGACGTAAAAGCAGTCTAACAAGTTTTAGCTGTCACCTATAAGTGAAGCAGTGACCTACCATTGCTGGCAGACAATAACATGAAAAATGAAAAATAACAATTTTCTTTTGTCACAGTTTCAAATTTCAATGTTCAACAAAAACATCAAAACATTACAGAAATGAACAGTTCAGAAAATGTTTAGTGTTTATGCTCATTTTAAGTGATTAGACTCTAAAAACCCATTGTGTCCGCTACCAGACTGTTTGAAGTATATAATGAAAATAGCTTTTCAGGCTTTCTCAAGTTGTTCCAATAATTCTCTAGTCTGATTTAGTTTGACAGGTTTGCATTGATTTCACCAGGTAATTACAAATAAAATGTGTTACAATACAAACTTAAATTTGTTTATTTTCATAATTTAAGTCCAAATAAAGTGCCACAAATGCAAAGAAACTTTGGAAAAATGCAAAAAATAAATAGTTTTTATTTAGTTTGCAACAAAATACTGAGAGCTACATAAGTGAAACAGGTAAATCTATTTCCTGGATCATAAATTCCACTTCCAAAAGTGTGCAAAATCTGAGGGTGATATGCAGAACTACTAAAGATCTATGATGCAAAATATTACGCAGTGTACCCTGTTGTCTCCAAATCTATCCAAATGGCTAAATTGTGCACTGCTCTAAATCATAAAATAATAATATATTTAACTACAAATCAACTGTTTTGGTTCATAAAACTCACTTTTGCACCATTTTCAAATGGGAATTACTATCTTTTCATCAGTATAGGGAGGTAGTGGTAGATATCTATGGGTCAAAAACCCTATCCAAAACATAAAATTAGTTTTGTCCATTAGAAAACATTTACATTTGCCCCTTTTGATGGTTTAAGATGAAAACATTGATATCACACTGTTACACACACCTAAATATTTAGCCTAATCATTCACTCTTGTACCTCAATAAAACATCACTTTTTCCTGTACTCTACAGAATTCTTCATGCCCTGGGATAATAATTCTCTGTAGATTTTTTTTCTCCAAGGAAAATTCTACATTCATCTAGCACATATCAGCATGCAGTAAATTGGAATAAGTATTTTCCATGCCCTAATTCAGCAGTGCAGAAACTGGGTCGTGACCCAAACTTGGGTCGCGAGAGATATCTATTGGGTCGTGGAATCGTGTAGGCTACAGCAACATTCCAGTGCAATTAGGCCTATATGAACAGTGTTAGTATTCATTAATGTCATACATTTGTACAAATAAATAGGAAAATAAAACTACTTAAAACCCATTTTTTATTGTTTAGATTTGACTTTCATATGATCACATAAATGCCTACTTTATTTAATGTTGACCTTGGCACGTCATTACTACTGCACTCCACAAGATAACGCCAATTCAGCAAAATGCTGATAACTGTTTCCCTTGATGCTCTACGTTACAAGCTAGCTAATCACTTGTTTATTGCTCTTACAACATAAGATAGTTAACGGCTTTCGCTAATCATCACGATCCAGTCTTTTTTTGCTTTTGACATAAAAAAATATATAAATTTGTAGGCTATTGAAGTATTGGCTGTACTATTGAAATATGAAGTTTCCTACTGGGAAATGGATAAGTGGCTAATAGGCTACATCCCAGCAAAAACAGACGCATTGACGATAAGTCTAACCTTACTGAGAATAAATGTTTTGTTTTTATCCTATGGTTTTCTGTCTGGCAGTTTTGAGCACTTTCCCTCTGCTTTCCTTCATTGATAAAGCCCCGCAAGGATCCGTTGTTTTGTCCACCTGTTTTTCTTTCTGGGTCGAGAATTATGGAGGCTGCGTTGGAAATTATTAATGTGAATTTTGACAACATTTTGGGTGCGGTTCTTATGCCAAAAGTTTTTAAATGTAGGCCTACTCTCGAATTTACTAAATTGAAAGTGAATTGTATCCAACCCTGTAGCCACCTTCAATGCACCCATCTGCACACCCTGCCTTAAAGTGTGCAGAAAATAACTATTTGAGAACTGACAATATGGAAGTAATGTTATGTTTCAGTCATATCAGGTGAAAATCGTTGGAATTTGATTTGAGTACATTCCAGTGAAATACACACATTGTTTATACCGTGCGAATGCGCTGCGCGAAGCAGCTTTTTAGGATTTTTTTAAATTTAGGATTTAATTCCTAAATCACATGATGTTCCCAGGTAATCCAATCCAGCAGAGTGAATAGGGCATACAATTCTGTTAATTTCACTTTATTACTTCATTAATTTCATGCTTTTTGTGATTATTTGAGTATTTTTGCCTGCTAATTTGAGTAACTTTGTCCCATCATAGCTTTTAGGTATTAAAAACATGGCCATGTCAGCAGTTTAACAATCAGTTGTTAATTGTTATTCATGAAAATTATATTAGTTTGGGTCGTGAAAACTATGGATTGATATCTTTGGGTCGTCGCTGAAAAAGTTTGTGCACCCCTGCCTGAAGTGACAAGTGTGTATTTCTCAAACAGATTATCAAAGACAATAAATGACCACTGAACTTTAAAAGGAACATCTCTATGTGTAAAACCAATAGTAGGATTGTGTATATATTTCATATTTAGTAGCAGATATAGGTATAATGACACAATAATTTTGCATGTTTATTTTGCATTTGAGTGAGCAGGGTTTTTCACAGCTATTTTTGCAAACGATTGGGCTATTGTTGGCTTTATCTTGTTGCTATGATGAAATACCAATTTTTGATGGTAAAAATGTTTTTTTGTATGAATGACACATAGACGCTATTGTCCACTGTTTCATGCATGGGTAGGTATAGTTGCAGGCGAGACTGGGTGGGGGGTTGCTTGTTAAATGGACAAGCTACGAGACAGTAGTGACACTTAGAAACTCCGTATTGGGCAGATAAAGCTAATAAAGCTACAACATGGAGTTTGTTGTTTCCGCTCATACTTTGGCTGCAGGAGTAATGAATGTCTCAGTTGAGCAAAATCTTGGCGCCGTCGTCCTGGTCACTAGGCATCTGCGCAAAGGGGTTAACCAGGATCACAGTATGTTATGTGATAAGGTTGCTCTTCACTTGGACTGTGCTGAGTGACACAAAGTCCTCTCTTAGTTGGCAGAAGGTGACACAGTTCTGCACATGGATGCCATTGGAAAACTTTTATAATACAGTATTACCACTTCTTGAAAGACTCCAAGGGCCCTATCTTACACCCGGCGCAAAGCGGCGCTAACCCAAACGCAAGTGCCTTTGCTATCTTACACCCGGCGCTAGGTTCATTATAACGCCTAACGCTTACGTCCTTTAACTAGCATGTATTCTTGCGCCCATTACAAGTGAACTGGGCGTGTTGGTCTTAAGATGAGGAGTGGCCAGGATTCTTTCTGGTGTATTGCTATCTTGAGCCAGCAGAAAGCGCTTGCGCTAGAACCCCCACAAACCTGGTTTAAAGTCATGTCGCAGTTGTTTACATGTTATTTTAACGGCGCATATAAGTGCGTCTACATAGGCGTGTGCACAACACGCGTACCCTCCTGTCTGTTACACACAGGGGCGCGCACAAGCATGACTAAAATATCTAGATCACAATGTGAAATATTATTATTGTGTAGGCTATATCAAAAATGCATAATAATAAAAGGTTCCATAGGTCCACATACCTTTCCCTCGGCGAAGGGAAACGATGCCACATTACATCAGCCCACTCCATCAACATCCAGGCGATGTGCGATGGTACGGGACAATGGCTATCCATTAAAAAGGAGGTGATAACACCTGTATCAAGCCTAATGCGTGAATTGTCATTCAATGGAAAACTCGCGCACTGCAATAGACTGACTTTTGAGTTCTGAAAATGCGCTTCAGATGTCATTACAATACAGCTCTGTTTATCTAGCAATATAGCCTGTAAGTAAATAGAATGGTTTGTAACTGAAAAAAGTTCAAAACCTTGTCCAGTGAATATTGCTTTTATTGTTTTTCAAATAGCCTGGCTACAGCGGATTCGCTGTGCATAGCCTACATAAGGTTTTTTCGATAGCCTATGGTTATAAAACGGAGATAAATGTCATCATGTTAACTGAATTGTAACCTTAGCTATTCTTTGTCCTTCATATTTTTTTAATTACAGTGACAAGGTTTCCATACCCTCAGCTTATTAAAACTCCGCTGATTTCACCTGTTATTCCATAACTGAACAAAAGATTTTAAAGAGAACTAAGTGGCTAATTAGAAACGAAATTTGCAGCACGTTACAAAATTAATTTCCAATGAATTTTAATGCCATTATCTGCATGTGCGCTTTACAGGAGCAAGTCTGTTTCCTCTGCTGTAAATCGCACTTTTCACGGTCTTCCTGGGAAAGTGGATCGTTTTAAAGCATTATGCTACCAGTAAAATAGGTTGGTCGCATTTCCATAAGCAGGACATTATAAAATAAGGGAAAATATGCTGAACCTATGGGTTGCCAACCTGACAGATTTATTATATTTAGTGTCATCATTCAGGCAAAATAACGTTATTTATGTTAGTAATCAAAATTAGAATGCAGGTAGCCTAATGAACTTCGGATGAAGCTTGAACATGAGTTCATTGCATAATCAAACGAAATCCGTTAAACAAGCAGGCTAATTTGGCGTTTTCTAAGGTGAGACGAAAGCAATTGGTCGCTTATTCTCAGCTGTTGCAGGTGCTTTTAACGAAATTTAACCGCATATATTTTGTAAACAGCACTGTCAGGAATTACCGGGAACTCATAATGGTTAGCCCGAATAATATTGATCATAGGCTACTATTGATCCATATAGCCAATCCTTGATCGCACTAAACACGCACGAGCATGTCTGTTTCGCCATCATAAGAAATCCGCCAAGGTGGAAAAGCAGGCTTTTAAAGGGAATGGGATATAACATTTTGATTGGTTTATTGCATGTCATGCCTAAAATTAATGAAGAGACTAGGTTCAGCCCAGTTGCACCTTGCGCTGTGCTTAGCGCCCAAAAAACACGCCGTTAAAATAGCAAAAGTGGACTTGGACACGCCCTAAATGAACTTAGCGCCATGTGCTTAGACCAAGCGCCAAGATCGCCAAGATAGGGCCCCATGTCTGTTTCGCCATCATAAGCAATCCGCCAAGGTGGAAAAGCAGGCTTTTAAAGGGAATGGGATATAACATTTTGATTGGTTTATTGCATGTCACGTCCAAGACACACCTATAATTAATGAAGAGACTAGGTTCAGCCCAGTTGCACCTTGCGCTGTGCTTAGCGCCCAAAAAACATAAAATAGCGAAAGTGGACTTGGACACGCCCTAAATGGACTTAGCGCCATGCGCTTAGACCAAGCGCCAAGATTGCCAAGATAGAGCCCCAAGCCTTTGTGGAGATCATGTAGTACAGACACAGACATTATCCTCCTGCAGGCTGCTAAAGTCCCCCCAAAACAATTTAAGTGAAAGCTCAGTAAATATGAACAATGAGCTTAAAATATAATTTTCTACGGATGTAAAAAAAAAAGGTTGGTTCCGAAACTACAGTCAGTCCCCACTTATATGGAGTGATAGTCCTTTGTAAGACGTGTATGTGTGTGCATTCCTATTTAAGTGTGTGTGTGTGTGTGTGTGTGTGTGTTTGTGTATGCATATGTGTATATGTGAGTGTGCATGTAAGGTATCAGAGACAGTATCTCTCCCCTTCCATTTTGCAGAATGGATAGAGGAGCACTCTGCTGGAGCACCTATCTCCAGCTATGCAGTCAACCACCTGGAAACGTACCGAGACCCTCAATCAATGCCCCCACTACCGCCCCCCCCAGGGGTTAAACGTGAGTCCCAGGCCAAACCAGGAGCCAAACCTGGCTTTAAAAGACATTTTTAAAAGAAACATCTATTATCCACAACAACAACAAAAAATTCTGAATATAGAATTTCTTAAGTCATTCATATGATCGTACATTTTTGGTAACAAGTGTCATTCAAAATATTCAGGGCTTTCAGTGTTTTCTGAGGTGTGTAAAAATTCCAAGTATGTGTTTTTACAATTATTATTTTATTTATTTTATTTAGGCACACATATCTCACACCAAATACACATGCACACACAAATGCATAGACATGCAGACAAACACATATGCTCACACAAACATACATACAGATGCATAGACATATGGACAAAAAACACTTGCATACACGAACATGCACACACAGTTGCACACACAGATACATACACAAATACAAACACACATGCACACACACATGCATGTATTTGAAATACCGTCCATCCCTGCCCATGCAGTGAATGAAAAGGCAGGCGCATTTATCTGCTCCAGGAGGGAAACCCTTTTTCACAAGGAACCCGGCAGAGCTGAAGGGAACCTTCATCCACACCAAGCTGAAGAAGAGCCGGCGAGGCTTTGGATTCACGGTGGTTGGAGGCGACGAGCCGGACGAGTTCCTGCAGATCAAAAGCCTGGTTCTGGACGGGCCCGCCGCTCTGGATGGGAAGATGGAGACAGGTGGGTTCCTCTAATCCCTGATGCAGTTCCAAACGAACTCCAGCATCCAGCCTCTCCGCTTCATTCACATTTAATTAGCCTCATGTGGCAGGTGTATACCGCTCCGCTAAAAGCCTAGTGAAAGCAGTGCAGTTCAGAGCATTAAACCCACCAAGGTATGTAACCAACATTTTCTTACCGATCACAACAGCTCAGTGCCCTGGTGGTGTTGATTCACTTCCCTGAATGAGATGTGAGACACAGGGAAGTGGTTGAATAGCAAGAGGAAGCATGTGTCAAGTGCACACTTCCACAAAATTCCCACTGAGAATCTGACCAATGTCTAAGCCAGTGCTTTAGTCGCTGTTCCCAGATGGCACCTGTGCCAGACGAAGTGAAGTCACCGTGGTTGTTCACAAGAAAAAATGTTGCTGTACTTGGGCATTTTAGCTTGCTAGGCTAGAATTAAAGCTTCATCAGGGGATGACAAAGGCTATTAAGCCCAATGCATCTAGTCCTATATCAATCGTCACTCAAATAGATTGACATTTATGAAAACTTTGGCTGGTGTTTCCCCACAGGCGACGTGATCGTGAGCGTGAATGAGACCTGTGTGCTGGGTTACACACATGCCCAGGTGGTGAAGATCTTCCAGTCTATCCCCATAGGGTCCATGGTGGACCTGGAGCTGTGCCGGGGTTACCCCCTACCCTTTGACCCAGATGACCCCAACACCAGTCTGGTGACCTCGGTGGCCATCATGGACAAGGAACCCATCATCGTCAATGGGCAGGAGAGCTACAATTCACCATCCGGCCACGGCGGAAGTCGTGTTACCTCGGGCAACGGCTCCAATGGGGCCAGGGAGCCCTGCCCATACAGCCCCTCCTCCTTGGCCAAGGTGGGACACGAGCCCAGTGATGTGGTGACGCTGGCATCGTCCATCGTCACCCAGCCCGAGCTCATCACCGTCCACATGGAGAAAGGCGACAAAGGCTTTGGGTTCACCATCGCCGACAGCCCTACAGGGGGCGGGCAAAGGGTCAAGCAGATTGTGGACTACCCCCGCTGCCGGGGCTTGAAGGAGGGGGACATCCTGGTGGAGGTCAACAAGAGGAATGTTCAGAGCATGACCCACAACCAGGTGGTGGACCTGCTGAGCAAGTGTACCAAAGGAAGTGAGGTCACCATGCTGGTGCAGAGAGGTGAGTTCCTCAAGTGCTAAACAAGGTAGAGGAAGGATCACAGGAAGTGATTTGACAATACTGGTGCGCTTAAGTGACTGCGGATTTACTGAACAAGGTAGAGGAAGGATTACAGGTTTATAGGAACTGAGGTCACTGAGGTCATTGCGCTGGTGCACAGAGGTGAGCACTGAACCAAAATCACACATAGAATAAAACTGCAATCTTACGTATTAATGGCTACTTCTGTCCCGGCCTATATAAAGACTCCATCAATCTCTATATCCTTTGCAAGAATTGGATTATAGTGCATGCACTCTGCACATGAGCTTGCAGCCATTACCAGTGAATTTGTAGCAGGAATGAAATATAAAATGAAATGTAAACTGTGTAGTCTGTGCTGGGTTTTAAAAAAGTAAAAAGTAAAACTGGTGAAAGAGTGACCCACACTAAACTGTCAGTAAAACGCCATCCTTTAGACTGATGGGAGCTATCTAGCTAGACACTAAGAAAAGGGAAAATTGTTGCTAAGATACTGGGGCTTGTTTTGTTTATGTTGAGCTGCTTATGCAATAATTTTCTCAGTAATGTTCGCTAACCAGAACCGCCCTCGGGGATATAAGCAGGTATGTTGTCCTGGGACCTGGGAGAGGGGAGGCCCAATGGTTTGTGATCTTGTGGTAAATATTATTGAATAATACTGTATATTTAAGGTAGGATTATTTATTACTAAGATACTGTGAAATATGGTATAATTGCCAATTTTCTAATTTCCTAATGTGCCTGGTGTCATCTATCAATGGTAAAGCTACCTATTCTGTCAAAATGGTTGACAGTTTGCCAAGCAGCTCAAAAAATGAAAGGACAAAAGGAAAAGTGAGCAGGATAATGATAATGCAAGGCAGTTCATGACCAAATATTTGATAGCAAACTTAGTCCCATTCTTAGCAGAGGGTGAGAAGAAAGAAGTGGTGAAATTGGCTATGAAATATCCAGGGCTACATTTGATCATTGAGATTAAAGGGATAGTTTGAAATTTTGGACATAATGTCTAAATTACGACTTACCCATGATGTAGTTGATTGATGGAAACCATTTTCAGCTAATTCCATGCTGTCCCTTCTTTTGGACATACACACGTTGCTAATGCTAGCGCAACTCTAAGGTAACCGGTAGCATACACTACCAAACATTATGTCCAAAATTCCGAACTATCCCTTTAACTAGCTGTTAGGCTAGCTTGCCTTCCTAATTTCACAGGCATAGGTCATCTCCAATGTTTAATTCCAGTCTGTAAAAAATACACAAGTTATTGAAACTAATGAAGTAATCATAAGTAGACTGTAGTTAGCCTACTGGTCTAATACACGGCTCCTCTGCAGATATAACTGTTCCAAGCTATGAGCCAGCAGGAGAAATGGGAAGAGAGGTTGAGTGCCCGGGAGAGGAGAGAGTGGGGAACCTGGTAGCAGAGGCAGGGCAGCCACAGAGTCAGGTTGTGGAAACTGATGAGGCGGGACTATATGCCAGAGCTGGGTGGAGGAGACCGATGTGTTGGGAGTCGGACTGGGTCAGTGAGAAACAGACCAGCTGTTGGATGCTGGATTATGGCCAGATTAACTCTCTGATGCTGATAGGGTAAACATTGTCCACGCCATGACCAAGAGATCTCCTTTAAGTAAAAGGGCAAAAATGATTACTGTCATTTGGTTGTTTTACGAACAACAATAGAGGCGGGCTGTGGTGAATTGTCTGATTGTCTATTTTCACAAAGATTAATTTGTCATGGTTTTCAGATGGTGAAAACAGTAACTAGTTTAATGATTATCTGTTGATAATTTGGACTGGACTGGGGGATGTCGGTCAAAACCAGCCCCCAGTCCAACATATTACAGTCGTCACACCCACATGCGAAGAACATTTTGTCCCAGGCATGGAAATTTCACCCGTTGAACTGGTTTCCTACCCTTTTTCAGGTCATTGTTTCAACGTCTTGCAAACAACATAATTTCTACACTCTATTTAAAATTATAATTATAATAGCCGGTGCACTGAGCGGATCACTACACTACTCCCAGCGCGTACCCTTACGCTTGTATGCCACTGACAGGCTGCCACCTACGATGGACACCGTCCTCTCCTATCGAGGCACACCAGTTTACTGCTGACACCAATGTAACAAACTTGGCAGGGGAGCAGGCATGACCTGAATTTGGGTCTCCGGGGAGAGAGGTGGCTGCGCTAACCACTGCACTAATAAAGTATATCAGCCAATGAATCCTGTTTTGACTGGTTATTCAATTAATATATATATCCAGTTATATCACATAATGGCCAGAATCATTTGAAATTGAAATGGTTGTTTTCCCAAATAAAAATGCTGTGTAATAATTATCTGGGTTTGGCTATATTTGCCCTAAAATAGACGTCTGTCGTAGGAAAAATTAGGACAGAAACAGATGGACTAACCACAGCCAACATTTCAATGACTATTTTTGGGCTAAATGATGGTCACGATGGACAGACCAGATTCAGCCATAGAACTGTCCATTTAAGGTCTGTGGGCGTTGGGTGCTTGGCAGATTTAGGCATCATCAAATTACCTCTCTATTGTTTTTTTCTTGACCAGTGTGGCTATATAACTGGCAATGCATTGAACATTTTTGGACATTCTTCTGTTCAGCGTAGACAACTTTTTAAACCAGGGAAAATAAGGAAATTAATAATCATTGTGTTCCAAAAATATTTTAAACAGGTTAGTACGTTGCATTCTTAATACAATTGCAATACCAAAGGAAGATGGAAACCTGCACTCTAATAGAATATATTGTCCTGAATGATCACAAGCATTTATATTTATAGAATTTATATGGTATTGTAGTATACGTATCTAATAATTAGATATAAAGAAAGTACCCCCCCCCCCCCCAGCCCCCTTTCTCTCTATCTCTGTCACTCTCTGTCTCTCTCTCTCACTCACTCACCCCCCACAAACATCAAAGAAAAGCCAGTCTTTGTCATAAATGACCCCCCCCCCCCCCCCCCCCCCACACACCTTAACCCAATCAGGACAGGGATGCTCTTCCTGTGGAGGTATTTTTATTAGTGTAATGAAGGAAAGAAGTTAGTCAGTTTTGGAGTTTGTTTGGAGAAGAAGTCATCCTTTTTGTTTTGTGGTGGTAGTTCCTTTCATTCCTGTTCCTGGAGGGTAAATAATATTTGCAATTTCTGGCTTATCTCTCTCTTTACTGGTATATTCAAATTAATGTCTGGTTTAATGTCTTCCTTTTTGTAAATTATAAGTAGTCAGCCTACATTCTTTAGTGAATGTATGATTTCAAGTCATTATTCTAACTGACTATTTTTCATTTAATAAAATTGTTTAATCTCAAGACCTGATTTAGATTTTGTTTTGGCTTGTTGGTTGATCCACCAGGTTATTGTTCGACTTAACTATTAACGAATTTGGCGATTTAATTGATGATTGTCATTTTTAATAATAATTATTAAATTAAATCACATAAAACTTATTTTGAATGTAGGTTAAGTGAGGGGTTCTAGCACGCAATATCGCTTGTGTTCAGTATTCAGAGTGCCGAACGTTTTAACAAGGGCATTGACTGTTGGAACCGCTGGATTCAGATAATACACATTTTACCTAGTCTTCACTTACCCGACAGTATTTACACTCTGTAGTCCAGCAAGCTCTGTCTGTTCTGTAATACTAAGAAATGTCCTTTTATACCTTTTCAGTACACCTTTCTCCAAGCCACTTACATTTGCCTCATTGTGTTCACCCCACCCCCTCCCCCATTTTGGTTTGTGGTAAATTTCTTGGTTTCCTCAGCCTCAGCACTGACAATGGCTGCTGTGTAACCGTGGGTACCATTTAATACCAAAATAAAACGACACACCTCTGCTTCATTCACAACTTATAATAATAATGAATAATTCCTTGCATTTATATAGCACTTTTCTCACACTCAAATCACACTTTACAGTGATGAGGGGGAAACTCGCCTCAACAACCACCAATGTGTAGCACCCACCTGGGTGATGTGTGGCAGCCATGTTGCTCTAAAACACCTACCACACAGCTGAGTTGGAAAGGGAGAGAATAATATTTTTCCAATTTAAACCAGGGGATGATTTGTGACCGGATCCAGGCTTCAGATACATGTTTTGAAATCTGACTTTTTGAGTTTTTAATCTCATGTAAATGTTTAATCTCATGAATCAGAGGTACTAAATGAGGTATCACTTGATGAGATTGAATAGATATTTCTGGAGATATTACTGTTTGAATATTGTGTTTTTGTACTTTCCAAGTACTAACCAAGCCCAAATTGCCTAGCTTCTGCCATTTGGCAGGAGCAGGGTACATGGTGGTATGGCTGCTGTCTAAAGTCTCTCTTATCATACAAACTGGTTTAAAGATTTTGTTGTGAATTCTGCCCTTTCTCATCGTAAAATACACCCTAAAACCAGGAACTATTGTGTGAAATTGTTATATTTGTGTAGTCCCTAACTCAGTGTTTGCTATGATCAATAATTTTGATTATAATAGTGTTTAAACCATAGATTTATAAAAATATGAAGAAAATGCATATATATGGTTTAACCTCTGATTTTGCTTTAAACCCTGATCCTTTTTCATTCTTTCACTTCCCAAATTATTTTGGCATGACTCCCCCATTATCATGTAACTTCAAAACATTGAAAACTGCTTTCCCTATTGAAATACAACAATAATACTTCAAGTACGTAGCCCTCATCAACAGGTAATTAATTCTTGCCAGGTAGCTATCTCATAATACCTTGCATATGGATGCTTGGAGGAAAAATTTCTGCCCTCTCTCTCTTTTGTCTGCACCCAAACGAATTTACATCTGAATCTTGGAGGACTAATGGCAGATTAAGGGTGGGATGTGCCAATACCATCCCCCTATCTATCATGTGACTGTTTAACATCAGTGAAATGATGTTGGCAGCAGCTTTTGTAATAGTTGGTAACAGCTTTGGTCACCCAAACTTTTTTTTTTTGCTCCAAACTGTAGCCTAATAATAGGATATTGTTTGTTTTGTATACTTTTTTTTGCACTGTAGAAATAAGTGGCTCCATAGGCTATAGGCTACTTGCACTGCGGCAGGCCGTAAGGCAATAAAACATTATTAGCCTATTAAAATGTTTTTTTTTTTGTTAGCTTGGTATTTCAAATATTGCAGTATCCATGAGCCTGTACATCCTTCCACTCCACAGAAGGAGAAGCACGGTCTTTTCTGCCATTAAAAAAAGAATACTTTATAACACTAGAGCACCAGTGTTATATGTTGTATTGCAACTTGTTATCACAGAGACCGATAAAGTATGATATCCATCTTTAAATCCATATCAATGACAGACATGTTTGAACACACAAAAATTTTGGTTGGGACTCATTTATGGTGAGTCAAAGTTCATTCTTATGTGTGGCGGGCTCTGGAGGTATAACTAGTCCCTATATTTAACAAAATTTCATATATTTACACAACGATTTGAATTTAGAAATTTAGGTGAATAGTTGATATTCAGGAATGTGATTCTATTTTGACTGGATAGTGATTTTATTAAGTTTTTTGCCTCTCCTGTGAAATAGTCGGTTGCGAGACATGTATCTCAACCTTGTGCCGGGTCACATTTGGTGGCAGGTTGAGAGAGCCAGTGTGCCCATCACTGCACTGGGGCATTGGGGTTTATTTGACTAGAAGGAAGATCACTCCATACTGGCTCACCATCACCACTTCCAAAGGCAACTAAGTTTTCCCAGTTTTCTCCCATCCAAGTACTAACCAAGCCCAAATTGCCTAGCTTCTGCCATTTGGCAGGAGCAGGGTACATGGTGCTATGGCTGCTGTCTAAAGTCTCTCTTATCATACATACTTTATAAATGCTTAATGTGGTTGTTAATTACTGTTGGTCATGTACAATTTGTGAGAGCTTCGGTTTACATTAGGTTACAAAACAACCAGAATTCAATATCAGAATGAACGTTTTGTGGTTATTACCTTGCTTGAATTTAGTTTTTCGCATTTGTGTTAATAATTCTGCCCTAGCACTATTGGAAAGCAGTACAATAGAAAAATATTAATTTTACTAGTTCTACCTGTCAGACATATTTTTTTGAATAGCTATCCCTTTAAAAATGTATGTCAAATGAGAACACATTTAACAAATGTAACAAATGCATAGGAATTATTTATTAAAACAGATCTGTTAATGAAGGAAAGGCCAAAGACATCATCAGCTGTCCTGCTGTTACCTTTAGGATCCAGTTGCTTAATAAGCCATTCCCTCTAGCTGCCCCCTAGAATTAGGATTATGGTTAGGAACATGGTTAGGGTTAGGAGCTAGGGAAAGGGTTAGTGCAAGTGTTTGTTCTTGATTTGGATGACCAAAAGTTTAGAATTATCGGGCCCTGTGACTCTAGCCTTAGGTATTTTGACATTCTTTCAGTGAAATAAAGGTTTCATAATAAATAACTTCAAACATATTTCCATGTGTTTCTTTTAGTGAAAAGTCACTCAGGGCTCTATCTTGGCGATCTTAGCGCTTAGTCTAAACGCTAAACGCATGGCCTAAGTGCATTTAGGGCGTGACCAAGTCCACTTTTGCTGGTAAGACGGCGTGTTTTTTGAGCGCTAAGTATGACGCAACATGCAAATGGGCTGAACTCAGTCTCTTCATTAATTATTGGTGTGTCTCTGGCGTAACATGCAATAAACCAATCAAAATGTCATATCCCCTTCACTTTAAAAGCCTGTTTTTCCACCTTGGCGGATTGCTTATATGATGGCGAAACAGAGATGCTTGTCCTTGTGTAGTTAAAGCCTGCGAGCAAGGAATAGGCTATATGGATCAATAGTAGGCTATGATCAATATTATTCGGACTAACCATTATGATGCGTTTTGAAATACACATTAATAATCTTTAACATTAGGGTTTAACACAACGGCACAGGTTCCCGGTAATTCCCGACAGTGCTGTTATTTTAGAAAATATGCGGTTTCATTTAGTTAAAAAGAACCTGCAACCGGTGAGAATAGAATATGCAACAGAATATGCTTAAATCTCACTTTAGAAAATACCAAATTAGCCTGCTTGTTAAACAAATTTTGTTTGATTATACAATGAAGCATTGTCAAACATCAATTCCATGTTCTCACTGCAGTCAGATCAAAGACAGTGCATTTCAGCTAGCGAAGTTCAAGCTTCATCTGAAATCCATATTACGTGCATTCTCATAATAACATAAATAGCGTTATTTTGTCTTAATGATGACACTAAATTCACTAAAGCTGTCTGGTTGGGAACCCATAGGTTCACGTATACTTCCCTTGTTTTATAATGTCCTCCTTATGGAAATATGACCTTATTTTAAAATGGGCTTATTTTAAAGCATTAACTAGTAAAAATGCGTTTTTTTTAGTTAATGCTTTAAAATAAGCCCATTTTCCCGGGAGACAACTTGCGTCTATTGTGGGAGAGAAAATATTTATTTTTGGGAAAAATATGCATCCCTATTTCACAATGTGATCTTGATATCATGTATGCATGCTTGTGTGCGCCACTGGGTGTAACAGACAGGAGGGTGTACGCACGTTGTGCACATGCCTATGTAGACGCACTTATATTGTGCTGTTACAATAACATAGAAATAACTGCGATAGAGGAGTGTAGGAGTGAATGCCAGGATGCGGTTCAGCTCAGCACAATTGCAAAGAATGTCTGCTTTCATCTCAAGGCTAGCTACCTATGGCCCCAGATTCTCACTAACAGTGTGCCTGGTGGAGCCGGCTGAGCTGTTTTACCTGCGTTGGATGCTGTTTAGTGATAACTTAAAACTACTCTGTCTCTGGTCTTCTGCAATATTTTCTTTTTGTCAGGCCTTTTCAGCTTTTTTTCAACAACACAGTGTAGAGAAACAGGGAGAATGGTGAGCGAGAGAGAGGGAGAGACCACCAACATCGCGGCTTGCAATGAACATGTGGATGGTGCTGTACAGGCTATGCCACGAGACACCCCAATATCTTCTTTTTTGTTGTAGAACAATGGTAGGTAGAATAATAGGCATGGTAGAATAATATTTTTTCACACCCACAAATATGGTCTGCCTCCAATATTAATTTATTGATCTCCCAGGGAATACTAATAGCTAAGGGCATGGCTTAGCTAAATGGCTTAATGTCATAATTTACAGTTCCCTCGGGACTAAATCTTTGTTCTTTTTTTCTTGTTTGATGAAATACTACGGTGAAGATATCCACCTATTTGTTACCATATACTTATGATATTTTGTTCCAAATAGGTTTATTGTGTCACTTTGTGGCAATAAAATAGACATGCTCTCCGCTTTAATATAATAACAGAATGCATAAAGCAGAGAATATGATTGGACTACATTGAGCATGCCTTTTAAGAGGTTATGAGGTCAGTCTACATCTTTGCATAGTTGTTAAATGAATGTGCCTGTGTCCATGAGTCAAATTTGAATCCAGTGAGGTTTGTAGAAAAAAGGTCATCAGCTGAATATGCTGTCATTACAGCAGTAAGTATTAATTGTGACGTCTAATAAAAATGATGGCAAAATAGCCTGTCTGAGCTATGGAGGGGATGGATTGGTCGCAGGGTCTTAAGAGTGCGATAAAAGCCCTTATCTGAGGGTTTGCGTCATCAATCAATGGCCTCTGAGTCACACCAAACCTGCCTCTTTTATTAAGCAAAGAAAGGAGATGTGAAGGTCAAAGTAAAACATATGAAATCGGATTGACAGTAGGAGCAGATATTCATGTGACCAATGAACTGCTCCCAGTCTGTCATCCATCCCTTATGAATTACAATTTTATTTTTTTGTAAAAAAAAATAAGGTGACACTTAAACTGCTGATAAGATTTTCTGTCCTTTTCTGCCTAAGCCACATTTAAAATTGCGCTGTCGTCTTTATCGTAGAGGTTTAGTCATTCCCAGAATCTGTGCCAAATGCTGTTTATAATGCTAGCAGTGCTTAGTGGCCCCTCTTATCTATAAGAGTAGTTTTTGTGGCGGATTGGTAAATGGCTTTTCTCTCAGTGAAAACAGAGCAGGCTTGGCACAAATAGCAAATAAACCCCGAGAAAGATAAATGGGCATGGCAGTGGCGAGGATTGATTTGTTGTAAAGGACATCATTTTGCTTGCTTTGCATTAAAGCCGGAATGAATGCAATTTTGTCTCGCAAGAGAAATGCCCTGTAAAGTAAAGGTCTTGGTCAATACCGCCGGCAAAAGACGAAACACGCGCAAAAATGACAATGTACACGATGGAGAGTGCTTTTCATTTCACAGAGCAATTCAGAGTACTTGTAGGGAAAAAAAGTACAGAGAGCACAAATTATCTGTTGTTTACTGGAAAACCTTGTCGCGTGTTTAAACCTTGCAGGGTGTGCGTGTGCGTGTCAGTATTTGAGGGAGACCAGCAGGGGGCTATATCTTTTGAAATTCCCCAATGCTCTCAGCCGGAGGAGAGACTCACTGGCAATGCTGGATAATGTGCTGTACCCACTTTGTTCTTTGGCTCCTGTGTGCAGTGGCAAACGGCTGATCCCAGTGACTCCCTGTTCACCCACACCTGGTTGGCTGGGACTGTCTCTGTCTGTTTACACAGCCAGGTGTGGAAGATACAAGTGGTTTAAAAACCAAGCCCTGATTCCCCCGCATCCTTATTTTTCATATGCATTTTAATTAGCGAACGCCAACCAATGGCTGAGAGACATATTTTGCCTGGGCTCATATGTTTGTGCCAATTAATATACGTTACACTTCCACATTCAGGATTTATTACTAAAGGTGAATCAGGGGACTGAAATTGTTTGCATTTATTTCAAATAGCAGTGTTTTTTTTGTATATTTTGTCATTTAGAGATAAATAGAAATAAACAAAAAATAGCAGGAGAGAAATATTGGAAAGCTTTTAATATTGAGTGTTTAAAAAATTTCCAAAACAGCAGCTACTCTGCAAGCAAGCTTTCCCATTGGCTTTATAACACTTGTGCATGCATTTAATTTATGTTTGTGTGTGTGTGTTTCTATATGCAAGCAATTTGAGGGTTACTTGTCTATATTAAGAAAATTATATAACAGCATCTGTGAAGATATCAGTGTACATAAGATGATTGCTTGGATAGAGTTATTTGCTGTCGGAGGGCTTCTCTGTGACAGATGGCCAGATTGTTGGATACGGCTCTATCAAGGCCAAAGAGAGCTGTGCTCCTCCCACCCCCATCCCGCAGCACTGTACATGATAATCTGACTATTAATAGTGTTCATTTAAATTCTGCTGGGCCTCACAGAGTTACAGCTGACCTAAACGAGCTCCTCGCCATGGTGACTGGCAGGGTTCTAATGGCCTGGTGCGGTGGCCTGCCAACCAGCTCCATTTATTCCCAGTTTGTTTACTTCCTGTCTGGATTTGAATTACAAAGGCATACCCTTTCCGCCATCCGTTTCTGCTCATAGCTGGCGGATTTGAGTCTCATGCGATGTCTTCTGCCATCAGTCCAGGCCATTTATGCAAAAACAAGGATGGTGGGAAGCGTTTGTTTCTGGACTAGCGAGATTGTTACGTTACGTACAGGTTCATACAGGCTCTGTCACACTTCACATATTTAATGTAAGTTATCCTGAGTCATCTTCCTTTATCGAATAATTGTTTCCAGCTGGTGCTGAGCTGCCACAGTGTGTCTGTCAGGGGTGCTGAAACTCTAATATCTTTTGCTTTGTTGCTGGGTTCAATCCCCTGATTTGAAAGATCGGAAATAAAATTAATTATGAATCATTCGGCAAAGGGCAGCGCTACGACAACAGGAAGCTTTAACATTTAATGAGTGGCATGTGGCCACGGACAGGGCGGAAGCCGGGTTCGTGCGGTTTACTCTTAATGTACATGGCAACACCGCCGCAGTGTTCCAGCAATGTATTAGTAATGTCAAGTATCAGCAATCGGAATCAGTCAAGGCACGAGGATGACTTTTAATAGCCACATGAGAGGGAAAGGCTCTTGACATGAAGGTACTGAATAATGACATTTAAAGGGTTTTGATGGAGAAAAATTCATTTGCTTTTGTAATATCAATGGAATAGGCCAGCAACCTTACAATGGGTATATTAAATCAGCAGAAAACCCATCGTGCCCAAGGCCGTCACTAACATGTTGTAACGCACTGTTAATTTTTGTAACAATGCATGGGCAAACGTATGCTCATACGTGCATAGTTCAATCATGAGCATAAATCAACTCTTTCATATTGTGAGGTTTGTGATTGTGTGTGTGTGTGTGTGTGTGTGTGTGTGTGTGTGTGTGTGTGTGTGTGAAGAAGAGAGAGAGAGAGAGAGAGACAGGGGGGCGGGTGGTGCTTGCAAAGCACAGCGAAGAGGGGGAGGGTGAAAAAGAAAATAGATTGAGAGGGAGGGACCGAGAAAGAGAGAGAGAGAGAAGGATGAGAAGTGTCTCTCAGCAGCGGAGCCGTTAGGTGAACGGATGTTCAGAGGATGGTTTCAGTGAGAGGAGAGCTGACGGTCGCCTTTAATCTAATGTTCAGGCTCCTGGACTCCTTCTCGGCGGGTAATGCTTGAGATTCTGCGCGAGCTCTCTGTCTCTGTCTCTCTGGGGTCCGGCGAGGTCGGCTCGGCTCCGATTCGGCCAGCCCTCGGGGGTCGCCGCAGAACCAGTCAGCATTGCTAATGCGGAGAAATCTCTTCCCCCACCCCCCCCACTCCCCCCACCACCCCCGTTTCCACTCTCGATCGCGTACGACAGGAGGATAACTCTGGCGCTTGACGAGCTGACTGCAGCTCCGTGCTAGCCTGCGATCGGTAGCAGCCATCCCCTGCCGGTAAAAAGGTTAAAAAAAAAGGAAAAGAAAACATGCGTAATTAACACTCTCTTTCTGTCCTTCCTTTACAGGAGTGGTGTCGGCAAAGAAGAGTCCAAAACTGGTGAGTCTTCTCTCCGCGTGACCTCTTAGGTTCCCTACTACCTCCATGGAACTGTAGTCTGCTTTACGAATAGAAGGAGAGAGAAATAAGGTTTTTCCTCCCTCTATCTGCCTCTCTCCGCTGTTTTTCCCCCCCGCTGGGCCCGGCTGAGGGATTTAATCATGATCAGCTGGCCAAGAGGGCAAAGGGCCGCACGCTTATGACCGAATTACTTTGTAGCTGAGCAGGAGAAAAATTAACGGCTGCGGGAGAGCAAAATGCTAAATACCGAGGGGGACGTACCGCGCGCTGTGATCGTTCCGATTGAAGCAGCGATTAAGTTGAAAATGAGTCCTTTGACTAAGAGTCACCCCTGCATTTCCTTCCTGTGAAGTTGTAGAATGACCTGCGTGCATAGGGACTAGCATTTTAGAGGAAGTTGTGTATTGTGAACGAAATGTCCCGATGTCCCATGAAGCTTTGAGTGTGCCTGAGCAAGCCTACCTCTCCTTTCTATCTTTACCAGGTGTGAGGAGCGTTAGAGAGGGTTTTGCTCAAGGCCGTGGGCTGATTTAAGTCATGTGATTGTCACTTAACTAACGGCAGAAACCATCTCTTTAAATTTATGTCAGAATATGTATCGTATGTAGATTATTCATTTAACTTCTTTTTTCTCAAACATGCTTGGAGAGAAGTGTTCGGATGGTTTCTCTAACACTTAATAAAGCCTTTGCAGCTGTGGCGAACAGCTCTTTTAAGGTGTGATTGTGTGTGCGTGCTGGACCATAGGTTGTGCAGATCTGTGTTCGCTTGTGAATGTGTCACATTGTGTAACGTGCCTGTGCGGAGGAGAGGCTGAAGAACAGTGTCAGAAAAGGATTAGCACGCCGACTCCGCTGGCCTTGTGCAACTGTGCCTTTCTTCTGTTCCCTTCTTATTCACATCTCATTCTGTTTCATTCTGTACTCTCTGCCTCCTCCGCCCTCTTACTCCTCTCCCTCCTTTATTTTCTTTTCTCATTTTTTCCTCTCTCCTCCCTCTCCTCTCCTCCCTCTTTCCCCCCCTCGCCTCTCTCTCCTCGCCCCTCCCCTCTCACTCCTACCCCTCCTCTCTCTCCTCCCCATATCTCCTCCCCCCCTCCCCTCTCCGTCCTACCCCTCCTATCTCTCTCCTCCCCCCTCCCCTCTCACTCCTACCCCTCTCTTTCCTCCCCCTCCCCTCTCTCCTCCCCCATCTCCTCCTACAGCAGCAGCTGGAGAGGAAGGACAGCCAGGGCAGCTCCCAACACAGCGCGTGCAGTCACCGGAGCGCCCACACCGACTCGCCAGCCCACCCAGCTGCTGCTCCACCAAGCGAGGCCGCCGCCCCCCCTCCCCCACCCCCCACCCAGCCCCTGCCCGGCCTGCCCGGCGCGCCCCTCCAGGACCCGGCCGACGGCCCTGCCCAGAAGAAACCAGACCCCTTCAAAATCTGGGCCCAGTCCAGGAGTATGTACGAGAGCAGACGTAAGTATGTACGAGTATGAGTAAATACTGAGGACTTCAAGGGTTCCACCTGCAGGTCAAGTTTGTAGTGCAGCACGGTGCAAGAGAAGAAGTCACCATAGCGACTCATAGAAGTTGCTGAATGAGCAGACATTGTCCTGTGAGAGCAGTTTCCGCTTCTTCGTAGACATTGGTTGCTGTTTTTTTGGTGTGTTACCATGACAACCGGTATTATTGTCAGTGCTGCTTCCCTTTTATAATTGTGTGTCATTAAGCTGATTCATAAAGTGAAAAGCTTGACAGTGAAAATACCACCTGCTCCTCTGTTGTGGGATATTGCAAGTATTGCATAAATCAATGTGAAAACCTGTGACCCCATTTACACTTGTCCTTTCTTGTGACATATGTCTGATACCAAATGCAATCTGAATATTTTGTTTTGATTCTGCCAGGTTTGAAAGTTTGCATTCCAGCATGTTGTCTCCTGTTGGTAATATTCTACTGACAAATGACATCCCATAATAAGCGTGCGGGAGATGCATACAATCGTGATGTTAATGGCGTGTGAAATGTGATCTAAATGCACACAATAAGATATTGAACATTTTATAAATTGTGTGTAAACGGACGACCATCTATTGAATACACAAAAATCCAGCTGTGTTAATGGTATTGGCCTTATACATTAGTGAAACTGGATCGCACTTTAGTGAGGGCTTGAACTCTACTGGAACTGAATTGTGGCCTGTAGATTGCAGTGCATCTACAAATATTGACCAAATTTCACACGGTTCAGGAATAACTGCACAGAGAGGTTTTTCTTTTGTTTTACTTTTTCTTTGTGCTATTGTGACTAGGGTTGGATATCCTTTAGATTTTATACGTTGGATAAAAATCATATATTGGATAAAGAAGGGGCAGGCGTTATGAACATAATATTAGGCTATTTGTTTTTTATAACGGCGTATGGAACAAGCATTTAGAAATCCCGCCTGGACGGATATTTTCGGTCCCAAATATAAGAAATATCTGGAAAAAAAAATGTCTGGTCAGACATTAGCTGATTCTGGGGCATTATGACTGTGACTGGGGACATCGAAAACAGTGCACTCTTTAAGCCTTATACCATGCTGCAGTTGTAAATGCTTTGCCATATTAGATGTAGATCCTCCCTTGTTTCTTTTGTGAAACTTAGACGTACACTTTTGAGTGTTTGCTCCAGTCTGCCATACTCTAAACGCTCTGCAGGCGCCTTGATTGATACATATACCAGCAATGTAGACAGAAGCGCAGGTCATGGCAGTTGACAAAATTTCATTGCATTTCACTCCTTACAAACAGCAATGAAGATACTTTTCAGGAAGCAATAAGTGGATTTGAAATGCACGTTTCTTATAGAATTCCCGCTTCTTGGAAATTTTGGAATAGAGGAATATACCATGCAGAAAAGGAGGTGTTGCTGGGTGGCTCATCCTGTTAAGGCACTGTTCTAGTGCGTGGATGCGACCCATGGTCTGGCATCAAATCCAGACTGTGCTTGTATGGACTCTGGCTGGCAGCTCCACAAGGTGATGATTAATATGATTGGGCATTCCAAACTCAGCAGAAAAGCAATTTTCTTTTATATGTAAAGAAGAGGTGAGCAAGCTTTATTTGATATGAAATGCATAAATACAAAGACATATTTGAAATGCATGCATTTCTGTTTTATATTGATTTTGTCTTTTTTTTGAGAATGTAATGCTGACGATTGACTAGGAAGTTATTTGATGCTGTTGGTTGATTAGCTAATTGATGATTAGATTAAGGATTGTTACCTCTCAGCAAGTTCTTTCAATGACTTAATGATGTCATCAATCTGATGAGTTGATGTGGTGATTTCTTACACTTGTGATGTTGCAGCCAGTAATTATTGCATGTATAAATTCCAGACTTGATTCCTTATTACGATGTGCTGACGAAGGCTGAGGCCAAAGTGTTCACAGTTGTACACTGTTTGTTTGAATGTAGAATAAATGAAATAGAGTTCGGTCTACCAGCTATTTTTGAATTGCTTTGTTCCTCAGACAACGTACGATCTCCATTGCGCGAGGGCTCTCATGATTTTTTAAATACATGCATTTGAAATCTTGCCCGTCCCTGCATCCCCATGTGAACCCCGGCCACAGTCAGCATTGGCACAGTCACTTAATTTTGTGCCAAATCCTGCTAGAGCTGAATGTGCTAACAGGGAGTTGAATGGTCATTTTTCATTGGTTGTCAGCTGTCCACTTCAGCTTGGCTCATAAACACTAAGACCCAACACGTTGCTGCGATAGCATTTTGACACTCAGTGACTCCCAGTTGATACCTCATTAATGTTAAATGCATGAATTGCTATCAAAGCTACATCAGGGCTAAAATGGTACTGTGAGAGTAAAGTGCGTAAATGGAGTAGGCATTGGGAAAGTTACATATTTGAGGTTGTGTGTGTACTATACCACAATACCAGCAAACATAAACATGCTTCATATGCTAGACAGCTGTTGCCAGGTGGTAGCTGAGGAACAGTTTTCAGGTCTGTGAAGAAAATTATATTTTCCTGAATTGTTCAAGACAATGCAATTACAAACTGCAGACCCTAACCTATTACTCCAAACTTTAATAGTAAAGGATTCACAGGCCCCAGTGATGCTTTAGAGCAGCCAAATTGGTCCCACTGGGCCTAAGAGATCAAAAAATAATATCAACATGGAATCAGTGGACCAATAATTCAGTACGGTGATCTTCTTGAATAATTATTGAGCAAACTCTGTGGTGATTGGTTTCAGTTGCAGCACATTAGATCTTATTAAAATCACTGCTCTGCAGGGGGTAAGCACATATTTTGCTGATTGGTCATGATGCATCCATGGTTTTTTCCTGCCCTTAATTGCTGAGAATTATTTCCTTCTGTTGACTGAGTGTGCTCTTGTGTCCCCATTGCTACTCGTCACACATAGCGGTGGGGTAGAATCACATAATGTCTGTCCCTGAATTAATATCTGTTTGCTCTGTGTGGGCAGTAGCTCATTTTAAAGCTTGTGAGGGCAATTCTTTTTGAGAGGTGAAGACGGAGATGTCACAGTAAATGTGCGGTTTAGCACCTCCTGCTCAATGAGGACATGCCAAGAGTGAAATGGGGCTGACGATTGGTGAAGAGATTAGCCATGCTGAGGCCCCCCTTGGCAGACATGTTGTACATGGCAGGAGAATCACCAGCACTGCCAGCTGGCCCTGATTTTGCCAATTATCTGCCACGTCCTTGCTGCCAGGAAGACATAACCGCTCCTGAAGCCTGTGCTGCGGCTTAGACCCTGATCTAGGGGGCAAACGGCCTCTGTCCTGTAACGATGACCCTTGACTGTCTCCCTGGCAGCAGACAAACTGGTTAGCAGTGGTTGGCATATTTATTCTTAATATTTTATGATACTTAACCGTGTTTGGCATCTAGTAGAGCTGTGTGCAGATGTGTGTGTGTGTGCACGCATGTGTGTGCATGAGGATATACTTGAGGAGTTACAGGTGTATACTATACTTTGCAACAACATCAGAGTTCCGGTATAACTCCACCTCAATTCAGGATGTTGGCTTTAAATGTATTTAATGCATGTTTGACATAAATTGACACAACAGAATTCAGTGCTGTGAAAGTATTGAATATCAAACATTCGTTGGAAAATATTAGCTTATCTGGATGATATTCAGTGGCTTATTATGATTTAAAAAATAATAATAATAATAATAATAATAATACATTAAACTTATATAGCGCTTTTCAAGGTACTCAAAGACGCTTTACATTAAAAAATAAGTAAATAGATAAATAAGTAAAATAAATAAGATAAATAAGATAATTAAAATCCAAAAAAAAATTAATAAAAAGATTAGGAAAGTGTGGGGTAAAAACAACAAAAAAAAGGGGGAGGGGGGATTAGCTGGGGAAAGCAAGTCTGAAGAGGTGGGTTTTAAGGGCGGTTTTAAAGGAAGAGAGGGTAGGGGCAGCTTTGATGTGGGTTGGAAGTGCGTTCCACAGAGAGGGGGCAGAAACTGAGAAAGCCCTGTCACCCCAGGTTCGGCGCTTGGTCCTGGGGATTTGAAGGAGGTTAGCGTCACCGGACCTGAGTGAACGGGAGGGAGCATGATGGTGAAGGAGGTCAGAGAGGTAGGGGGGAGCTAGATTTTTAAGGGCTTTATAGGTGGTGAGAAGTATTTTGAAGTTGACTCTGTGTCTGATGGGGAGCCAATGAAGGTCCTGGAGGACTGGTGTGATGTGGTCTCTGGAGCGGGTACTGGTGAGCAGGCGGGCGGCGGAGTTTTGTACATATTGTAGTTTGTTGAGGACTTTGGTAGTGGCGCCGTAAAGAAGACTGTTGCAGTAGTCAGGCCTGGATGTGATGAAAGCATGAATGAGTGTTTCTGCAGCAGTGAGTGACAGTTTGGGTCGAAGACGGGCAATGTTACGGAGGTGAAAGAAGGCAGTTTTTGTGATCTGATTGACATGGGGCAGAAAGGAGAGGGTGGGGTCAAGGATGACTCCGAGGTTACGGACTTGGGTGGAGGGGGTGACAATGAAGCCGTCAATACTGAGTGAAAAGTTTTGTGCGGAGTGGATAAGGGAGTCTGGACCTATGATTAGGACTTCAGACTTATTGCAGTTTAGTTTAAGAAAGTTTGTTTGCATCCATTTATTAATATCAGTCAAGCAGGTAGTGAGGGTGGAGTGGGTGGTAGCGGTGATGGTTTTGGAGGGGAGATAGAGCTGCGTGTCATCAGCATAGCAGTGGAACTGAAGGCCATGGCGGCGAAGGATCTGTCCAAGTGGGAGCATGTAGAGGATGAAGAGGAGGGGACCAAGCACCGAGCCCTGGGGGACACCATGGGTAACAGGAGCTGAGGTTGATTGACAATTATTTATAGAAATGAATTGATGTCGGTCAGAGAGGTAGGATCTGAACCAGGAGAGGGCAGTGCCAGTGATGCCAAGGGTGGATTTGAGACGTGTGATGAGTGTGGAATGGTTGATGGTGTCAAAAGCAGCACTGAGGTCAAGGAGGATGAGGATGTTGAGGGAGCCGGTGTCAGAGGATAGCAGAAGGTCATTAGTCACTTTGATGAGGGCAGTCTCTGTGCTGTGTTTGGAGCGGAAACCAGATTGGAAATGTTCATAGAGGTCATTTGAGTCCAGATAGGAAGTGAGTTGCTTGGCGACGACTCTTTCCAGAACTTTAGACAGGAAAGGCAGGTTGGAGATGGGCCGGTAGTTGTTAGGGGAGACAGGGTCAAGACCAGGTTTTTTGAGTATAGGGGTGACTGCGGCAAGCTTTAGGGTAGAGGGGACAAGACCAGAGGAGAGGGAGGAGTTTACAATCTTGGTGATGAGTGGGCAGAGAATGGGGAGGCAAGCCTTGAGGAGGGTGGTTGGGAGCGGGTCCAGGGGGCAGGTTGAGGACTTCATGCCTGCAACCACAGAGGATAGGTCAGAAGGGGTGATGTTGATGAATGAGGAGAAGGAGTGTCCAGTCAGTAGCGGGGGGTCGGGTTCGGGTCCAGGGGGGTCGGGGGTGGCCAACTGGTTGTGGATTGTGTCAACTTTGTTTTGGAAAAAGGATAGGAAATTATTACATTTATCGACAGTGAAGGAAAGGGAGATAGTGTCCATGGGTTTGAGGAGTTTGCTGATGGTGGAGAATAGCACTCTTGGGTTGCCACTGCCAGACTGGATAATTCCGGAGTAGTAGGAGGAACGGGTGGTGTTTAGAGTGTCTTTGTAAAGATGTAGATGTTCTTTGTATGCCTCTGCATGGACGGTGAGACCGGTTTTCTTGGCGAGCCGTTCCAGTTGGCGTCCCTTGGACTTTAGGTGGTGTAGCTCATCAGTGTACCAGGGGGCGGAGTGTGTGAAAGAGACAGATCTGGATTGGATGGGTGCAAGCTGGTCCAGGCAGGAGGAGAATATATATTTTAATTATTTTTCTCAGTTTTTCCATGCTTTTCCTCTGAAGCATTTTACCTCAGCTACCACTTGTTCTCACACCACATTTCTCAAGTTTGGCTTGTATAGACATGAGTCAGAAGAAGTTGCTTCATGTGCAGCTCAACCAGTGGACTGATCGACCAACAGGGGTCGCTAGTACATTATGAGATTCTGTCATTCCAACCAGTTGTGTGTTGCTCTGTGGAGCTGCTGGCCACAATCCGGACTCAATACCAGATTGTGGGGCCCATCCATGCACTAGATCAGTGCTTTAACAGGATGGCCACCCAGCAGCCCCACTTATCCAGCTGCTGATTTCACTCTGCCCAGACGTGTGGCTTTTCACTACCTTCCCCAGAATTCCTGGCACCACCGCAGGCTGCAGCCATACTGCCATTAACCGTGTAATACATAATTATGGTTTGGCTCTAAGTTAATAATGCTGCAGTTTCTAATGCTGTGGTCTACAGAGAATTGTAGCAAGCAAACCAGCCGTCTTACCAAAATTAGATAATAAGTGATTTTGGGGTCAGTGTCTCATAAGTGATTCAATTTTAATCAAATATTTATGTGTGGATGGAGTCAATTATCATATTACATTACTTTGTCTTTTACATTGTACTCTTATCTGGAAGGACTTTAAAAACAATCTGTATTCAAACAGGTTAACAGGACCAGTAACTACAGAACATAATTGATATGATATTAGCTTACTATGTAGAGTTTTTGTTACTAGGCTGTAATTAAAATTTGTCTGAACCACTTTTATTTTGCTTATCATGTATTTGCTGGCTAACTAGCTAGCTAGCTAACTGTAACACAACCCTCTGTCCCCCTACAGCCTTATCTGGGAGACACCAGTAAAACCAGGCAGAATTAGGCAGAACTGGCTGTCCAGGAGAACTGTGATGATTCAAGGGTTTTACCCTTTTATAGGCCTGATTCCAGATGTATTGATTCAGGTGTTTCTCTTTTTTATAGTGCCCGATTCTCAGGAGCAGGACATTTTCCTGTGGCGGAAGGATACAGGGTTTGGATTCCGAATTCTTGGAGGAAATGAACCAGGAGAGCCGGTGAGTCACAGCCATGTTTGGTACTTCTGCGCACACTAGTTGCATGCTGTATTTGTCACTTATATCAGATATGCTGTATTTGACACTGGTGAATGGTGTTATGTGCTATATTTGGCACCTAGAAACAGTGGTACATGCTCCAGTGGCACATGCTTATATATGCTGTATTTCCCACTTATAGATGGTGGTATAGGTTTGGCACTTACACTAAGGAGTATATGGTTGTCTACATGGATGACATATAACTGAGCAGTGGGACTAGTACTACTGAGATGGCTTTGCTGTCCTGAGATGGAGGCATGTATTCTTAATCTCTGGGACACTTTAGCAGTCGATTGAGGATTAAGGGCAAGCCATTTAAATTGCTGAGTTCATACCTTTGTCTTGGAAAGACCCATTAAATGTCTTGTATTTTGCCTAACGATTGGTTAAAGACCAATACACCCAGGGTAGAGATATACAGTGTTTCACCAACCATAGACACTAATCACAGACAATGTGAGTATACGCACAGTGCCATTTAGCCTATGCTCAGTCTTTTAAGAACATAGGTTATAGCATAATTTATATAGGCCTACAACTCAGACAAAATTAGAGACATAAGCACTGATTTTATTGGTACTTATTTTAGTGACATGAAATATAGGCCTAAGCAATAGCCTAATGTTGGTTCATAACAGCCCTGTCTAAGGCAGACCGGTGAACGGAAATCTATTGCCTCTTATGGCAAGTCCTCCCTGCTGTTAAGTTAGTTAACATTGGGCTGGCTGTGGTTCATCTTAACATTTATGCTACCTCGTTTCCTTTCTAGTTCTTATCATTTAGCCTATGTGATCAATCCCCAACCAGGGAACTAGGTAATATGGCTATCTAGCCAGCTAACTGCCTGATGATCTCACAGACGAGTAAGACACCACTCTGTGTGGACTGCTTGGGTTTGAACTGTAATGCCCATTTCTTCCAGGCCCTTGATGTGCAGGTTTGACATTTTGCATTTTCAAGTTTGAATTCTGGCATGTGTTTTTGCGTGACCACGTGGAAATGATAACATCATTGGATTTTATTTATGTCACCCTTGTGCCACAAAACATGAAAATAAAATGTTAAATGGCAAATTGAATTATCATTTCCTTTTTGTCATGGATCATGCGATTACATGGTGGTGGTTTTTCATTTTCATTTAAATTATGGCGGGGTTGTGTGGGACAAGACAAATTAAATGTGAAATGGATTCAAATTGTCAGATAAAGTGCATACATTAACTTGAAAATGAAAACACAAAGTGGCCTTTTGCATTTTCATTTGAATTATGTCATGGTTTTTGCGCACATCGAAAGAGAAATAAAATGCAATCACCGATTTGCATTTTCATTGGAATTTTGGCGTGGATATGCTTCCATAAAACTATAGCCAGCCAGTTTTAAATACAAAGTTGCAAAGGCAGCCACAGAGCGGACTTCAAAAGCAAATACTGCGACCTATATAAGAGCGAAAATCACATGGAAGTGCCACATGATGGGTAGTACAGAGTGGACAACTTCAATTGCGTTGAGAGGACACCGTGTTGGGTTAACTGAATCTTTAAAAAAAAGATGTATATCCTACAAAATAAAAAAACAGGCTAAATATTAAATAAATATGTTTTAAATAACAAGAAAGAAAATGTCACGAAAGCTTTCATAAGAACAGGAACACCATTGGTCACATTTTCTTGCCTAGTTTTGCCGCACCGTTTCACAGTGAAAGCTCTCGTATTGATGTTAGCTGAGAATTAGATGCGGTCAGGCTCAAGCTCATACGGTACACGGTTTTTCACTCAGTCACTGTCAAATGTTTATACCATACATGATTTTGCATCGCTAAAGTGCTGTTGGAGTACATGGATGCTCATGGTCGCAAAGTTCGACTTTATTTTCTGAAATGCTCAAATTGACACAAAATGACATTGTTTCGCTTCCATTCTTCGAAGAGCATTTTGAGGAATGTCAGTTAGATTTTTTCCGTGCGCCTACGTTATCACTTGAGAGCTGATCAAGGAACATTTTTCCCATGCCTATATAACCTCACTCAATTGTCAAAGCCGACACCAGATCAGAACTTTTAAATACGAACCTACAGCACAGTGAGAATAGGACACCGTAAAAGGAAATGGTTATAAAATAATAATTAATTGGACCTGTTAAATTTTTTATTAAGCTGAGATATATCAATATTTGAGTTAGGCTAATGTATTACATGTACATGTATTACATGTGTCATCTTAAAGCTAAACCAGTGACATTTGTAAAAATTCAGTAGCCTAACTGAAATAAATAATATACCGTAATTTATGTAATTTAGTTTTATTCATTTTTGTCCAAGACGCACACATTTTTTGTCAGCATTAGGTGTGAAAAAAATTGTATTATATTTTTATAAATTGCACCGCGTACCACCAAATTCCAGCCATGCTGGATGAACCACTTTTCAACTTGATGTGATGCAATTTCAGTAAAATAAAAATGTATTTAAAGAACCCATCATTGATTTGTATCATTAGATCCTTCACAAGATCTGCCAGTTGTCTCCTGTTGACATTTTGAAGGCAAGAATTTCAGTGCGGGCTCACTGAAGTGATCATGTCTATATTATCACTGCTATATTTGAGCAAGTGCCTTCATTTTCTGTCTTTCATACCATACCTGTTCCTTCTCTGCAACTAAGGGATGGTCAATTCCATTCAATTCAGTCAAATAGGTTAAAAACAGTTCCGCCTTTCAAAGCTCTGGATTGGACTAGTTGTCAAAGGGTGGGCTTTGGCATCAAGCAGTCTGCAGTCAGATGTGGAAAATGTTCAATAGGAAGTTTTTAATTCATGTTGAATTTATTTAGCTTGCAACGCCAAGGTTGAAGAGCTATTTTCCTGGCAGTCCCTTCACTCAGAGATTCTCAAAAGAAAACAATGACAAAATACGAAGGTTATATCAGTAATTTTGTTTTGTGGTGCAGTTAAGGTTTTCTACATTCTTGCAAATCAGGCAAAAAATGATAGAAATGATAGATAGTCTCCCTTGGTCAGAGGACGATGGTATGATGAGAATAATGCTTCTTGAAGAAAGCCAAATGTGTTTTCCACAAAAATGTATCAATGTGATTTTAAATAAATGTCTCTGCCTCATATCAGCAAGCCTGTCCATGGAGTATGGAAAGACTATTGTACCTAGTACTGATTCTAGTACCGTTCGTAGTACTGATTGTAATACTGATTATAGTACTGGTCCTAGTGCTGCTCGTAGTACTGATCCTAGTACTGATTCTAGTATTCTAAAACTGCTCGTAGTACTGATTCTAGCACTGCTCATAATGCTGTTTCTAGCGCTGCTCATAGTGCTGTTCCTAGTACTGATTCTAGTACTGATTCTAGCGCTGCTCATAATTCTGTTTCTAGTGCTGCTCATAGTGCTGTTCCTAGTACTGATTCTAATACTGATTCTAGTATTCTAAAACTGCTCCTAGTACTGATTCTAGCGCTGCTCATAGTGCTGTTCCTAGTACTGATTCTAGTACTGATTATAGCGCTGCTCATAATGCTGTTTCTAGTGCTGCTCATAGTGCTGTTCCTAGTACTGATTCTAATACTGATTCTAGTATTCTAAAACTGCTCCTAGTACTGATTCTAGCGCTGCTCATAATGCTGTTCCTAGTACTGATTCTAGTATTCTAAAACTGCTCCTAGTACTGATTCTAGCTCTGCTCATAGTGCTGTTTCTAGTACTGATTCTAGTACTGATCCTAGTACTGATTCTAGTACTTCTCAGAGTACTGACTCTAGTTCTGATCCTAGTACTGACCGTGCAGTGTTCTGCATCTGGACAAGCTCAGTTAAAATGCAAGCTGGTATTTTCTTCTACCTGCTTCAACCATTCTCCAAACTGAGACAAGATGATGACCAGCAGCACCCTCTGTCACCACTAAACAAAGCCATGTTCTGATCATCTAATTTAGACAGCTATTCAAAATAAAATGTTTTCACAACACAAAACTATTTGTGTTTTCACAACACAAAATCTTTTTTTTAAGAGGACAGTATTGCTTAAACAGGATTTTGATGTATATTGCTTTTGTCATTCGGTCCCTTCAGTGGTTGTGGATGTGTACTCTCTCCTGTCTACTCTCATCTATCTCATCAGCTGGCAAATGTATTCAAACCCTTCTTTCAGATTCATGTACATACGTATATGTAATTATATTTAACCAACCAGTTTTCATAGAGCACTGTCTATAACATGTCAGGCCAGTCTTGGTAAGGGCAGGTGGTTGTATGGCATATTGATACTGCATAATTAGCCTCGCCTGCCAGGCTGATTCACTACAAACCTGGCGAACGCAGTGCAGTTCTGAGCGATAAAGCCAATTAATTTTTTGGGCTGTATCCAATATTTTGTAACCAATCAAATCATTGAAGTAAGATAAAAGTTCTGTGTGAAAGGGCACTTCCAAAAACGTAAGAGACCTAAGAGAATCTGACCGGTACCTAATCTGGCAGATCCCTGGCAGTGCCTATCTCTGCTACAGTAAGCGCTGTTCCCAGAGGGGAGAGTGTTTTGAGATCTCTCCAGATCTGTCCACCTGTGTAAAAGAAGATGAACATTTTTTTCTGTGGTAATGACGGTGACTCTCCTGACGCTGAGTTGCAGATTTACAAAGGCCAAATAGTGTGTATGCTTTTGTATTATAATCAATCTGACTCGCTTGACACTTGGTTGCAGATTTACAAAGGCCACATTGTGAAAATGCTGTTGTTTTGCAATCAGTTTGACTCTCCTGACGTTTGGTTGCAGATTTACATAGGCCACATTGTGAAATACGGTGCAGCGGATGAGGACGGTCGGCTTCGGTCGGGGGACGAGCTGATCTGTGTGGATGGGACGGCTGTGGTGGGGAAGTCCCATCAGCTGGTGGTCCAGCTGATGCAGCAGGCTGCCAAGCAGGGCCATGTCAACCTCACCGTGCGCCGCAAGACCGGATATGGCAGTAAGTTCAGTTGCACAGTTAAAACACACGGCTAACACTAGAGACAATTTGGCGGTAAGCTCAGTTATACGGTTGAAACATTCAGCTAACTCTAGAGAGATTATAGCTAAAACACACAGCTAACACTAGAAGAGTATACGGCGTTAAGCTCAGTTACACAGTTAAAGTGCACTGCCTACACTAGAGATGATTTGGCGGTAAGCATTAAGTTGGTCATGTCCTAAGAAAGTTGAGAAACCTTTGATCTAAACTAACAGCATGTTCATGTATTTCTAAATGCGTTTTAAAAATATTGAATTGATGTCATCCTTTTGATGATCAAGCTCCAGTTGAGGACATGGAATGTGGGGATTGGTAAATGGTGCCAGCTTGTTTGACCATGAATTTGAAAGGCTAATAGAATGTCCTTCAGAGACAAGATGACAGAAGAATGAAAGAGCCTTTGAGGATTGCAGTAAACTCATCAAACTGAAGAGGATGTTGACTGTTCTGCCTGACTGAAAAACACTACATGACAATGCAATTGCCATTGTATCAGGAATGATGCAGCAGAACCCTCCCCCTGGGGGTTTGTAGAAAATATAAGAAGTGTTCTGTAACAATGATGTTTATAATGAATATGCCATAACCCCATTGGACTGGGTTTGTGACTGTATTCGTTGCCAGAGGCATTTCCGGTGATTTTTAGCACGTACTGGAGAAAGATTACCTCTGGCAATACTGTTCTTATCTGTCTTTATTGCTGTTTCACTATGGAATGGTAAGGTTACCCATTATTTTTTTTGTCATATTTGAAATGACAATATGAAAAGCTGCATAATTCAAATCTCTTCTAAGTGATATTATTCAAATTAGACAAAAACAAAACAAATGTAAACTTCTTCATGGTTAAGCCATGCTTTTAAAATTTTTTATTGCGCTATTGTGCTGTTTGGTGATCATATGCTCCAGACAGAAGTCCTGTGGGGATGCAAGGCATTACAATCTTAGTAATAGCTTAGTAATAATATAGTGATAAGTAATCCTGATATAGGCTGGAGTGCCCTATGTACGCCTATAAATTCCAAAGAGCGCACTTACTCTTTTCTTTCCTTCGATGCGTAATAGTTCTATGGCATGCATATCTGTGTGTGTTTGTGTGTATGTGTGTGTTCACTGCAAAATCCAAAAAATAAGTCAATCTCAGCAAGTATTCTTATTTATGTTTATGTGCTAAACAAGACCATTATTGAGACAGTCCGACTCATTTCAAGATTTGCCAATGGGGTAATAAAATTTAACTTGTCAAGCAAACGGTAACTTAAAACAAGCATTTTTTTTTTTTTTTTACTTGAAAAATATGAGAAAAAAACAAGATTTTAAGTCTCATTACAAGACTAAAACAGACTAGAAAAGTGTTTAAAAAAGATTTTAATACAACACAAGTTTGGCTTATTGCCATTAACTGTCAACCAATTAACTATGGAACCTCTTTCAAAAGGAACCATTTGCCACAGCACATTACAGAAAGTGACAGCATTGCTGGTCGAATTAAGTCTTTCAATGAATTGATTATTTTTAATTACATTTTTAATTTTATTTTTCCTTTATTTACCAGGGTAGTCACATTGAGATCGACATCTTTTTTGCAACAGAGCCCTGGCCAAGGAAGCTCCTTTAAAAAACGTTTTTCACATAATGCATCATACAAGGACAAAAAAAGACACTATATTATCCAATAATTATGTTGGATTATGAATTCTTTGTAACATGAATATTTATTTCCAATATATGTCATTAAGTAGGTGAATGTCTCTGATTAGACATTAAAATGTCTGATTACAGTCAATTAACAGCTAGAAATTGCAATTATCATTGGAACCAAAATCAGCACACGCAAGGGAGAACCCATGATGTAAGGGAATGTTTTATAGTTTTATATGGCTGAATACGATATTTACAGAGATTTGAAACAGACCAGTTCATGATGAAGGATAATGAAATTGCTGTTTTATGTAATTAGAATTTTTTATGCATTGACATGTGGCTTTGGGTCAACTCCCTTATGTTATATCCTGAGTTATTTTAGATGATATAGCCTCTAGTTTTTCTCTTGGTTCTTGTTTGACAAAAATGGCATCCTGACTGCTGTCTGGTGGTTTTGTGTTTGCTTCCTTCCTCCTCGTCCTCAGTGTCGAAGGGTAACGGTGACGTTCCTCCGTCCCCGGCCTCATCCCACCACAGCAGCACCCAGGCGCCATCTCTGACAGAGGAGAAGCGCACGCCGCAGGGTAGCCAGAACTCGCTCAACACCGTCAGCTCGGGCAGCGGGAGCACCAGCGGCATTGGCAGCGGGGGAGGGGGCGGCGGGAGCGCCATGGTGACCACCGCTGCCCCCATCCAGCCCTACGACGTGGAGATCCGCCGCGGTGAGAACGAGGGCTTCGGATTCGTCATCGTCTCCTCCGTCTCCCGGCCCGAGGCGGGGACCAACTTCGGTGAGCTAGACCTCCTAGAACATTCCACACTGGTAATAGCAAGTGTTTTTCTTCTGTATAGAATGTTGGCAGCGGTTGGAAAAGCACCGCAGGGCATGTTGTAGCGGTAGAGACCCTTGTGGTGTTCATGTCCACAGTGCTGCACCTGAAGTGTCAAACAGTGTGTGCAGGTTCCTGTCTTTTCCTTTCAATCAGCAGTCCGTTTAGGCCAGTGGTCCCCAATCCTGTTCCTGGAGATCTACTGTCCTGTAGGTTTTCACTCCAACCCTAACAAAGCACACCGCATTCAGCAGCGAGCGATCTTGTTGAGCTGCTAATTAGTAGAATCAGGTGTGCCAAATTAGGGTTGAAATGAAAACCTACAGGATGGTAGATCTCCAGGACCAGGGTTGGGGACCACTGGTTTAGGCCTTCATAACAAGCTGTGCGTACTCTTTAGCCAATCAGTGACTTTAATAATGTAAGAGTTTTGGTAGCCATGCAGAAACAGGGGCACTAATTTACAAGCACAAGATTATATACAAAACAATATGTATTGAAATAATCATAGAAAATATGAGAAAATACTGTTATAATAATTATCATCTTTTTTAATGTTATCCTCTGGTGCAAATGATTAAATTCTCAGTCTTGGCTAATGTCTGTTAAGCAGGTGAGGGCTTGAGTAGTCCTCAGATGGGAGAAAATTAGGTGGATACTAGAAGTGGTGTTGGTGCACCAATAGGAGGCACCCTTTCCTGTGGACCAAGCAGAAAATCAATTCCCCTGTGTAGTAGTTCTGAAACTGCTGCAGGGTTCACGGACTTTCTCTTTGATATGAGACGTTAAACTGAGGCCCTCATTCAAGAATCCAGAGTGCTCACTCACCACAATAGGGAATTCCCCAGTAATCTGGTCGCATAATCGTTTAGTAATCCCACCTCTTCTGATGCGTGTTGAGCTTTCCAGTGCAAAATGGCTGCCATGCATCACCCAGGGGGTACTGGACTGGCGTCTGCCTGAATCACTGCAAAATTCTTGCAATATTTATTTTATTTGCCGTGACAGTTTGATGTTGTTTTCTCATCCTGTTGAATGCACGTCTCTGTAAATCGCTTTGGGTGAGAGCATCTGCTAAAAGTCTAAATTGTAAATTGTGCAAACTGTAAAGGCCTGGAAGGAAGGAAAATGAAAAAAATAAAATGGAAAGCAGAAAAACACTGGCAAGAACGCCTTTGAGACATTGCATTCTCTGACTTCTCTACCTTCCGTGCAAATGCATGAATATACAAGTGAATAAGAAACAGTAAATAAGTAAATAAAAGGCGCCTGTGATGAAGTGCACTGATGATGAAGCTCAGACTGCAGGTGATGTCATAAATATTCATGATGGGGGAGAGGGCCCCATGCAGGCGGGCTGTAAATAAAGGGAATGCAGCAGAATGCTGTCAACGCACAGACTGCGCATCAGCACAGACTGTGCATCCCTGCTGCGAGGGCCAAAAATACAAAAACATATATTCTGTTACAGATACAAAATACCTCCCAAATAAATGTAGCTATAAACCACAGTCAAGACGGCGGAAACGCAGATCGCTTTGCAGATGGGACGGATAAAACACTATATAAAAAAGATGGCAGGCAACCTGTGTATATGTGAAATACAATCGTCCAAACGCATTTGTGTTTGAAATATGTCCCATTTTCTGTGTCCGTGGCACAGGTGGCAGGCGACTGTCAATAGGAATAGGGCGTGCTTCGGGGTTACTGTGGTAAAAAAAAAAAAAATCCATCTAGCTTGTGTTGTCCGTGGGACTGAAATTCAATTATCTGAACACCCAACCGTGCTATGCCGAAGAGTTATAGGCCCATCGATTCATGTGCTGAAGGGACAAGGGGAAATTGACGCAGGCCATGTCGAGGAATTGATGGTCTACACAGCTCTGGTCTGATCTAATGGGCCCCGATTTTACATTGTGCGATGATTTGAATGTATTTCCAGCTTTAAAGGACATTTGGTAAAGTTCCATCTCCAGTCACCAAAAGCTGTTATAAAATCAAGCAATCCTGGCCAATGCTTTCCATTTAACAACTGGAATGTTTACGGTTTAGTCCTCATTGTTCAATTTTGTTCTGTTGATTGGCAAATAATCCTGAATCTCTTCTTTCGTCTCTCCTCTTTTCTCCTTCTCCTTTCTTCCCCTTGTTCCGTTTTATAAAAACCCACCTCCCTCAATCTCGCATACACAAACCACCGGTTCCTGAAGCTGGAAACGCATGCGTAGCCATGCCCCACAAAATCGGCCGTATCATCGAAGGGAGCCCGGCTGACCGTTGTGGCAAATTGAAGGTCGGAGACCGCATTCTGGCCGTCAACAGCTGCTCCATCACCAACAAGTCCCACTCAGACATCGTCAACCTGATCAAGGAGGCCGGCAACACGGTCACGCTAAGGATCATTCCTGGAGACGGTGAGTATGCCTTTCTGCCCCGCTTCCTCCGTTGAATTATTCACGAGCGTAAAATATTCACAGGGCTAGCGTGAGCCAGCTGGCTTATCTCTGCACTGAAGCACCAGTGGAACATGTCATTAACCTGCATTTGCTACCATAGAAAATGGCTATGGAAGAAACTACTTAATCAATTTGTATGGTGAGAGAATGGTATTGATATTTTAACTAATTTGCATCAGGGATACGTTCAGCAATCTGTCTTAATTCAATAACTGCTAGGAATTCAATGCAAACGGGTTTATATGTGGTACTTCAATCTGGGAGCTTTGCACATACCTCAGGAGTCCTGGCTAGTTTACATAATATCATTATACCTGCTGCAAGCATTGTCCATAAATTTGACCAGAAATAAATGCTTGTAAAATAGAACTATATTCACTATTTTCTAATTCAACATTCTTAATAACAATAAAGAAGGAACTGCAAGCAGTTAGCAAAGCGGATGCGACATCTGACTCTTTCTCAGTCAGTACAGCATAACCATAAGCAATTGGTTTCATTTTTTATTTAGCAATAGAAAAAAAACTGTCATCAGGGCAAGACATAGAGTACAGCTGCAATAGCCTTTGTTTCTGTGGACGTATTTGCCAGGTGGAGTCTGAAATGATAAAATGATAGCAGTATGAGGAATTACCGTGTTTCCCAGACGGTTTCCAATTTTTTTGCCTTCATTTTTATTGATAACAGTCTGGGGAGGCAGCTTAATCCAGGGCTTGTCATACATTTTCCATTATGTGTTAAAGTACAGCTTTGCTGGATATAAGGACAGCAGTGAAGTTAAGCCAAAGCGAGGCTTCTCATTTGCTAAGCCACAGCCAAAGACATTTGCCTCTTGCTTCTCTGTTCTTAAAGGCCCAGAGAGGTTTGTAAATGCTTAATTAAGAGAACAAAGAAAGACTTTGTCAACATTACTGTGTGTTAAACCATCTGCTAAATAAACTGTGCCAGTTTGTTTTTAAAATGAGACGATGGGCAGTGTTTTTTTTCTTTCTCAGAGTAGAACAAGTTCACACAGGGAAAGTGCTCTACTGTAGCCGTGTGCACAGTGTTTCTTATTGAAATGGAATTTGCATTTTTCCCCGAGCAGCACACAGCACAAGACCAAATTATACGGGCTTGCGAAGACACACAGAAAATGAGGAATTAATGAGTCAGGCTGATGCATGCATACATTGGAGGAGGGATCAGGGTTGGGTGAGGAGGGATCAGGTCCACACAGAAGAACACACTATATAATGTGTAACATTCTCTCAAGCGTTTGATTCAACATCATTTCATCTACAAGGAGCAAAAGGAAAGTGGCAAAAACCAAGATTGTCTGGTCTTCTCTGTGGATACTTTAGAAACCGTTTATTTTTTAAATAAAGATTGGCCTGAGTTCACTCATGTGGCACCCCAACTATCTGGTCGGTTGGTAGGGTACTGAATGTGGTAGATTTATAGCATTTTTCAGATAATGACTGAGTTAGTATTTTCAATCAATAAATCAATAAGTCAATCTTTATTTTGGATAGTGCCATGTCACAAACAAGATGTCACACTGTTTAGTTTAATTTTATTGTGCAATAATAAGTTTACAAAATTCTAAAACAAGATAAATAAATGAGAAATGATATGCACAGGTGGTTGAGAAAACACACTTAAAGGACTGAGGGCCTGATTAACTCAGACCTTTAGGGCCGGATTCAGAGATGAGATACGCCATATTCTAACCTGCGCTACGCGGGTGCGTTTCTCAAAATGTGGGTGGCACAGGACATGATATTCTAATGACCTGTTTCTTGTACCTGCCCCCTGGGTTGCCAGCTTTCTACTAAAGAAATGTGTGTGGGGGTATACATTTCCAACGTGTCAGTGACATTGCCTTTAATAACCGCATTTGCCTTTGTAAAATCCTACCTTTGTGAATCGTAGTTGGTCTTGCGTGATGGGGAAGGCAATGAACGTATTAATCCGTCACATTGATAAAATGATCATAGCTCCTATTGATGTCTTGGCAGTGCTGTAGTCAAGTCACTAAACCACAAGTCCAAGTCCAGTACCAAGTCACTACTACTCAAGTCCAAGTCCAAGTCACTTAACCTCAAGTCCAAGTCGAGTCACAAGTCACCGTTACACAAGTTTGTGTCCAGAAGTCTGGAATGAAAAAAACAATCACATTTTCCAGCTCTCACTACTAAAGATGAAAAAGTATGATTAAAATTTGAGATTAAAAAAGGAGAGAAAAGGAAGAGGCATCTCTTAAAATGAATATTTAATATTTTATGTTACACTATATTAACGTTAGCTAGCTAGGCCAACACTTTTCTACAGGAACTAAACGACAAATATAACGTCAAAGAATGCGCAGCATCTCTTAACGAACAACCGAAATCCACAATGCACACGCCGCGGGATTAAAAAGTAAAACTCTTCAAGCATACAATGTATTTATCCAGTAAAGCGTTACCTAATGGGGTTCAAAAAACATAACGTTAATGGTTATTGATAACGTTAATAAACTGGAGCTGGACCAACCAGAAAATAACGTTTTAGGTTTGCCCTGCCTTATTAACGTTAGCTCTGAGGGGGTCAGTCATTGTCAGCCTTAACGTTAACGTTATTTTCCCTCAGCACCCATTGAACTTAAAAATTAATTTTTATTTTATTATACCTTTTAGGATGCTTCCTTGACAGGTGCCGAGTGAAGTTGGATGTTGTCCCCACGACCTCTTCTATTATTTTGTTGCATATAGTGCAAGTTGCTGATCGTTTGCCGTCTTTTATGCCATAATTTGTGAAAGAAAATTTGATCACCCTTGGCACTGCTGCCCCCGCCACCGCAGACATATTTTCCACAACTGAACCGTTACAAGCGTCATGTGACGTGTCGTGACTAAGCCGCATAGCAGTTTGATAGGAGAAAAATAATAATAACGTTACCAATATTATCGTAAAAAAATTACATTTTATGTATTTAATCACATATTTATTGAAGCAATTTAGTAAGTTAAGAAACAATAATTATATCCAAGTACGAGTCCGAGTCCAAGTTACTAAAACAGCAAGTCAAGTCCAAGTCCAAGTCACCAATGGTCCGAGTCCAAGTCAAGTCACGAGTCATTAAAATCGTGACTCGAGTCCGAGTCCTGGACTCGAGTACTGCAGCACTGCGTCTTGGATATACCCATCATACAATCAAAAGAAATAATCGCTGGACAGCGGTTGCACGCAATATTATTAAGTAAACAAATAAATCGTCCTGCGCATACAGAATTTACTTCTTTTTTTTTCCTCTGCTGGTTTGGTAATTTTATGATCTGCAATAAAGCAGTTTGTGTCAACAGGGGTTTGGTGGCATAATAGGGGGTGTGTCAATAAAAAACAATTGGCTTTGTGCTAATTTTGTGTCATATAATTTGTTTGTTTTTTAACCAGACCACCTTTGAAATCAAGCGCAAGTGCTCTGTGCTATTTTGGTGGCTTTACCAATGCGTACACATGAACATTGAAGATATGAAGAAGACAAGTTATCACACAAGTGCTGTTTGGTGGATGTTGAGAGAGATAATGTAGAAACTAGCATTGGGAATGAAGGCTGTTCTGAACTGCAACATTTCTATGATTTGCTTGGTCAGCTCTCTTTAGAACATATAATTGGTTTTCTAAATCTCCTTTTCAGTGACCTGCTGTCTTTGGCTTAATTCAAATAAATAATACCCAGTTGAGAATGAACATACAAATTTCGACCATTGCAAGTCTTCTTCAGTCAAACTGACCCACCTTCCAGTTGCAGTTGCAGAAGACTTATAATGGCCTAAACTCCATCCATCCATTATATAACCTGCTTATTCCTGATCAGCGTTGTGGAGGGGCTGGAGCCTATCCCAGCATGCATTGGGCAAGAGGCAGGAATACCCCCTGGACAGGTCGTCAATCCATCACAGGGCGCATACACACACCATTCACTCACACACTCATACCTATGGGCAATTTAGAGTCTCCAATTAGCCTAACCTGCATGTCTTTGGACTGTGGGAGGAAGATCATGTGGACAGAACAGGGAGAACATGCAAACTCCGCACAGAAAGGCCCTCGGCCTGGATTCAAACTCGGTTCCTTCTTGCTGTGAGGCGACAGTCCTAACCACTGTACGTCTATTGCATTTGAGCACATCTACTGTTTAAAAATTCTGCAATGTTTTTGCAATGAAACAGATTTTCTTTTTTGAGAGTGTATTGTATTTGACTACATTTGCCCTTTGAAACATTCTGTATATCAAACACTTATTTTTCTAAATTGTATTTTTTAAACAATACTGCTGATTCATACCCCTTTATTTTGATAGAATGCAGTTGCTTTACCAATGGAAAGTGATTTGTTTCAGTTTAATGCTCGCCCTGCAGCACCAGAGCTTGATATTGATTAGGTGTAATTACACATGCTGCTGGATTACTTATGCGTTTGGTGGACTGGAATGGACCGTTTGGCTGTGGAGCATCACTTAATTGAATTGGAAAATATGCATTGTGTCCCTTAAAGGGATAGTTCGGAATTTTGGACTAGATAGATCACGCATGCAATCATTTATTAGTTACCTGCTCGTCAGTTGTTTTCGGTGCATGAAGAAAAACATGTGATGGCATAGCAGTCTCCTTCAGTAGAGGATGTCTCGACCGTCCTTTTTTGATTTTCACAGTCATCCTCTGTGAAATGGTCACTACACACTTTAAACTTTTTTAGAGTCTCAATTGGTGACATCCATGCGAGCAGCAAGAAGCCACAGCTGTTTTCTTTGTTGATCTTCCACTGGAAAACGGTGAAAACTTTGTGGTGCCCATTTTTTTGCATGATTTGAACAACCTTGAAATACACACCGAAATACCATCTTACCTGAACGTTAGCTAACAATACTACGAGTCTGATTCTATCACACGCGCGATATTGTTTTTGGCTGGCACGACATACGACGGCAGAGCTATAGGCTACTTTACGTTACCTACTAAACTAACGCCATACTTCCACAGATTCCACAGAGAATTTAGGTGAGCACAAAGTAAAGGATTCAACGATAGTTTGACTTGAAAAATGATGGTATAATCACTGAAAATAACCCAGATAGACTGTCGTCGTATTCTATTTGCTTTGGGTGCACTGTGGAGTGTTTAAGTGCATTTGGTAGTGGATGCTACTCGATACCTTAGAGTTGCGCTAGCATTAGCAATGTGTGTATGTCCAAAAGAAGGGACAGCATGGAATTATCTGAAAATGGTTTCCATCAATCAACTACATCGTGGGTAAGTCGTAATTGAGACATTATGTCCAAAATTCCAAACTATCACTTTAAATATAAATAATAATTTAATATTTTAGACATATCTAGCAAAGTTGAAAATACACAAACTAAACAACTGATCAGGTCATGGGTTCCTTCTCCAATCTTGACATCATTTGCATGAGGAAGCTTTTTTGACGTGCCATAAGTACGCATGTGTCGACTGCATCTCCGGACAGGTACGTCAGATATGAGAAAACCGGCCTTGATGTATTGGCATTAATGGGAAAGAAAAGAGCCACAATCTCCACCACACCCATAACTCATTTATTCCTCTTAAACTAGCCTTTTATAATTGAGATGCAGCAGAATATTTCATTTGGAACATCCTTGATATGTCTCCTCCATGATGTTTTTCCTGAATACAAGGTAACCATAGTAGAATGTTGCCAGTTGATCTGTATGCAACATGCAGAGGACAGTTTAGAGTGACTGACAGAAATTGTTAGTAAGAATAAATCCAAGGCTGTTTGGGGAAGGCTGTCATCAAGACGTTATCTCACAACCAAAGGACAATCTAACCTGGATGGTTCCCAGCTGAGCTACAGGTCTTGAACAAAATGACCCAAACTGAGTTGGACACACTTTAATTCACCACCACTGTGAGTCACTGCTAAGAGTTTGACAGCTGTGCTTTGACTGTGAAATTAGGGCCCTCCGTGTTAGTTGGCTTTCAGTAATCGCTCCGTCCGGTGGTCTCTCGACAGAGTCCTCCAACGCTTCACTTTTGACCAACGCTGAGAAGATCGCCACCATCACCACCACCCACACAGCCCAGCAGCAGCAGGCTGCACCTGAACCCAGGTGAGGAGGAGTGACACGGCGTTTATCTCGCTCAACTTGCACGTGACATGTTGTTTTTATTCTTTCGTAAATCAAACTGTCCATCTTTGCACCTTCCTGCATATCTGTTTTTTTTTTTTCCCAGTTATATTTTTAATTGTGTCAATGTTACAGCTGGGCGTGTTTCATAATTTTCCTCCGTTGTAGCTTTATAGAGCCATGTATGAAGCTTATGGGTTACATTTAATGTTTCTTGAGTAATTGACCAATAAACTGTTCACTAGTTGGTAAGCATTTTCTGTTGTTGGCCAATGTGATTATGATGTAATGGGTTCATATGACAGGGGTTTTAATGCTCACACAGCTGTATTTAATTTAAAATTTTCTGAGCCAATTAGACAGTTATATACATGACATAAATATTTGTTTTAAAGCCAAAACATTGGACATGATTTCTCATGGGAGCACTGCTTAATGGACTGCTGGTACTCACAGTGCTGTTAGTTCTGTTATTAAATTGTATAATTGTTAACCCTCACCACTTGTGCTGATAGAAACAGATTGCAGTGGTTAGGTTGGATCAACTGCAGTTTAATCAGTGTATAGCCTAATAAACAAAGGAGCAGCCTTTAACTACAATGGGTAAACACTCATTGAAACCAGCCTGCTTCTAGCTCAGGCTAGCACCAGCGGCTGTGAGACACGTAGGTTTGAGCAAAAAACTGTTCGTTTTCATTACAGAATGTTTCATGAACAGGGCAGTTTCCCAAAAACGTTGAGGCTAAAGTTTTCACAAAAAAATAGACTATAGTTTAGATTAAGACTAATAACAGATTATTATGTGTGATAAAAAGGCTTGTTATTTTAGAGTTATTTTCTTGAGATTGGTGGTGTTACTATTTTAAGAGATAGGGACTGCAATATCTGTCTGTTAATGGAGAGCTTATCTGAACTGAACTGCAGCTCTGAAATTTCAAATGTAAGCATTCTTAAGTTGCAGACTAAATGAGTCCGAAGTTTTTTGTTTTGTTGCAAATATTCACATAATTTGGTGGCTTTCCCTAGCATCCTCTCTGATTGTAATGTTTGTTTCACATGTTTTCATTCATATCTATCTATTTCTTCTTACAGGAACAATACAAAACAAAAACAGGATTCGTTTGAGTTTAAGTCTCCACAGCAGGCCCCTCCACCTGCTCCATCCCAAGCACAGCCACCCCAGGTAACCAAACACCTCTCATTCCTCCATCTTATTCTCTAGCTGTAACCAATCGCCTGTCATTCCTCCATCTTATTCTATATCCGTAACTAACCACCTCTCATTCCTCCAGCTTATTCCCTCTCTGTAACTAACCACCTGTCATTCATCCATCTTATTCTCTAGCTGTAACCAACCACCTGTCATTCCTCCATCTTATTGTCTATCTGTAACCAACCACCTGTCATTCCTCCAGCTTATTCCCTCTCTGTAACTAACCACCTCTCATTCCTCCAGCTTATTCCCTCTCTGTAACTAACCACCTCTCATTCCTCCAGCTTATTCCCTCTCTGTAGCTAACCACCTGTCATTCATCCACCTTGTTCTCTATCTGTAACTAACCACCTGTCATTCCTCCATCTTATTCTCTATCTGTAACAAACCACCTGTCATTCCTCCACCTTATTCTCTACCTGTCTGTAACTAACAGTCTCTCGTTCCCCCACCACATTCTCTGTCTGTAACTAACAGTCTCTCGATCCCCCGCCATATTCTCTACCTGTCTGTAACTAACGGTCTCTCTCATTCCCCCACCACATTCTGTCTGTAACTAATAGTTTCTCTTATTCCAGCATCTTATTCTCTGTAGCATGGGCTGGTTTCCTTTTTCCTTGCTCTGTTACATGTGAAGGCACAGCCATTAACACTAAATAGCCTAAAGCCCTAAAGCATAATTTTTATGAATGATGCCAAGGTCTGAATATATAAAGCAGTTTTTTTTTATTTTTACAAGGGCCAGCTTCATAGTGCACAGGGGGAGTAAGCGGCACATTTTTTAAATAAAAATGTCTCGCTAAAGTCATTGAACACTGTTTTACTGCTTGGAATGTCAATGCTGGATACCTGCAGTGCCCTTGGTGATCATTCTGAAGCCTGTTCTCAGACCAGTGTACCAGCAGCCCCCAAAGCATAATACATTTTTCATTTGCTTCAGAGAATTATGCTCCTATTGATAATCTGACGTTTCCTTGGCACAGCATAATTCGCTCTAAAGCTCAACTGCTTTATTTATCCCCATTGGCTGATCCGACCTATGGGGGACCTCTGTTTAACGTTTTAATTAAAATGCGTTTTTGTCATTAAATTTTTTTGTTTGTTTGTGTTTATGTTTGTTTGGTAGGATGCAGAGTTCTACTCTGTTGACCTGGAGCGGGACAGTAAAGGATTTGGGTTTAGCCTGCGAGGCGGGCGGGAGTACAACATGGACCTATATGTCCTGAGGCTGGCGGAGGAGGGGGCTGCCGTCCGAAATGGGAAAATGAGGGTGTGTATCTTTCAGGGGAACCTGCTGTTCTGGTGAAGAAAAAGAGATGCACACTATATTTAATTCTCCAAAACAGGTTTAATGGTGAAAAACAACATTAGAATCTAACGGATAGATGAAAAGCGGAAGGTAGTACCAAATTGGCCAACCCAGCTGCTAAGTCGATTTATAACAGTATTATTACCTACTGTGTCGAACATGGCACTAATGTCAAACAATCCACAGTCAAGATTTATTCATAGACCATTTTTTACACGTTCAGTTTATAATATATACTGTATAAAGTTGGAGGGGGAAAAGGCAGGTCTAGAATTTAGACCCTTGTTAAAAGGATGAATCCACATGATAAAACTTTATATGCACAATATAGTGGTAAGTGGTATATCCTGGATCTGAAATCAGGATCTGAAATGTGTATGCCTGCATATCTTGGTTGGATTATAATAAAACACCGTACAAAAACTTGGTGATAGTTTAATCATGGCATGAAACAAATGGTTACGACTGTAACCATGTTCTATGAGTTCCGGATGACCATTAGCATCGTCAATATGGATGGCCTTCTGGGGCCAGATGCATTGAGACTTTTATACCAGAATTGTCATGGTACATGACCCCTGTGTAGTGACGCAATTCCTCCCATAAATGGGGGAGAGTCACTGCGGAAGTCCTCTGAACAATTTTTTCGCCCTTAAAAGGTCCCGAGTGACCATGATCCCTAACGGTCATCCAGAACTCATAGAACATGGTTACAGTTGTAAATGTTCGTTCTATTTTGTTCCTCCGTCAATATGGATGACTTATACCCAAAGTGTCAGGAGGGACTATCATCCTTACATGGATGCCAAGGCTGTAGGTAAGATGGTTGTATCGACTGTTGAGCCTGGCGCCACATTGACATGATAGAACCTCGTAAATGTGCACGGTACCCGTCAATTCCCCACCGCCCTCTCCCTCTCGCCTCCCCAACACCAACGTGATCACACTAACACGAATTAGACAGATAGACAGGCAGGTAGACAGACAGGTGAGCAGATAGGTAAGCAGGTAGTAAGAAAAAGAGGAAAAAAGGAAAGACAAGTAGTACAGGACAAGGGAGTGATATGAACAATATGATGGGGAAGATAATAATAATAATAATAATAATAATAATAATAATAATAATGGTAGAGATAGTGTTGAAAGATAATAATGATAATAACTATAATAATAGCAACAACAACAATAATAATAATACATTGTTAAATACATAAAAAAGAAATAATAATAATAATGGTAGAGATAGTGTTGAGAGAAAATAATGATAATAGCAATATAAACGATAATAACAAGAATAACAACAACAACAATAATAATAATAATACATCACTTCCAACGATCGGTGGGACTGTAGACCGCCCTGATGATTTATGTGACATACTGCTGAAGCATTGCCCGACCTCACTATCACATGTTTGCCCCGTAGTACGGGCAAGTACTAGAAATGCTGCTTGGAATTTGAGCACGTTGATATTGCCCGACTGATGCAGTCGGGACCATAACCCCTGAGCTGGGAGGTGCTGGCAGACAGCCCCCTAACTGCTCAGTAAAGCGTCTGTTATAACGATCACGCATCGTGAGGGTATAACCCCCATCTGGACCCCTTCTTTCAGGCGGCTCACTCGTGGAATAGCCGGCAAAATTGACACGTTACCCTGATTCAGGTATGACAGTCCCAACTGGGGTGCAGCGACTTGGCGTTCAACCAGCGTTGAAGTGGCCTGGCTGTCAGGAGTCTGAGAGGTACAACTGCTGAGGCGGCCGAGATTAGGCCCATAAACCTCTGAAAAGTCCTCATTTCAAGGAACCGATTCACTCGGAACTGAGACACCACGTCGAGCACAGTGCTGTATCGGAATCAGCTGGCTCTTGCCGTAAATGACATTGATGTCCAACTCGGCGACATGCTCCAACGTCTGGGCAGTGTGTAAAAAGCGTTGTACCATATGATTGTGCGCATATCAGCCAATCGTCTACGTATGGTATGATTCTCAGCCCCCTCAGCCTGAGCGGCGATAGAACCACGCTCCCAACTGGTGTCTCCGGCCTGACCACCAGATGGACCTATGGGGTCATGTCGTGAGTCCGACACCGGTGCACGGGCGGACGGATGACGAAAAGCTCCCCTGCTATACACAGGCTGTGCGTCCCTACTAACCATTGGTTGGGACCAGCGCATACTAAAATGTTGAGGGGGGGGGGCCTCTGCCGCTCCCTGTGTCTTAATGCCTCTACAGACCGTTCCAGTGCCTGTCTGGCTGCTTCAGTGAAAACCCGGCCGGGAACAACCAGCAGGTCTCTGATTGTTCTCTTTGTGGTGTCTGGTAGGGGCGACTGAGACAACCACACTTCATGCTGAGTCCCCGTGAGCAGGGACATTACTCGGCCTAACTCACGGGTATCAACCTCTGCGCTAAGCATTGTCAGCGACAGCCCTTGACAGCGAATTACCAATTTGCACTGCTGTGGCAGTCGCTTTATACGTTTTATAGAGCAAATCTTCTGTTGCTCTGCGTCTGCCCGGACCGCCTCCTGCGGGGACACCACTAATGCCGCAATGGCAGGTTCTACCGAGGGCATTTTTGGTCCTGCCCATGGACTGCTGCATCTGACATGGACGCAAACGTCCTACAATCTTTGGCCAGCCGATACATATCAGGGTGTGCCAGCCCTTATTAAGCTCTGCCAGAAAATCGTCCGATGCTGGCATAGCAAGTCGTGCCCCCTGAGGGGCCTGTCGGTGAAGTCTAGACACCCCCGAAGTGCTAGCCTGAGGCATCTCGCACATGCATGCCAGGGCCGCGCGGGGAATGGTTTCTAGAGAAACCAAGTATCCGAGCCTCATCGCAACCCTCTGTCAGATCGGTCTGCTGTCTCGGACCGACTCTGACTAAAGTAGTTGTTTGACACTGCTGTAGAAAGGGCATCAAAATCAACAATCAGCTGTTGCGCTGCCGCGCGTAGCTGCGTAACTTCCGCGGATAGGTTGCCGCCCTTGCCCTTTTTCTGTGCAGGGGCCTCGTGGCGGGAGTACCCTTACGTTTGGGCGCAACCTCCTAGGGGAAGCCGAGACAGATAATGTAGCGAATCAGGCATACTTCTGCCTTATGAACCAACCGATGTAGCACCGCACTAAACGTTTGGGAAGTCTCACTGGCGTGCGCTGCAGCCAGTACCGATTTAGAATCAAACACCGGAGCCATAGCTCACCAGTTGTATGTCAGCAGGGTACACTTTCCATGCCCAGGTTCTATCAATATAATCTCGTGCCTTGGTACAATAAAGAGCGCCTGCCGACGATAAAACGTGGTTTTAAGTAAGGATCGAAGCAGATAGTGTAGCGAAGCACGCGCACTCTGCCTTATAAACCAATCTATGTAGCACCATGCTAGCCGATTGGGAAGCCTTATTGATGTGCTCGCAGCAATCAGTACAGGCTTAGAATCAATCACCGGAGCTGTAGCTCACGATCAACAGAATTCCATGCATTAAAATAAAGAGCTGCCGTAGATGATAGAACGTGGCGGTGGTCTTTAGTAGGGAAATTAAAGCAGATAGTGTCGCGAAGCACACGCACTCTGCCCCTTAGAATCAATCACCAGAGCTATAGCTCAACAATTGTGCAATAACAAATCTCACTGGGGTACACTTTTCACGCCCAGGTTCGATCAACGAAATCTCATGCGTTAGCAAATAAATAAAGAGCAGCCGCTGACAATAGAATGTGGCGGTGGTCTTTAGTAGAGAAGTCCAGGCAGATAGTGTAGCGAAGCACGCATACCCTGCCTTATAAACTATTCGATGTAGCACCTTCGCTAGCCGGTTGGGAAGCCTCACTGGTTAGCAAGGGAGGTTGAAGCAGATAGTGTAGCGAAGCATGCGTACCCTGCCTTACAAACCAAACAAGGTAGTACGAGAGCTGTAGCTCGCTGCTTGTGCGGTAACAGATCTCACTGGGATAGTCACCACGCCCAGGTTCGATCAATCGAATCTCGTGCTTTAGTACAAAAAAGAGCAACTGCTGACGATAACCCATGGCAGTGGTCTTAAGCAAGGGAAGCTGAAGCAGATGGTGTTGCGAAGCACACTTACTCTGCTTTACAAACCATTGGGAAGCCTCACTGGTGTGCTCGCGCAGCCAGTGCAGACTTAGAAGTAATCACTGGAGCCGTAGCTCAATGGGTTGTGCGATAACAGATCTCCCACGTTAGCACAGAATAAAGAGCAGCAGCAGCAGACGATAGAACGTGGCGGTAGAACGAGGCAGATAGTGTAGCGAAGCACGCATACTCTGCCTTATACACCAATCGATGTAGCACCGTCGCTAGCCGATTGGAGAAGCCTCACTGGTGTGCTCACGCAGCCAGTGCAGACTTAGAAGTAATCACTGGAGCCGTAGCTCGCCGATTGTTTGGTAGTCGATCTCACTGGGATATACTTACCACGCCCAGGTTCGATCAATGGAATCTCGTGCCTTAGCAGAATAAAGAACACCCGCAGACAGTAAAACGTGGCGGTAGTGTGTAGTAGGGAAAGTCCAGGCAGATGGTGTAGCGAAGCACGCATACTCTGCCTATAGTCACAGAAAGATACAAACGTGTATTTTGCTGTATACAAACCTGTTCACCGTGAGACTTGCTCCGCTAGAGTGAACGCAATAACTGCGGTAGCACACATGCCTACCGCAACAGTATCCAAGAGTCGACTATCCAAACAAGATAGCAAAGCTATTCGCAGATGTCACTCGCAAGTGCTTACCGGCACCTTTAGAGGACGATTAGAATCGTAGGAATGAAAAAAACCGTAGCCCCGACCGAAGTCACAAGGCGATAGGGGATTCGCACAGGAAAACAGTTTCACGTCTCACTATGCATTGGCGAGGAAATTGAAGAGGACTTCCGCAGTGACACTCCCCCATTCATGGGAGGAATTGCGTCACTATGCCTGTACCATGACAATTCTGGTATAAAAGTCTCGATGCATCTGGCCACAGAAGGCCATCCATATTGACGACCCTAATGGTCGGAGGAACGAAATAGAACCATCAAAACAAAAGATGTAATTTTGTCACGACGGCACATACATTCTATATGATGTGCATGATGCACAAAGTGCTGTACACAATAAAATTATAGATAAAATAAAGAAATAAAAAAGTTTTTAAAGTTTTAAGAATTGGTCTTTAAAATGTAATCATTTAATTTAATAATTAAAAAATTTGTCTTCGGTCTTTTTTTCATTTTAGCAGTTTGGAATAGATTATTTCCACATGCTATCTATTTTTTTTCCCAAGTTCGCGTTGCAGCAGTCTAAATATAATCCCGTACCATAATGGAATAAAACCTAGAAGAGTATGCTCTTTTGATAAATTAGATGGCTTCCTTATGAAAATAAATAGTGTAATGTGAGGATTCCTGGATTACTCTGTGCAGTTATCCAGCTAACTCAGTCATCCTGCTTTCTGTAGGCTAAATTGCCGCTGTATATTAAATGATTTCCTCTTGAAAAATAAAACAGCAAATTTTACAAAACAAACATTTTTACAAACATTATCAAAATGAATATTCCATGTTTCATTTAGTCAACACACTTTTTCTGAGGTTTCTGTGAGCAACTCCCACAGAATAAGTGTAAGCATAGCCTACTTTTATTATTACAACAATGTAGGCATTTTCAGTATTGCTATGTTGAAAAACGGAATCATAGCCTAAACTGTTGCATAAATACTATAACTGCTGCTGGAGCCTGAAAGTGTTTTCACATTTTGGGTATATAAAATAACCGTTTCGATTCATGATCACTGTATCAGGACGCTAATGGGGTCAGTATGCAAATGTCGTCAATTCAGCTCCCGGAGGAGAGAAGCAACAATTCACACTTGGGTACCAATGCTCAAAAGCGTTGAACGTGGCAGTTTATTTTTAAAACAATATAACAACATAGACATGTGCAGTATAGCTATTTGGGAAAAGTAATGGCAGTACAGAAACATGGCTTAAACACGGATTAAATAATTCTGAATTTGAAATCACAACGCCAATTGGCGTGCCACTTTGTGGTTCTAGTGTTGATGTCCAATACTTTATTAAGCCCATGTTGTGCCATGATTGCACTCAGAAAATAAATCCAAAATCCTGTTGTAAAAGAGATTTCTCATGGTTGCCACTGCAAGGGGGCTCAGGAATTCTTTTCTGTACCAGTGTACCTCACGGCTGATTGTGGCAAGCCTTTTTAAAATGAGCTACAAATGGTTTGTGTTCAGCACCCAACCTGATGTTGCTGGCATGCTATATTGCTGTTATGAGGGGCATGTACATTCAAAATAGACAAGTTCACTAGGGCAGAGGTTCTTAAGTTTGGTTCTGGAGCCCCCCGGTGTATGCTGGTTTTCATTCTGACCACAAATGCAATCCCAGTATTTTAACAAGCGGTTAATTTTTCTTAATTGCGCTTTTCATGTTTGGAGGGATATCAAACTTTAGGTGCTTACTGCATGCTGCATTCCACATTCAACATGCAAGTTCCTAAACTATACTTTAGAGCTCATTTCAAATAATTTTATATAACAAATTCAAAAGTCCAAAGAAAAGTCACTAACAAGATACAAAATAACAAAAATGAAAAACAATTTCACACATCTCTCGTGTTCACCACCCCATTTAAAATTCTCCCCCAGACAGTGAACACACCACACCCCGAATACTCCACAGTTTCAATCTCCAACTGATGTGTCAGCTTGTAATCCTGTATTACATGTATTCCAGTTTAATTGACACTTTAAACATTGCTACAACTTCACTTTACCCTTTGTGACAAGGAATACTTCCAACGCTGAGCTAGGATAATACTGGAATATTAATAATTTGCTATTTTTCCTTTAGTGAAAATATGGTTCAAGAACAGTTCTTATTTACGAAGATAATGGATGTACAGTAATTAAATAGTTACTCTTTCTAGCTGACATGTATGTACCTTGCGCTACAGTTGTGTGGAACACAACAGGATTGTGGAACTGTACTGCATATTTTCTGTTGTGTTCGTAGTCCATTGGTTGCTCGGTATTACCAAAGCAAGGTTCAAAGTGAAAGTGGCTGTAACAGCTAATGTCCCATTTTCTGTGGGATGCATGTGCTTTTTTAAAATAGGTAGCCTAATTGTTTTGTTCTGGCCATTTTGTAACACAGGTCGGTGATGAAATCCTGGAAATCAACGGAGAAAGCACAAAGAACATGAAGCATGCTCGCGCCATCGAACTGATCAAAAACGGCGGCCGCAGGGTTCGCCTTGTTCTCAAGAGGGGGGACGGCTCAGTGCCTGAATATGGTGGGTTGTTCTAGAACTTTCTCTTTTTTGCCTCCTGACCACTCCGGGGAACCTCATTCTTATCCGGAGGGTCTCCTGAAAGCTGAGATTTGGGTTTCCTTTTGTTTTTGTCTTCAGTGTGTCTTTTCTTGGAGCAGGGAGAAAGCTCAGGGGGGAGCCACCATTTTGGGCATGCTCTGTAAACCAGAAGGACAAGTAGCAAATGATTTAAGGTTCCCAAAATGGAAATGGATTTTTTTTTTACATTGATCCTCAAAATGAAGGACATATTTATGTTGTTCAACTTTTTATTGTATTTCATGAACCATTAAGCCTGACCTGCTTTTTTAAACCACAGTAGCAACTTGGTAGCTAAGATAGAGCTCCTTACTTGCAGTAAAATTTATCACAAATCTCAGTAACAAAGAAAAGAAGAAAGACCCATGGAGAAAACAACAATATTTGTAGATATTTGTGATTCTGGTGCTATGCGATTACTCCAGACAAGAAACGTTACCAAACAAAACAAACTACATCAGAATATTTTTGAACAATTTGGCAATGTGCAACTGACAATGTAATCCCTTGCTATAGGCCCTTTTAGAAACGACGTCATGACAACAACAGCACGTGCGCTCTAACTGGAGGCAAAACTCATTCCTCCAAACAGCCGACGAGACCGCACATTTATAGATAGCTAGCTGCTTCTAAATTAAACAAACTGCTAAAATGCCATCATCCTGCTGCGTCACTGGGTGCCAAAACAGGCAGACGAAGGAGGGAAACCTTAGATTTTACAGGATACCTTCAGCAACGCGACCAAGGACTCCTAAACAAGCCCATCGGAGGCATCTCTGGATTCAAGGAATTCACCGGGCAGATTCATTGGACTGACCAACATATTGATAATGCCCGGGTGTGTAGTGCACACTTCATATCAGGTAAAATACTTTGCTATATCGCTCACGTATTGTGGATAATGTTGCTGGTGATCTACCATAGCTAAAGTTAGATCATGTGCATTGTGTTTTAGTTACATTTTCCCATTGTTTACATGAGTTAGCTAGTTACAGTGTTTCATTTGGATGTCATCTGTGGCGGCATGACATGTTGTATAGCCTATAGCTTATAGGCAGTGGGGCTAACAGTAGCCATTACACTTCATTGACGGTGTCATTTAAATTGCGTTCATGGACCAGGGGGGGAGAGAAATTGCGATTGCGGACCGGGGGGAAATAAACTTTTTCTTTATCATTGGAGATAAAGAAAAAGTTAAGCTACCTTTCGTTGCCTTGTTGATGTTGCGGATTTCTGCGGTCGTTCATCTGTGATGGCCGTACCTCTCCAAACACGCCTCTCCTAAATAAATCCTGTTATTGACCGATTTTTTAGTTTGTGGCGGTGCGGCACAGATGAGTCAATGCAGAGGACACACTGAGTTAGCTACCTAGCCAAAACAGTTAGTTAACTAGCAGAAGTCACTTCACCTAGTTGGCAGCAGCTAACTATAGGCTACTCTAACTAGACTACTAACTAGCTAATGAATGGAAAAACAAAAAAACAATGCTGCAGTCCATCATATAGTCTGCTAGGTTAGCTAACGTTACTGGCTTAAATTTGTAGAAGCCTCCATGGACTATGAAAGCCTTGAGTAGACAACTAGAAAATACTGGGCCACTAAAATTTGAATGTCTGAGTTTAGCTATCGCATTAAGTAGCCTATCAAATGCATATGTGCTAGGTTAACTATGTTCCTCAATATTTTTAAAACTTCAGTTTATTTAGGCTCAGTGTAGTACCTTCAGTTAACAGTTCAGTGTCTATCGATGCAGAGTGTGCAGCTGCAGCACCCAACAAATGCAGGAATTGCAGTTCCAGTTGCTGGGACACTGGCTGTGTCTCAAACGGAAGGCAGCTGCTGTGCTGGCTTACTGCTTCGCTGCCTTGCTCCCTCTGAAGGTAGCTCAAAAGGCAACAAATTTGGGACGCACTTCGAAAGCATGATGTTGTCACGTGAGACAGTGTTTACTCTTTTCATTACGCTATGTTAGCTTGCTAGCATGTTAGCTGGCTAGTTAATGGAAAGCTCACAGAGGCTTAAAAACCTCACATACATTATTCCAGTGTATTAAATAAACCAAATGCATTTTTAGATATAACTACAAGAAATTATGAAGTGTACTGTATATTCACACGGTAAAAAAAGCTCCTCTGCTTTCACCGCAACTGCCGCTTTGATGTTTCCAACCGCCATTAAGTGAGAAGCCTGAGATAATCGCAAAGACTTATGGGATATCCTACCCAGAGAAGGATACATGCTTTGTTGCCTTCAGATGCATTCTTCTAAGGCACCTTAGAAGGCAGCATTTTATAATAACTTTTGAATGAGGCGCACCTCGACGCCTTCCTGCTTTCAAATGCTGCCTTCGAAGGCAGCATTTTTGCTGTTTGAGACACAGCCACTGTGTGCGGTTGACAAAAGTCCGTTAGCTTTTCTGCCTCCAATTAGCATCCGCACAGGAATTGTTGTTTACGAACACTAAAAGGGCCTATATGTAGCCATACCACACACAGTTGGATAGTACCAGTGGTATTCCAGTACTATGTACCACTGAAGGCTATCTTCAGCAACTGTTTCGGGGTCAGGCTGCAAGTACTACCTGACTCTGTAGCATTCATACATTCCAAACCTTCCAGACATATGTATCCAAAACAGATTATTCTTACATTCTAATTCTGATTAAATACAATCATTGCTAACATTGTTGCATTCAATTTGGTGAAATTAATTAGCTAGCTAGCTAGCCAGAAAATATCAAAATCTGGTAGACAGCAGCTCAGATCAAAGAAATTGGGAATGAACGAGGCATGTATTAAATTTGATGATCCCATTTGCTTTTAAAATAAACAAGCACTGGAAAAATCCATGAATTCAAAATGGACAGAATGCTAAATTAAGAATATCTATCACTTAATTCCCATTTCAAAAGTGTTTATTGTGTTATTTGAATTTTAAAAACAAAAGCTGAGGTCTACAAAATGGGGCAATTGATGGCTCTCAACACACACAAACACATTTCAAGTGAAAATCCAGTGAAAGATTGTTCATTTATCCATATCTTCTTATATTTTTCTCACTTCATTTAATGTGTACATTTCACATCTGTAATTGTACTTCTGATAGTGCAAACAAACTGTAATAATAACTATGTTTATCTCTATTGTTATACATAATAATAATAATCTATGTGCATACAGTTCAGCTGCTACTAGTGATATGCTGTGTGGCTTGTGACTTGCTTGTTCAGTATTGTGTGTGGAATTTGTACTGTATTCTCTATTGACTATGTAGATTTCTGTGCCTCTCTTATCTTTCAATGTTTTTAGGAGAAGCAGACATTGCAGGACTTACTCTCTTACTGTCTTTTTTTTTCTCATAGACGGTATTTTGTGGAAAACCTGTGAAATCATTCTCCCATGATTTCATGATTTTTTTGACAGTAAAACAAAACTAAGGGTATATTAGAGTTTCTCAAGCTTATACTTAGAAAAGCCTAGTTTCTCAAAGATCTAAATCCTCTCTTTTTCTATTTTGTTTTGTTTTTCTCTTTTTCCCTCTCCTCCCTCTCTGATTGGGCTCTTCGGCCTGCCCGTCAGCAATGATGGCTCCTCCTCTCGCTGCGTGTATGAGAAATGACAAGCTGGGAGAGCCCTGTTTCTACCTAATGGGCCAAAATCAAACCACGGTTTGTAGCTTGGAAAGTCCGTCCCCTCGGTATCTGTGTGGCGTGGCCTGACTCACCCATCACTCATGCTATGCTTCATGCGCACATGAATCCATTCACCCAGAATGCACTGCACCTCCCTTTCTTACTGGCTACTGTCAGAATGGATTCGTGCCGATAGTTCTTCGCATTTGACCCCTGGGGCGCATGCGTCCACTGTTGAAATGTGCAAGGTTTGGTCTGGTTTTGCTTTCGGTTTTGTTTTTCCTGTCATTTTTTAATGGTGTTTATTTAGCTTTTTGTTATTTTTTTGTAGACCTATCTTAATTGCCTCATTAATATATAACCCTCACCCCTCTTCTTCCAGTGCTTTTCTCCTCCTGGGCAGTTGTTAGCCTTTAGCATCGGATAGATAGTAGCTTATTAACCCAAAGACAGCTGGTCTTTGCAGCCATCAACTGCACATGGAATTTACATGGAAGCCTCAATTTTGAATTAGTTCTGGCTTTCATTTACAGGTAGTATCACAGTATTACAGGTAAGAACCTTCTCTTTCATACGTTAAGGTTTCTTGCCATAAGATGCACTTTTAAGACTATACACTTAAATAAAGCAAGTATCTTATATGTTAACTAATTAAAATCATAGCGTAAACAACTTCAAGACACAAAAAGAGAATACTAAAAGCAAGTCTTAAGAGGTATAAATAAGTTATATCATTTTGATGTATAGCATTTTCTGGTAAAGTATCCCACCTTTGGGGTCAGACTATGTATTCAGGTAACACAAAAGAACATTGGGGAAGAATACAGTTCCAGTTTGGTTCTGAGATACCATTATGGTGAAAACTCTCTTCAAACAGTCTTAGAACACATTATTGTTCCAAAGCAAATTATGTCAAAGTAACAGAAAAATGTTCAATCATTTCTTAAAAATGTACAGTAAAGTACATGTAAGAATGCTGAATAAAAACAATGAAATTAGTTTTACGTGGCCAACATTCTCCATAAAGGTAACACGGATGCCAATCCACAGTTCAAATTCTTTTTTAACTTGAACAACTAAATTGAATAGCTCAAATGCTTCTGAAATGTCAGGGACATCTAGGCAACTGAACACGTGTATACAACTTGGAGGAAAATTACCCAAACTTTGCTAACATTCTGAGAATCTTTTGAGTTTTGTTTTGTTAAGCAAAACTTCAGTGTTGGCCGAGCACATGATTAACATAAAGTAAAAATACCAAACTTAACCCTTTTCTGAAAGTTAAATATGCTGTGTAGTTGCACTGAACTAGGACAAGGATATTTCACCAGTTCTGAATAGGACAAACTGCCATTCACTTGAATTGCATTATGTGGTCTTCGTGATGCATCATCTTGGTAGGAACCACTGCCCTTTGATTTAAGAACAAAAATCTCTGAGTCACAACATCAATTCCTCGTTCATTGATTCATATTATGGATACAGTTTCTTAGATTGGGAATCTATATAACATGGACTTTCTAAATAATCTGGAATATATTTAACATGTATAACATAGAATTTGTATAACATAACATATTTGTGGTGCCTTCTCTAAATCTCTGCCCTCAGTCAAAAAGCTAGGCTCTCACTTAAGGAAAATATTTACTTAAAGAGTTGTTTGCATACGGTTATGATGGAGGATTTCTTTCACTGATTCTGCCAGACATTTATTTAAAAAAAAAATTAAATCCAAAAGTCAATAAGTGACAATCATTCAGTCTGAGGTTTCCTTATTTCATTTTATTAAGTGTATCTTATGGCATAAGAAACCTTTGTGAATGCAAGGATAACATGTTTTAAAGAGACTCAGGTTGTTCTAAACATGCATTTCCTTCTCACTCTCAGTTTCAAATGATTAGTTCCATATCCTTCCCGGATATATATCTCTATTCTTCAATGAGGAATTTACTCTGTAAGTCATGGACTTGATATTTGATGAATTTATGTGAAATATTCAAACCAAGGTTAAGTGAAGTACATGTATATGTACTCTTCATCTGGCTCCCCGGTCTGCTATCAAAGTCCTTGTTAAACCGCAAAATCAATTTTATATTGAAATATAAAAAAAATGTATTGTCAGCTACTGAAGTATCCATTTAGCTTTGACCGTGTTGGAGAAATGCACCCATATCAATCAACCTTTTTGGTTTTCATTATATTGTGAACATTCCTCTTGCAAGTGCATGGCAGTGCATGAAGTTCAGAGAAAATACCGTGTTGGTGCTTAATCTGTAAATAACTAATATGGCTGCCCAGTGGCTCAAGCCCGTGGCCCTATGTGCAGGCTAGGTGTCGTAGCGGGTTTGAGTTTCGGCCATGTCTTTGGCCAGCTATGAACATGACAATTTCAGCGGACGGACACCATTGGCCTGGCCCTACCAGGGTCAGTTGTTTCTCCAGTCAGTGTTAGCCGGCTCCTGTAGTACTGTGTGACCTGGCGGGTTTAAAGCGGTCTCTGTTTCCTAGGGCGAGTGCATTGGAGGAGAGACGCGCTTCAGCTGCACTGTTCCTTGCTTTTTAAAAAAGTTTTACCAACTACCCTGTAATTCACAGAGTGAACTGCCATTCATATATGTTCCTGCATTATTTCTTGAGGCTTATGAATAGTAATATTTTAGTAGGATATTTTTCTGTGAACAGCATCATAACATTTGGCAATGCAGACAGAAGTTTTTAATAACGTTAACCTGCAATAATATTAGATCATTATTAACCAGAAGTATTAACCCTTGTTACATTGCTAAATAACAGTTTGGTTGTTAATAGGACAAAAAAGGAAACTATTGTCCAGTGTAAGGAAGATTTAAAATAAAACATTTTTTAAATGTGTATGTTGCAGATGCCAGCAATGACCGGAACGGTCCCACCGCCGGTCCACAAATTGTTCCGGAAGTGAAACCGCTGCCGCCAAACAGTCGACTACACGCATCATTGGAGTCAAGTTATCCACCAGATCTTCACAAATCATCATGGAAGGAGCAGCAGCAGATGAGGGAGGAGTCTGGGTCAGACTGGTCAGACTGTAGCAGGGAGCATGGCCAACACGCCACCTACCAACACCATCACCACCACCACACCTGGAACAACCGCGGAAGCCGGGCCGAACCCTGGCACACCCACAGCTCGCCCGACCACGGGAAGACAGCTGGCCGGCAACGGGCAAAGAAGTCGGAGGAGAGCGGCATCGCTAGGATTTTTAGGACCCTGAGGCGGGACGAGGGGCGCGGGAGGAAGAGCGGGAGGCAGAAAGTTCCGGAAGGCTGCCGCCGTCGGGGCTCCCTTGACAGGTCCCCGGGCCAGGGGCGGGAACGCTCCCCCGACCGACGCCGAGCCAAGTCGGTGGACCGGCGGCCAGAGAAGGCGCGGCGAGGCGGGAGCTTCCTGGCGGAGGTGCTGGCTCCTCGCCGCTCCCGACAAGAGGACGGCCCTATGAAGGATCCCTCACTCCTCCCGCCGTTCCACAGGGACCCCAGTTTTAGAGACGCCAACCAGGAGGAGGAGGAGGATACTCCTCCTCTAAACAAGGGCCAGCTGTTCCACAGGGCCTTTAAAAAGAAAGGCAACCTGCTGAGGGATGGGTCACCTGAGAGGGGGGACCGAGAGGACAAGTTTGTGAGAGACAGATCGCCCGAGAGATATTACAAGTCGGAGGCGGAGCCACAGCAAGCCTTGCCCCGCAGGAGCTATGCAGATGAGGCGACTGCACCCAGACTCAAGGAGTACTACAGCACGCTGAAGTCCAGCTCAGGCCGCTGCCCCAGTAAACACCCCCAGCCCAAGAAGAGGCCCTATGAGAGCCATAAGGACCTGAGCGTCTGACCAATTGCCAGCTGAGAATCTCCTCATGACACTCCCCCTCATCCGCAGAAGAGGTGGAGCTTATACCTTTGAAGATCTTACGTTTGTTCATTTTTGACAAAGATTCAGTACATTACCCCCAAAAAGCAGAAACACTGATATTGTTTTCATGGTTTGTTTGTTATTCATTTTATTTTGTAATTTTATTTATCATAGTAGAGTTTATTAGAATTTTACAAAATGACAAAAAGAAAATAATGTGCCTAATAGAACCATAAATAGAGGTTTTCAATCTGAAGATGGGCCATGTTTAACAGTTGTCTGATTCATTTGCAAAATTTTCTTCCGGAGAATGCGAAGTCACTGGCGTCGTAATTGGTGCGCTGATTTATGCTATACATGTCTCGAGGGTTTCAGTATCATTTATCCCCTACTTTATTGCCATTGGCTTCCACCAGAATATAGCACAAGCCTGCAGCAGTTTGAAAAATTGTTACACATTCTTGTTGAGAACACATTCTGTACACATTCAGAAGCGTTCATTTCAAGAGGGACAATACAAATATGTTAAATATATATATATATATATATATATACACAGTGGTGCTTGAAAGTATACATACCCCTTCACTTTTTCCACACTTTATTGTGTTGTAGATTTAATTTTAAATGGATAAAATTGCAATTTTTGCCCATCAATCTACATTCAATAACCTGTGATGACAGTGAAAACATGTTTCTAGAAATTATTGCAAATGTATTAAAAATCAAAATGAATGAAGCTATCAAACGAGCCCCAAACCATCACTCTGTTGCCAGATATGGAGTAGATGTAGATGGATCACTGCAAGGGTTATTTCTCCTGACTCATTTTCCTATAGAACTCTATGGGGGGAAAAGTCAGGAGAAGAACCCCTTAAAGTGATCCATCCACATCTACTCCATATCTGGCCATAGAGTGATGGTTTGGGGCTCGTTTGATACCTTAGACCCTTGATGACTTACAGCCATTTCGCCAGTCATGTGTTCCGTACTGTACCAGCGTAATTTACAGCTGAATCTAGTCTCACCCCCCCAATTCCCATAGAGATCCATTCAAATGCAGAGGTTATAGTATCGCTTGTAACAGTACCTGAAAATAAGATATCGAGAGTCTTTTGATGTTGATGGGTCACAGACTTCAGGAAGTAACAGCATGCAAAGGATATGCGACCAAATATGAAATATGATACTTTAAAAATACATTAAAGCAAAAGATATGAGTACTTATGTACATGAGAGATTTCAGTTTTTGATTTTTAAGACATTTGCAAAAATTTCTAAAAACGTTTTCACTTTGACATTATGGGTTATTGAATGTAGATTGATGGGCAAAAATGGCAATTTTATCCATTTAAAATTAAATCTACAACACAATAAAGTGTGCAGAAAGTGAAGGGGTATGTATACTTTCGAGCACCACTCTATGTATACGTATATATACATACATATACAGACGGGTAACAAATTAAAGGAAAAACCAACAATAAGTGTCTTAGTAAGGTATTGGGCCACCACGAGCCGCCAGAACAGCTTCAGTGCACCTTGGCATAGATTCTACCTCTAGTCTAGCATAGACTCTAGTCTCTGGAACACTACTGGAGGGATGGAACACCATTCTTCCAAAATGTATTCCCTCATTTGGTGTTTTGATGATGGTGGTGTAAAGCGTTACACATCGGTCCAAATTTTCCCATAGGTGTTCAATTGGGATGAGATCTTGTGACTGCGAAGGCCAGAGCAGATGATTTACATCATTTTCATACTCATCAAACCGTTCAGTGACCCCTCGTGCCCTGTGGATGGGGGTATTGTCATCCTGGAAGAGACCACTCCCATCAGGATAGAAATGTTTCATCATAGGTGATCACTCAGAATAACTTGTATTGATTTGCAGTGACCCTTCTCTCTAAGAGGACAAGTGGACCCAAACCATGCCAGGAAAATGCCCTCACTGTAGGGGTTTTTCCCTTTAATTTGTCACCCATCTGCATATATACACATATCTTTTATATAATACAGTGCCCTCCACAATTATTGGCACCCCTGGTAAAGATGAGTTAAAAGGGTTATAAAAAAATTCACCGTTTTGTGAATTATCTTAATCTCACACTGAAAAAAATAAAAAAAAATCAAACCTTTAATTGAAGTAAATTTATTCTGAGAAAAAAAAATCCCTCATCAAGAAATAATAATTTTTAACAAATTTAATACTGCATTTAATACTTTGTACGGCCTCCCTTTGCCGATACAACAACACTGAGTCTTCTCCCGTAACATCTAATAAGGTTGGAGAATACAGAGCAAGGAATCTGAGACCATTCCTCTTTACAGAATCTCTCCAGATCATCCAGAGTCCTAGGTCCTCTCTTGTGCACTCTCCTCTTTAGCTCAGCCCACAGGTTTTCAATGGGGTTTAGGTCAGGGGACTGAGATGGCCATGGCAGAAGCTTGATTTTGTGTTCAGTTAACCATTTTTGTGTTGATTTGGACGTATATTTTGGATCATTGTCCTGCTGGAAGACCCAACAACGACCCAGTTTTAGTTTCCAGGCAGCCAGATTCAGATAAAAAATTTCCTGGTATTTCATGGAGTTCATGATGCCATGTACCCTAACAAGGTTCCCAGGGCCTTTGGAGGAAAAACAGCCCCACAACATCACGGAACCTCCACCATACTTAACAGTAGGGATCAGGTTATTTTTGGTATAGCTATCCTTCTTTTTACGGCAAACCCACCTTGAGTGTTGGTTACCGAAAAGCTCAATTTTCATTTCATCTGTCCATAGATCACGGTTCCAGTCAAAGTCTCAGTAGCGTTTAGCAAACTCCAGGCGCTTACGTTTGTGGTGAAATGACAGGAAAGGCTTTTTTTCTGGCATGCCTTCCAAATAATTTGTTGGCATGGAGGTAACATCTCATGGTAGTTTTGGAGACTTGATGACCTCAAGATGCTACTTTCCTCTGTAATTCTCCAACAGTGATCCTTGGGGATTTTTTTGCCGCTCTTACCATCCTCCTCACTGGGGCAAAATAAACTTGGGTCCTCTTCCAGGCAAGTTTGTAACAGTTCTAGTTGCTTTGAACTTTTTAAGTATTGCCCTAACAGTAGACATTTTCAGGTGTGTAGCTATTTTTTTTTATAGCCCTGACTTATGAAGCTGAACACACTTTTCCCTCATTTGATTTGTGTGTTCTCTTATCTTTTCCATGTTGATGTACGAATAAGGGAATATGGCCTCTGTGTCACCTCATATGTATACCCCAGTGAAACAGGAAGTCATGGATTACTGCTTGAAAGTTCCTAACCCTATAGACTTCACCCCTAGTGGTTGAGACGCATGCGACTCAGTTACAGTATTCATGTTCATCTGAAAATATAAACTACAGATTTAAGAAAACCCCGACAATTTTGACGCAGTATTTTTTTAAAGGGTAGCCTCTTGCGAAAACCGCAGCTTCTCCAGTTACACTGCCGTGCAATAAATTAGGAGGGTGCTATTAGTAGCCCACAGCACTTACGACCTTCCTCTGGCTACAGCCACAGACTGTAAAATGCATCAAATGCACCGTTTATACACGCTAAGAAAATCATGTTGACGTATAGAAACAATAATATTTTTTTAAAACATTGTACAAATGAGTATTCACCGTTTTCCCTTGCTTACTGTACTATATACAGTACCTGATCCACTTTCGGTTTAGAAGACACCTCATTTTTTGCTCCAAAATCTCTCGTATAAATATGTTTAAGAAACCAAGTACTTACCAGTATATTCAGCTACAGCTGTTTTCTCATGAACCCTGAAGAGTTTATCTTGTTATATTTCGCCAAAGTCCCGTACAGTCGACATTTCCGCAGTGACCACCCCTCGCACTGAGGGCTGAAATACGTTGCTGTACTTGTGTGAATACACACGCGCTTTCGTACGTTCTTTTTTAAACGTATTTAAATACATTAGGCGACGTATGTTATGGTTATTATATATATACTGTATGTGACTTCTGAAATAAATGTATTCTGTAGCAAATTTCTGAATGATACAGCTTCTTCTTCAGTTCAAACTTAAAACCATGGATTTTGCAGGGAATATTTATTTAGATATTGACATTTAAATAAAACTAGTAGAAACCAGGAGGACATTGCCTCAAAAGGGCCAAAGTAAATAGGGCTAAACACTCTCTGATCAACTTTAAAAAGTAAAATATAAATGGAAAAAATGCTTCAGTTACATTTTGTTCATAAGAATGTCTAGGGGTGCCAATAATTGTTTTGTTAAAAATAATTATTTCTTTATGAGGGATTTTTTTTTCCAGAATAAATTTACTTCAATTAAAGGTTGGATTTTTCTCATTTTTTCAAAAGGTGATTTTTTTATAACCCTTTTTACTCATCTTTACCAGGGGTGCCAATAATTGTGGAGGGCACTGTATATATAAATATGTATTGTTTGTCTCTGTGTGTGTGTGTATATATATATATATATATATATATATATATATATATATATATACTGTATGATCCCAAGAATTAACTATTTATTTTTAAAGAATTCGCACAGAAATGAGCACATATTAATGATATGGGAACAAGAATGTTTTCCAATCTTATGAAAAGAAAAACAATGTCCAATGTGCAGGACGTGGGCCTAAAGAGTAAGCTGCCCACTGCTTTTTTCATTTTCATCCCTCAAAGAGGTTTGCTGGTTGGTTGAGAAATAACTGCTCGTTGGTTTATTTTTTGATTTTCCACAAAGATGCCTCTTAACAAAGTGCAAGAATGGAAAAAGAAATTCCTCTGTGTGGTTTGGCTGCATTGTGCTCAATACACTGCCTTTACTGTCAACTTCTCAACAAGTTTTTGAGTTTCTGTATTTTCTTTTTTTTTTTATATAAAGAGTGAACTGACACTATCATCTATCTACTCCTTACCCTAACCCCACGTACCATGTTTTGTCATGTTTATCACAGCTGAATTATGGGAAATGAGGGTAGCTAGATTAACCTCAACATTTGCTTTTTTTCCCCAACAACCAAAAAAAAAAAGAAAAACCTGTACAGTGAGCCTAGTAAGGCCCGTCCTGAGAACTCATGGTTCCCTTGGTTACTGCATGCCTTTGGAGTCCAGAGACATTGAAGCGACATTGTGTGTTGTTAAGTCTGCTTTTGGTAAGAATTCCAGAAGAGTAAACCTGCCACGCTGAGCCATGCTGTTAGCCACTGCTGTCAGACCACTGGATTATGAATGCTGCTTACGATGTATTTCTGTGTGTATACTGTATGTATAATGTTTCACAAAAGGGAAAAAAAAGATAACAACAAGGTCACAACAAAAAAAAAAAAAAACATCTCAAAAGGTTTAATGACTTGTCACCATGGTACTGTAACAAAGTTTAGCGGCCAGCCATTATCTGTACAGAATTAAGTATGTAACTAATAGCCTGTTGGGGGGGAGGGGGGGAAATGTTGCCTTTTTTCTTGTATAAAAGAGAATTTATGAGAAACCTCATCTGTGAGGAATGTGATATGTGTTTATATTTCTGATATGGAACAGTTGATTCATGGGAAATATGTTAGCGTACTCTGAATCAGGTATGTAAAGATGTTTTAAAATGGAAGATGGTATTAGTCAATCAGAAGGTCTTTTTTCGTCTGTTTGAGTATTTCTCTCGATGGTGAGCCTGCCTTTGTATTATAAAGCACTTGTATGCAGTCTGTGTTCTTTAAGCATTATTTCTTGGCAATGTGCTGTAGACATATTGCTATATTCTGTGTTGTTTAAAAGCAGTACATGTATATGGGCCAATCTTTTTATAAGACACTATGCATATATAAATACTACATTGTTCATAGCTTTATTTGACCCATGAAGCTATACATAACATTAGTCTAAGTACAAGTAGATGTGGACTTACCTAGTAAAGCTTCTTTCCTCCAGATGGATCACAATGTATATGTAGCTAAAAAAAGAAGTCTGTGAATGCTATTTTTATTATCAAATAAAGGTTTTCCATACAAATATCCAAGTGTCACATTGTAGCATTGTGGATGTTAACATAAAACTTTTTGTGGAATTTCAAGCAGTGTAGGTTGTCAGATTGGATTTGCTCAAAGTAAATAACCACTGATAACTCACAGGTTCAGATAACTCACATTTGTTGGTTTCAAGATTTACTGTATTGCTCAAATGGAAGGTGTGAGATAGCAACTGTATGTACAGACCACAAGATCCACATGTACACATAGTTTACCACAGTCATAAAATCTATTTTTGCCATCCAAAATACTGTAAACAATGTGCTTTCATTTCATACACAGTAAAATGTTCAGGGTTTATTATAACTCCAACAGAGTCCATAATGAGTCCAGAGGGGATATAAATGTACTTTATCGGTGTAAAATGTACTACATCAGAATTGCTTTAATACTAACCATTTTGTTGTGTAGCTGTAATGGGGGCGTGACGTGTGAGGTTCGAGGGACCAAACGCAGCAAGGGGATTCATTAAGCTTAATTAAAAGCCACTGAGACGGAGAGACCCCGTATATAAGGAAATATGAAGATTAACGCAAATAACCTAGTTCCTACTCTCACTGGAGGGAAATACGGGAACTAGGAAAAAGGGCGTAACTAAAAACGACCCGTATAACCAGGCGAACGTCACACAAGAGCAACACATCACGAGCTCAGAAAACACAACGAGCTAAAAAAAAACACTGAATACACAAACGTATACAAACAGTGAAAAACGAGATGCAAAAAGTGAACTGAGGAAAGGAGCTGCCTCGTAGGTAAAAAACAAAAGGACATAAAATAGAGCTAATCAAAGGGAGAACGCGACAAGCGAGAAATAACTCCCTAGCTCTAAATGGAGCGAACTGCTTGCTGAGGAATAGAAGGAAGCAGTCTCCGTGTCCTAGCACTAATGGCCATATCTCACTAACCGGGTGAATGGCACACGAGAGCAACGAATCTCGAGCTCGGAAAACACAACGAGCTAACAAACACACTGAATACCTTACAGTATAAAAAACTGGACGAGATGTTAACGTGGAGAGAGAGAAAAGACTGCCTCGGAGGACATAAACTAGAGCCAAGTAAAGGGAAAACGCGACAAGCAAAAACTACCGGTACCGAAGGACGAACAGAACTACAGTTCCGAACAAAATCGCCCAGACTCCATTTACGGAGATGGGTACCGAAGGACGAACAGAACAACTGTTCCGGACATTTAACAGCTCAATGACTAACGCAAGCCTAATAGAAAATAAACGCCCTGCCTCTCAGAATAATAAAAAGCCCTGACTCACAACAAAGGGGAAACGTAGTCCACGAGAAGGAGACAAAAAAAGGAACAAACGTACCGAAGCTACTAACCGGCTCACTGTCACACACAAATGAGTAGAAGCACAAATGCCTGGATTCTCACTAAGAAAACCAAACAAGGCGAATGGCACAAATAACTGCTGCCCTATACTTCTACTAGATAAGTAACTAAGTAAAAGCGTGAACGCCCGGTCGCTCAATAAGGAGAAACTATAGAAAGGCGAAATAGAGCAGAGAACTCCCATACTTCTACGAGCTAAGTGACTAAAGAAGAGCCAGCAATAATAACGCCCTGCCTCGATAACGAGACTCGAAAGAACAGGCGAATAGCATAATGGCACAAAAAAACCACACACCCAAACGTGCAAATAACGCAAACAATATTGAAGCCCCGAACGGAGGAAAACGTGGGCTTAAATAACTCCCAGGTAACCACGCACAGGTGTGGATGCTGACAGAAGCTCCGCAATCAAGACGGGGCGGAGCAAACATCCACTAAAAGGGCAGCGCCCTCACGTGGCTACTGAGGAAAATGACCGCATGGGAAAAAGGCGTCAAAACCATGACAGTAGCAACTGAAATATATTGACAAAGAAAAGCACCGGGTAGAACAAAGGGGAAAGGGGATGGGTTCTCCTGTTCACTTCCTGTTTGGAGGTGGTTGGTTGTTATGCACTATTGATTACGGAGCAAGGGACAGTGCACTATGGTGGAGACTGTAAGATTGCTAATGTGCTAGAATGATCCAGAACCTAATGCATTCAGTGTGGTGAGAAGTGTGTGTTGTAGGAACAGCACGTCCCTCTTAGTGCTTTTAGCTCATCTTTCATCTCCAATAACTCTGGTATGAAAGTAAGATGGGATGTGATCAATGGATTTTGATGGTGTTCTTCAGACCTGTGGATGGCAGATGGATGGATTCTCTTTCAAATGGTGCCTGAGACAAAGCGATCACTTTGCTCACCCCACAAGTTTGAGCACTTACACAAACACTTACCTGTCTGTCCTGTGGCCTTGATTAATCACATTATTTTATCTGCACTCTCACCAAGGTCTTAAGCAGATTGACATTGGAACACACCAAAATGCATATGTACTTGCAATAACTATCACCCCTAACTTTTTTCCACACCTTTCGTATGTACAACTGTATGTGCTGGTGTAAATCCCACAGCGGATGTTGAACAGGTTAGTTGCTAAACATCCCATAACTATGGCCTCCTTAAAGCTGGAGTACGCAAGTTATTTTTTTTAAATATTGGGGATCGGTCATGCTTAGTTGGTAGTAATCATAGAAAGAACTGTTCTGAGAGAAATCCAGCACCATACACTGTGTTTATACCCTCAAATTCTGCATTCTAAAACCAGCGATTCGGCCCAAATTTTGTTTTCAAAACAAAGCGGCTTATGACCATAGACTGTAGAACCAATTTAAGAAATAGGCCAGTTAACATCGCAAACCAATGAACATTGAGATTGATCTTGCTAGTTCACCAGCTAGAAATTTCACAGCGACCTGTTACACCGGCACCATTTTATGCAAAGAAAAAGAAAATGGAATTGGATAAAGCTCGCTCGAAAACTGAAGTAAACATAGGTGCTCATTTTAGAATGTGGCGAGATGTTCAGGAGCTAATTGGTTTAAAGACAGACGTGGAGCACCCATATTCTACTGGACAGGTAGGTCAAAAGTTTCAACACAAATTTACCTGGACTTTCTGCTTGCCAGTGAACTGTAATTACCTATAATGAACAGTGGCTAGGTTGCTATTATTGATAATGTTACTTTCTTCGGCAGCTAGTTCTTGGAAGAAGGAAATGTTTGCTAACGTTATATGTTGTATAGATCATGTTAGCTAGAATCGGCTATAAGTTACCATGCATACCAGTTGTAGTCAGATAATGGCTGCATTCCAATAGTCAAATTCGAGCAAGGAAGGATCCTTTAGATCACATGACCCGGAAATATTTCCCGGGCAGCCACGCCAAGGACTGTTCGAATTCTTATATTGAGAAGGAAAGGAGCTTCACGATTCCTTTTATCCATCCTTCCACCAAGGATGCTCCGCATTATCCTTTTCAGAAGGAAAGTAGTATTCGCGCCCCACAATGCAATGCTGCCAATGTTTACATAAGCATCTGAGTTTTACCAGGACCTAGTGAATTACCGAATTCAAACAACATTGGATGAGCAAAAATCTTCTGAGAAATGCAAGAAATATAAATGTGAGTAGCTATATAATATAATAGCCTATTGTTGGTTAGCATTTTCTTATAATAGAAAGTAAACAAACAATGACACAATCAGACAATACACCAAATTCATTAAGAGGCTAAATTTTGCCGAAATAAAACGGATGGTTTAAGTGAAATACAGAGGGCAATGATGCTCTGATAGTCATTTTCCGTGAAGCTGTAGTTTGCTGTGTTGAACAGTCACGTCAATATCACCTGACGTCGCACCATGACGCAAGGTAGAGAAGGAAGTTTGAATTCCACAGTAGATGCTAGATTCCTCTCATCCTTTCCTTGACCCCCGTGATGTTTTCTAGCGAGGTCAAGGAAACGTTGCCATGAAACTATTGTCAGACAACGCTACACAAACTCATGTTATGCAACAACTCTGCAACGACAGAAAAGATTCCATTGTTTTACCTGGACTTTTAGATTACTTTTTTACTGTAATGTTAGCTATACCCAGGGGCGTAGCCATAATTTCAGAAGTGAGGGGGACAGATTGTTCAGGAGTAAGATGATTTTTATTGAATGATTTATTGAAAGATCCTCTGCCATTCGATTTTCACAAACATAAATCAATAGATTTCAAACTAGACTGCACTCAGGTGAGGTGCAAACTTGCGCCTTATAGCGGGTATAGTGGGTCTATTCCTAGCATGAAGCTAGCTAGCTAGCCATCTAACCTAGGTAACCTTAGCTAGTATGCTTGTTAACATTAGCTAAATTGGCATCTAATTAATTTGACATAATTTAGCTAACGTTATCAAAAACAGCATAACAACTTACACGGTTTGATTTGAAGAACGAGTGTAAGGTTTTTTGCCTCTTGCTGGCTGGTTTGCTGTACATTGTGTCTGAAGAAGACAGGATGCATACAGTTCACTCATTCCTTCATGATAAGAAGGTAGCTAACAATGGCTAATTGGTAATCTGAACATAAACATTTTTGTTTTCCAGCTATCGTTAGCTAGCTAGCTAACAGGGATTTGTTTCAACGTAGACCAGGTTATTAGCAGCAACCTAGCTAGCTAGTTAAATTGCGTGATGGATGAACAAAATCCTTAACTACAAAGTAGTAACTACTAAAACAGTCGTACCACATAAAAGTCAGTAAGTTGTCAGTAAAAATATCTCTGAGGCTTACATTTCCTTCCCGCTTGCAGAGCACGCGCATCCCTACTGTGATCACAACAAAAGATGCGTGAGTAACGTGCGTACCCCGCCCACTTAGAGCGCACCGAGTGCAGATTGGCTGGAGTTGGTGCTGGTGTGTCAGCACGTGCCTTTTTTCAGGTTATTAAAACTATCTACTTTAACAATGTGAGTTGTCACAAAATTAGCGCTGAATTTTGGAATAAAGTGCGGGGGACAGAGGGGACAGATACGGGAACTGCGTGGGACGTGTCCCACGCGTACCCCGTGTCCGCTACGCCCCTGGCTATACCAGTCTGTAATCCTGCATCTATCTTTCTTATCTAGAAAACTTGCACGTTTACAACGAGGTCTGCGGAAGCAGTGGGGTGGGGGGGGTGTCACTTTCTCTGTGGGCAGGGCCAAGGGATGTTATGACTTTGAAATGTTTTGACAACAAATGTGACCGTCGAGAAAAAGTTGCGTACTCTAGCTTTAAATTGCCACTAATCATCAAACACAACGACTCCCATGACATATATTCTTGGATTTAAACTATTGCAGAGGTGGAAAGTAATGAAGTACAACTACTTTGTTACTGTACTTAAGTACATTTTTTTTGAGTATCTGTAATAAATGATTTGTGTTTCTGCTCTAATAGTACTAGCAGCTATGTGTCCTTCTTTCTAGGGATATCAGATTGTACGACCTACGTGACGAGTTTTGGAATAATAAGAGGAGGAAACAGGAATAAGAAATACACCGTAGCGTTAAGAACTGGGCAAGACAAGATCATTGAAGTGAATGGAGTTGAAAACAGGACAACATACGCAAACATCACCTTAGGGACATTTAGAGACTATTGGTGGGTATGCGGGGATAGGGCTTACTCATTTTTACCAATAGGATGGACAGGATGTTGTTACCTGGCCACTTTGAAGCTCCCATATGAAGTGATGTCCATAAAACAGAAAGAAGACAACCAACAGGACAGCAGCAACAGGAAAAGAAGAGAATTAGCAAAGGAATATGTAACGAGGCAAACGAACAGAGCTAACGTTCCGAGGCTATTTTCAGAAACACGCAGTCACACACAAACATGTCCACAACATCGCCCAAGCTCCATACAAGGAGAGACACACTCGGAGAACGAACAGAACAGTTCCGAACAAAATCATCCCGCAGGTAAAAAGGGCGAACAGGACAGCTGCAACAACAGACCAACGCAAACTTAATAGAAAATAACAAGCACTGCCTCTCAATATAATATAAAAACCCTGACTCACAACAAAGGGGAACGTAGTCCACGAGAAGGAGACAAAACAGGGAACAAACATACCAAAGCTACTAACCGGCTCACTGTAACACGGAAATGAGTAGAAGCTCAAACGCCTGGTTGCTCAGTAAGAAAACCAAAAAAGGCGAAATGGAACAAAGAACTGCTACCCTAACTTCTACGAGCTAAGTAACTAAGTAGAAGCGTGAACGCCCAATCTCCCAGGAGAGAGAAACATTTTACAGGCGAAATAGAGCATCTGCGGTCCCATACTTCTACGAGATAAGTAACTAAAGAGCCAGCAAGAATAAAGCCCTGCCTCAGCAACGAGACGTTAAAACAGGCGAGTAGCACGAAAGGTACAAATAACACACACTAAATAAATAAAGCCCTAAAGTCAGTATGATAAAAAATGCCCTGTCTCTCAGTAAGAAACTACTATACAGATACACACAAACAAACAAAGACTCCTCTCGCTTTCACGGAAGAAAGCAGACAGTGAGAGGAGAAAGAGACATCGAAAGGCAAAATCTAGGCAACGGACTAAAAAGGAAAAACTAGGAAGCGAGGACAGAAAAGAGCCAGGGGGGAAGAGTCCGAATAACTACATCCACATAGGCAGGTACGCCGGGGGGACGAGTCCTAATAGCTACTTCCACATAGGCGAGTCCCGCAAAACTCCAATGACGCACAACGGAGCAAAACGGTCTCTTAAAAACCTAGACCAAAATAATACTGACTTAAAATACAAAGGGCAGGATAATACCACACACAAAACAGCATAACTGATGCCCGACAATACACCACAATACAAATCATCAAACAATCAATATAGAAGCCCCGACCGAAGGAAACGGGAGTCTTATATACTGTAGCTCTCAAGGTGACCACGCACAGGTGTGGATGCTAACAGAAGCTCCACAATCCAAGCAGGGCGGAGCAAGCATCTACCAAAAGGGCAGCGCCCTCGCGTGGCCACTGAGGAAAACGACCGCATAGGGAAAAAGGGTTAAAAACCATGACAACAGGGACAAGTGATGGTTTATTGAGGTACAACAGTGAATGATTAGGCAACATATTTAGGTGTATGTAACACTGTGATATCAATGTTTTTTATCTTAAGCCATCAGAAGGAGCAAATGTATATGCGTTTAATGGACAAAACTAATTTTATTCATTTTATGACATGTTTTGCATAGGGGTTTTGGACCCATAGATATCTACCCCCCTATACTGATGAACATATGTAATTCCCACTTGGAAATTATGCAAAAGTGAGTTTTATGAGCCAAAACGGTTGATTTGTAGTTAAATATATCATTATTTTTTTTTATTTTGAGCAGTGCACAATTTAGCCATTTGGATAGATTTGGAGACACTAATGGACAACAGGGTACACTGCTATATTTTACATTATAGATCTTTAGTAGTTCTGCATATCATCCTTAGATTTTGCTAAACTTGTGTACATGGAGTTTATGATCCAGGAAATGTATATATATTACCGATTTCAATTATGTAGCTCTCAACAAACTAAAGAAAAAAAATGTTTTCGAATTTTTTTCCAAAGTTTCTTTGCATTTGTGGCACTTTATTTTGACATAAATTATGAAAATAAACAAATCTAAGTTTGTATTGTAAATGGTACATCTGTCTTGTTTCATTTAAGCCATTTACCAAGTTTATGTGATGCTCACACCTGGAGTTATAAAGCCTTAAACAGAGCACCCCCTAAATAGGTCAAATTTGCCATCTGCGCCAAGGAGTTAAAGTCAGCTGGGATATTTTGACAACCTTGGCAGTGAAATTGTTAGGCTCTATAAATTAAGTTTAGGCTATTAGTCTACTACTGTACCATGCATCTTTCTCTCTCTCATTAGAAATAATTAATAGAATTAATTACTTACTAAAGTTAATAGTAATCAAACATTTTATGTAATTTGAAGTGCAAACTCCTTACTCAACTATGATTCTTGACTGATTAGTGATTAGATTGACACACCATAACAGATAACTAATACCTAAATCTTTTGTACTTTACAGGTATACTTTGTAGTTTCATTGTAAACAACTCGTTCTTTGTTTACATAAAAATTTTCTCCCCAAAAAACATTGTATGTGTCCTTGTGGTCTAATAAACCAGTTGAATGTATTTCCTACCTCATGAGTTATTCGCAAAGTGTTTTTGTGAGGCCCCCGGGTTCCGTCCCGGGTTTTCCTATTGTCTCACAGTCCACCCCGTGTTTTCCCTCTCACCCTCAAACTTGTGTCTTGCACTCCCCACACCTACATTGTGTTTTCCTCTCGTGTCTTCGTTAGCATTCTCCCACCTGTTGCTCATTTTGTCCTCGTCATGTCTTGTATATAGTCTGCCCCGTCACTTTGTTTGGGGCCGGACCGTCTTGTGTGCTCATCTTATGTTTCTTGTGAGCTGGGTTTCCCGTTTGTGGTCTTGTTCTGTCTCGCCATGTTCCGTCTTGTTTTGTACCCTCTTGTTATGGACCTTCTTGTCTTGTCGTGATCTTGTTTAGGCTTTGTTCCCTCCAGGCTCCCTCGTTACCCCCAGGCTGAGGTCCTGTACCCCAGGCTGAGCGCCTGAGCCCTTGGCTGCGCGCTTGGCCCAGACGGCGGGCCCCCGCCCTATCCGCGGGATCCCCGCACCCGTTTCTGACCCCACGGCCGGAGTGCCGTCCTGTTTCCTGACCCCCATGGCCGGAGTGCCGCCATGTTTCCTGACCCCACGGCCGGAGTGCCGCCATGTTTCCTGACCCCCACGGCCAGAGTGCCGCCATGTTTCCTGACCCCCACGGCCGGAGTGCCGCCATGTTTCCTGACCCCACGGCCAGAGTACCGTCCTTGTTCCTGACCCCACGGCCGGTGTGCCGTCCTTGATTTGGACCCCGCGGCCAGGGTGACGTCCTCGTTCCTGACCCCCACGGCCAGAGTGCCGCCATGTTTCCTGACCCCACGGGCAGACTGCCGCCATGTTTCCTGACCCCTCGGCCGGTGTGCCGCCATGTTTCCTGACCCCCGGGCCCGAGTACCCGTCCCTGCCTAGCCTGGTTCCTGACCCCTCCATAGTTCCTGACCCTTCCCTGTTCCTGACCCCCCTCCTAGTCATAGCCCCCTCCTTGCCCAGTGTCTGGTTTCGTCTTGCCCCTGCCTATGTCTCTGATTAAATGTACTCCCTGGTGGAGTTTTTCCTTGAGCCGTCTGAGTCTTGTATTTGGGTCCGGTCTCCCCTGCAGGAACCTTAACAGTTTTGTTTGTTAATATTTTGAATGCTACACTGACATCCTGCCCGCCATTATTAAAGCCAGAAACTGCTAAAATTGTGTAAACGTCAAGAATGGGCGGTTCTTGCTCATTTGATTGACATAGCTAGGGCATGTGGGCAGGCTTCCAGGTAAACTCTTATTTTAGCTTAGGACCGAAACATGCCTCACGCAAATATGCGAACGTGGACGCTTCGGACTACGCAAAGTTTTTCTTTTGCCATGACATTTGTGAAAGACAAGCCAGAGCGTTGCAGCGAGGGACGCTATAGCAGCAACAACAGTAAATAACTTTCTTGTTCGATCTGTGCTTTCCTCCGGTTTGCCTTTCACAAATGTCATGGCAAAAAAACTTTGCGTAGCACGTTTGCATATTTGCATGAGGTATGTTTCAGCCCTTACTCATTAGCAAGAGGTTTTCAGCCGAGGAGGTAACAATATCATTACAAAAATAGCGACCTTACACCTAGCTAAGGCTATCTATTGTCGTGATGTTTGTTTATTGTTGACAATAGTCTATTTAGCATGTTTGACCAAACCTTGATCATGTAAATGGAGACATTACATGCTCAAAGCATATAAGTTAGTAATCTTAGCTATTGCTCTGTAAATTTGACCACTGTTCATTTTCATAAAATAATTCAAAATCATCATTTTGTAATTCTGCTCGGTTCATTCTGTAGCCATCAACATCCAGTGGTCGCGGCCAACAGACGTGATAGAGTCAACAGACTCCGGGAGGAGAAACATTGCCATCTGAGATGGAGCGGCACTTTATCACAAAATGCGAAAAATACAATCAAATCAGAAATAAATATTTTCCCAAAATAAATCAGATACCCTCAATTAAAAAATGTAACAGACATCCAAGAACTCCCCATCCTCTTAGGAGAATATATAGCTGCCTGCCATCGTCTTAGGGACAGTGAGCGACAGAGATCATTATAAACCAATTTAAATTTTTTATATTTATTATATTCACTTTATAAGATCATATGTGTCGTTCTCATCATCATTATAATCATTTCTATTGATAGTTGTTATTTTTAATTGTACTTTATTATTTTATATTATCTTTATTTCTAAATCCATAATCAAAGAAAAGTTCTTGTTTTCCTGTATGGTTACTGTTCATTCATTTCTAGTCTTTGCTGTTTTGTATTGTTCAGTGTTAGATGTATGTCTTCGACTGTTTTAATGCAGTATGCTTTGACAATACAGATGCAATGTCTTGTCATGCCAATAAAGCAAATTGAATTGAATTGAGTCTACGGTCAGAGAAAATATGTGTGAAACGTCACCACAATGCTTGTGCGTCGTCGTGCGTGTCTGAGAAGAACACGTGCAAAGCAATTTTCGGGGAGCCCTTTTCTCCTACGTGCTCTATATCGCCATCTCGTGTTCTGAAACTACATAGTATACCTTTAAGTACATTTAAGAGCATGTACTTTTATACTTTTACTTGAGTTTACATTTCTAAATAGTACCTCAAGTTTTACCAGAGTATTTGTTTACATGGGTATTTATACCTTTACTTAAGTAAGGTATTTGAGTACTTTCTCCATACAGTAAAATGTCCAGTGTTAATTCAACTCTAACAGTGTACATATGAGCCTGATCTGGCCAGAGTAGGCTCATATGTACACTGCTAGAGTTGAATCAACACTGGACATTTTGCTGTGAATTTACTGTGCACCCCTGCGTAATCATAAGATCATTTGCCAAGTTATGATTACGCTCAGCAATTTTCCTCTAAATAAGGAAATATTTCCTGCACTCTTAATGCCTAAAATTTATTATCAATTAAATGTTATTCTTAAAGCGTCAACACAGCCCACTTTGGGGATTCGAGTGCACCGCTCAAGTATGCAGTACCTCCAGCAGGTAAGTAACTTACGTCTAGTATAAACTCTACATAGAGATACGTTCATATCCATGTCAAAGTGCGATTTTATAAATAACTACTTAGTCATGGTTTTCTATGTAAGCCACTATTTAAGATACAATTTGATCGTGAGACCATTTTATAAATGAGGGCCCAGCTTTGTGAAGCTCACAACATACAGTTTTTTTAAGACTGGGTCACAGAGGTGTTAAATCAGATATGTGGTCATTTCATTTTGAGACTGCAATCAGAATACTATAGAAACTATATGTAGTCCAGGCACTGAGCTGTGACTGTTGATACATTTGGAGAGTATCAATAACTGCTTTAAGTGAGGATGAGTCCTTTCAAGAATCAGGATGCATGACTGACAATATATTGATATTGATGGCATAGAGTATAAATGAGCACTTAGAGCAACTGAACCAGTAAAAGGTCCAAGGCCTGAATAAGCAATGGATAAGCAATTACTGCTGCCAAATGCTACTCTGCTCTTTCCTTAAAGTGACGGTCAACATCAACGAACATCTCCACATAAATTAGATCAAATGCTAAATTTTCCACAAAATGCTTATTTTAATGTCAGGTACTATGTTGTGTTGTTAAGAAATCAAAATAAAGATAAACATGCACATTATAAATAATAAACAAATTTTTTTTTAAAACCCTCAAATAAATAAAATAAATTTGGCCATTACACAGAATAAATAATGACACCAGCATCCAGATCAGCACCATACATTCACTTGTTCACATTAGCTCAGTCTAACACACAAGTAATAGGCCTACTGAGCTGTCATCATTATACTGTATTTATTCACAGGTCCAGTTCTATAATCTAATTTCTAATTATTTAACTCTGACACAAAAGACAGTTCACCTGTGTGTGTGTGTGTGTGTGTGTGTGTGTGTTTCCCCCATGGTTAGCATAAAACGATTAGACTACTAGCCGTTGTTAGCATTACATTACATTAACATAATGACTCCGTAAATGGGATTTATTACATCGGCCACTTGTCCCGGCATATTCCTTACCATCTAGTACATTCTTAAAATGTGTTATGTTTGTTTATGGAAACGTTTATACATGTCTGCTTACTTGAAAATATATAAAAATACATGGGAGGGAAATCGGCACCGTACATTCACGTGTTCACATTAGTTCAGTCTGACACACAAGTAATACTGAGCCAATGTTACGTTGTCAGAACAGGCATGCAGGACCATAGCTTGGCGGAGCTGAGCTTTCTTGTTTTCTTGTTATGCTTCCTGGCAAAGCCACATTCTTCTAGCAAGTGAATAGTTAACTGATAGCAACCATAATCCCCCCCACTTGCCTCATCAAATGCAGCAGTTATTGGAATAGCTAACATTAGTAACATTGCCAGATTTTCAGCCATTTGTTACAGCATAACGTTACACTGTATAAAGTAGGGTTTATTTAGCACCACTTTCTCTAACCTAGCTGCCTGGCTCACATAACGTTAGCTAACGTTACCTAGCTAGCTGTGCACAGGCACACCGGCTGACTATGGTAAACTACATTAAAAGTTTACTTCCTCACAAGACTGCTCCCCTACCAATTCCTCTAACTATAATAATGATTAATATTGAAAATTGATCTTTTCTAGTCTACAATAAATTAATTTTTCTTAACCACTGTTAGCTTAAAATGTGTAGGTAGAAGAACACACGAGGGCGTGGGGCCCCACACACCCCTGGTGGCTCCGGGGGGCCTATGCAATTGCATAGTCCGCATATAGCAAGAAACGGCCCTGCGCGTTATCAGCATTTGGATTTGGAATAGTTAGCTTATTCAGTGTTTATTTTCCCCGCTCTCCTTATCCCTATACCTATTTTATCCATCTCCCAATCTCTTTCACCTTTTTATCCATCCCTCTGTGGTGCTAGTTAGTAACATTAGCTTACTCCTTGCACAGCTCAGCATGGAAACGAACTTATCACTCACGCATCGTTTTTACTTGGTGCACTGCTCATTCGTCAGATAATATATCGAAAATAATAGATTGTTAAGATTTTGCCAAATAAACCATGCCTTGGAGATGGTTTTGTCGTATTGTTCAGTGGCTGGTTACAATAACAAAAATACAACGAGAACCATTATTCACTGAAGTACTTAGTTGCCATGCACGTAATTTCCGTTTGAATAGCAACCAAAATTAATGAATGGGCTTTTAAATAAATTCTAAAAACTCGATCAAACCTACCATTATTTAATGATTTGTGTGGAACATGCATTTGGTGAAACGTCACCTTGCAATTTAGCTTGCTTTAAATAGACTAACGTTAGATCAAACGGTCGCAATACTCGTTTAAGTTAACTTAACTTTGATTGCGAGCTTGTGTGTGATATTTATCTCTTGATAGCAGTATTTTACTTTGAATTGATTGCATTAATTCCTCGTCGGGTTCAAACCTATGGTTCAAGCCACAGAACTGTTGGGCTGGATGACGTCGATGGCACTCAGGTTGAGGGTGTGGTTTTAGGCCACACCCCTACAATCCTGTGTCCTTTCAAGACTGAGTTTATTAGCTGAATTTGAGATGTATATTAATATACCTATTGACATTTTCTTGAAAAGATATTAGGTAGGTGTGTATTGGATATATCCCTCTGTGATATGTTGTGGTTATTTGAAGTTTTTAGAATCCTTTGACCATCACTTTAAACAAGCTTGTTTAATTAATTATAGAGGAATTTGTTGGCAGTTTTTTCTTCCATCTGACAGTAAGCTGCAGTTGCCTGTCTGCACTGGAGCAACCATCGTTCCATGCAATTACAATGTCAGCGTGAAAACCACCACAGCTGAAAGGCTAGCTGACCTTGATAGGTTGTTGCCATGGGAACGTGAGAATGGATTCTGTGTCGTAGAGTCCAAATCTGATGGAAGCCAAAGGAGCACACCAAAAGAATCAGTGCAATAAATGAATGAATGCAGGTCACATTTTCACTTCATACAGCCTCTGATTGATCTGGAACTGTAAGCTTATGGAATACAGCCAGTGCTTGGTAGTTGTTTGTAACATAGGATACGACTAAATCACTGGAAATCTGTATTGGGAGTTGCTATAGTTACCCTGAAGGCCATGGCATGGATTATAATGTGTTTTTATTTTTTTTTTATTTCTAGTGTGATAAATATTTATGCATTATACAACTGTGCTGCATAGGTACTGACTACTACCCAGTGTTTAATATACTGTTTTACAGTAGATAGCCTATATTTCACGATTGCTACTTTTGTCAGGATACGAATCGACAGTATGTTTATAAAGCATATTGTGTAACGTTCCGTTCCCGTCCTGTCCGTTTTCCATGTTTTCCTTGTTTCCTTCCGTGTCATGTTGGATCCCTTGTCCGTGTTTCCCTCCTGGCTGTGGACTGGGCGTCTCCCTCGGGTACTTTTGGTTTCATTTTCCACTTTAGCTTCCGCCTATCACTCGCCCCTCTCGTTACTCACATTCCTCACTGCTGTGCTTCGGCAATCACTCCTGATTTAACATCACACCTGTTTCTCGTTTTCTCCTTCACTTCCTGCACCATTTAAACCCCTGGCTGGCTGCTATTCAGCGCCAGTTCGTTGACTAACCTACCGTGTTTGTTTCGTATCCCGTTTCTGGTCCAGTGTTTGTGAACCTGCTGGTTCATACCTGTTCGCCTGGTTTCCTGACTGGTAGCTATCTCTGCTAATCTTTCGCTGCTGCATGCATTTACCTGTTTCCCTTCAAAACCTCCAGACGCCGCAGTTCCAGTCTTCCCGCAGCTGTGTTTGTCCTCCCCGTGTTACGTACCTCCCGTACTCGTGTTGCAGTACCAGGACCTCTGCATGCCAGCCGGCTTACGCCAGTATTGCCCGAGCTACGCCGCACCTTCCAACTCGGCGGTGCATTCACCAGCTACAGTCCTGTCACAACACCCTGCCTTTAACCTCTGCTTTCTGCCCGGTTACTCAAGCTACCCGGTCCAGTTTCCAGTCCTGTTCCAGCCCAGTTCCGATCCAGTTTCCAGTCCAGCTCCAGTCCAGTTTCCAGTCCAGTTCCAGTCCAGTTCCGGTGTTTTAGACACCTCCGTTCTAGTCCAGTTCCGGCTTGGAACAAGTTCCGTGCCGTCCCCTGTGTTCCTGAGTGGACCTTCCGGTCCAGCTTCCAGTCCAGTTCCAGTCCAGTTCCGGTGTTTCATACACCTCCGTTCAAGTCCAGTTCCGGCTTGGAACAAGTTCCGTGCCGTTCCCGTTTCCTGAGTGGATCTCCCGGTCCAGTTTCCAGTCCAGTTCCCAGTCCAGTTCCAGTCCAGTTCCGGTGTTTTATACACCTCCGTTCAAGTCCAGTTCCGGCTTGGAACAAGTTCCGTGCCGTTCCCGTTTCCTGAGTGGACCTTCCGGTCCAGTTTCCAGTCCAGTTCCGATCCAGTTTCCAGTCCAGTTCCAGTCCAGTTCCAGTCCAGTTCCGGTGTTTTAGACACCTCCGTTCAAGCCCAGTTCCGGCTTGGAACAGTTCCGTGTTTCCTCAAGTCCAGCTCCGGCTTGGAGCAGTCCTCAGTTGGACGCTATCCTGTGTTAACTAACTAACCTGTTTTGCTCCCGTGTACAGCTTTGGGACCACCCCAACGCTTAATAAAGTTCCACTTTCTGTAATCTGTCTCCTGGTCGTTGCACTTGGGTTCGTCCCGTATCAGGATCGTAACAGAACGAACTGGCCAACAATATGGACCCAGCCGATCTGGAACAGATTCGCCACGCCTTCTCCTGCCAAACTGCGATCAGCGACCAACAGGGTCGCCGTTTGGATGATGTGCTGGAAGTAGTTAGGGGCATCACGGAGCAAGTATCCCAACTTTCGCTCCACCAACCGCTACTACGGATTCCAGCCAACCCTACTCCTTCCTCTCCCGAACCCCATCCGGAGGCACCGGCTCCCACTTCCAGCCGTGAGCCCCGTGTACAACACCCCGAGTTATATCGCGGGGGGTTGGGGAGATGTCGTGAATTTCTACTTAAATGTGACATAGTGTTTCGGATGCAGCCCTCCTCCTTCGCCTCTGACTCCAGCAAGATCGCGTTCATTATGAGCAGCCTGGGAGGGAGCGCCCTGGAGTGGGCTACATCCATCTGGGACAGCCAGGCTCCGTTATGCAGCAACTTCGCAGCCTTTACGGCAGAGATGCGACGTGTGTTTGAACACCCGACCTGTGGACGTGACGCTACCCAGCGTCTGCTTCAAGTTCGCCAAGGCAACCGCAGTGTCGCAGAAATGGCCATTCAGTTTCGTACCCTCGCCGCGGAGTCAGGATGGAATGACGCTCCCTCCAGGGGGCTTTCCGCCAAGCTCTCAGCGAGGAACTCAAGGACCAGCTTGCCACTCGGGAGGAATCCAACTCCCTTAATAGCCTCATCAGCCTCGCTATAGCCATCGATAATCGTCTCCGCATCCGGGCCCGGGAGCGGGGAGGAAGTTCCGGGCGTCATTCGCCCTCCGTCGTCTCTAATGTTCATTCACACTCCATCACTGGATCTCGGGCGCCTACGGCCGGGTCCGAAGAAGAGCCCATGCAACTGGGCAGAGTTGCGGTCAATCCCGAGGAGCGTCAGCGCCGTCAGCGCACCAGATCCTGTTTCTATTGCGGCAAGCCTGGCCATCAGATCGCCTCCTGTCCCATTCGCCCAAAAGAAGGGGCTCGCCAGTAAGACTGGGCGTACTGACGAGCCCCATCGTTCCCAACCATGCTGCCCAGGACCGCCTCATGTTCAAGGCTACTCTCCTTTGGAGGGACAAGACCCTATCTTCTTCGGCCCTAATTGACTCCGGAGCTGACGCCAGCTTCATGGATATCACCTTCGCCAGGAGGGCCGGCATTCCCACGGAACGTCTCACTTCACCCATTTCAGCTCTAGCTCTGGACGGCAGGAGTTTGGGGTTAGTTACCCACTCCACCGTTCCTATCCAATTAGTTCTATCTGGCAATCATCGGGAGTCCATTCAGCTATTACTGATTAACTCCCAACAATCTGCTCTGGTTTTAGGTCAGACCTGGCTTCGCCTCCACAATCCCCATATTGACTGGAAAGCCGGTCGCATCCTGGCGTGGAGTGCCCACTGTCTAGCCAGCTGTCTCCGTTCTGCACTACCCCCTCCGGGGCCCAGTAAACCCTGTTCCATGCAACCTATACCGGATTTAACGAATGTTCCCAGCGAGTATCACGACCTCGCGCAAGTATTTTCTAAATCACGTGCTCTGTCCTTACCTCCTCACAGGCCGTATGACTGCGCCATTGACCTACTGGCTGGAGCTAAACTGCCATCGGGACGCCTCTACAGTCTGTCTGGACCGGAGAAACTAGCCATGGAGGAATACATCCACGACTCCCTCGCTTCGGGTATTATCCGTCCCTCTTCATCCCCAGTCGGTGCAGGGTTCTTCTTCGTTGGGAAGAAGGATGGCTCCCTGCGACCCTGCATCGACTACCGGGGCCTCAACCAGGTCACCATCCGTAACAAATACCCTCTTCCCCTCATTAACACCGCCTTTGAAGCCCTCTCTCCAGCTGTGACGTTCACCAAGCTCGACCTCCGGAATGCGTATCACTTGGTGCGTATCCGTGAGGGGGACGAGTGGAAGACTGCTTTTAATACCCCGTTGGGCCACTACGAATACCTGGTGGTCCCTTTCGGCCTTACTAACGCCCCAGCAGTCTTCCAGAGCATGGTGAACGACGTCCTGCGGGACCTCCTAGGGAGGAGCGTTTTTGTTTATATCGATGATATTTTAATTTTTTCTCAATCCCCGCAGGAGCATGTCCGTCACGTTCGAGAGGTTCTCCAGCGGCTGTTGGAGAATCAGCTATTTGTTAAGGCTGAGAAATGTTCCTTCCACGCTTCCACGGTCCCGTTCCTCGGCTTCATTATCGAGGAGGGCAGTATCCGGGCGGACCCTGTGAAAATCAAGGCGGTGACAGAATGGCCCCAACCCACCTCCCGCAAGCACCTTCAACAGTTCCTGGGGTTTGCAAATTTCTACCGCCGCTTTATTCGCAATTACAGTTCCATTGCTGCTCCCCTGACTAAACTCACTTCCGTTGCCCTGCCTTACTGTTGGAATTCCGATGCCCAGCGAGCTTTCGAGCTACTCAAGGCTCGGTTTTCCTCAGCACCTATCCTCCTTCACCCTGACACTTCTCGGCAGTTTGTCGTTGAGGTGGATGCCTCCGACACCGGCGTGGGGGCCATTCTGTCTCAACGGTCCGCCTCTGATAGCAAGCTCCATCCCTGCGCATTCTTCTCCCGGAGGCTGTCCTCCGCCGAGAGGAACTACGATGTCGGGGATCGGGAACTGCTGGCGATAAAACTGGCTCTTGAGGAGTGGCGCCACTGGCTGGAGGGGGCAGGTACCCCTTTTCTTGTTTTTACCGACCATCAAAACCTCATTTATTTAAGATCTGCCAAGAGGCTCAATTCTCGTCAGGCTAGATGGTCGTTATTTTTTGCACGCTTTAATTTCTCTGTTTCTTTCCGCCCTGGTTCCCGTAATATTAAAGCAGATGCCCTGTCCCGCATTTTTTCCCCTCCCTCCAGTCCTGCTGATCCGGAGCCCATTTTGCCGGCCTCCTGTGTGGTGGCTGCGGTCTCCTGGGAGATTGAGGGCATTGTGAAGGCCGCCCAGACTTCCCAACCGGACCCCCGCAATAACCCTAACTCCTGTCTTTTTGTCCCCGATTCCGTCCGCTCCCAGGTCCTCGAATGGGTTCACGCCTCGTGCCTGGCATGTCACCCAGGTGTCGCCAGAACTATCGCCCTCGTCAGGAGGAGTTTCTGGTGGCCTACCCTTAAAGGGGATACCCGTGCCTTCGTCCTGGCCTGCTCGGTGTGCGCCAGGAGCAAGGCTTCCCACCAGCCTCCCTCCGGTCTTCTCCTTTCCCTCCCCGTCCCTGGCCGTCCTTGGAGTCACATTGGTGTGGACTTCGTAACCGGTCTGCCGTTGTCAGAAGGTAACACCGTCATTCTGACAATAGTGGACCGGTTCTCCAAGGCGGTTCACTTTGTTCCCCTCCCCAAGCTCCCGTCCGCCCTTGAAACCGCTGAGCTCTTGGTGCTACACGTGGTCAGGCTGCACGGGATCCCCTCTGACATCGTGTCAGACCGTGGGCCCCAGTTCTCCTCCCGAGTTTGGAGGGCGTTCTGTGCAGCCCTGGGTGCCTCTCCTAGTCTTTCCTCGGGTTTCCATCCCCAGTCTAATGGTCAGGCAGAGAGGGCGAACCAGGACCTGGGGGCCGCCCTGCGGTGCGTTACAGTGCGCAATCCTGCCTCTTGGAGCCGTTTTCTCCCCTGGGTCGAGTACGCACATAACTCCCTTAAGAGTGCCTCTACTGGCCTATCCCCGTTTGAGTGTGCTTTAGGCTATCAACCCCCTCTTCTGTCGACCCAGGAGGCCGAGATAGCTGTCCCCTCTGTTAGGGCCCATGTCCTTCGTTGTAAAAACATTTGGAGACTCACACGCACCGCACTCCTTCACGCCAATTCCCGCTCCCAACGTCTGGCGGACCTTCACAGGACCGCAGCCCCACAGTATAGGGCCGGTCAGCAGGTCTGGCTCTCCACTGCAAACATCTCCCTTCCCTCTTCATCCAGAAAGCTTCAGCCCCGTTTTATTGGTCCTTTCCCCATCATTTGTCTAGTTAACCCGGTGTCTGTTAAACTTTCCCTCCCCGCCTCCCTCAAAGTTTACCCTGTGTTTCATGTGTCCCAGGTTAAGCCTGTCTCCTCCAGCCCCCTCAGTACCCCTACCATCCCGCCTCCTCCCGTCCGAGTTGTTGACAACGCCCCGGCCTACACGGTGAACCGTGTTATTGATATCCGCCGCAGGGGCCGGGGTTTCCAATACCTCGTCGACTGGGAGGGGTACGGTCCTGAGGAGAGGTCGTGGCTCCACAAGAGCCTGATCTTGGACCATTCAGTAATCCAAGACTTCCACGAACAGTTCCCTGACAAGACCAGGCCTCCGGGTACGCCAGGTGGCGTACATTGAGGGGGGGGTACTGTAACGTTCCGTTCCCGTCCTGTCCGTTTTCCATGTTTTCCTTGTTTCCTTCCGTGTCATGTTGGATCCCTTGTCCGTGTTTCCCTCCTGGCTGTGGACTGGGCGTCTCCCTCGGGTACTTTTGGTTTCATTTTCCACTTTAGCTTCCGCCTATCACTCGCCCCTCTCGTTACTCACATTCCTCACTGCTGTGCTTCGGCAATCACTCCTGATTTAACATCACACCTGTTTCTCGTTTTCTCCTTCACTTCCTGCACCATTTAAACCCCTGGCTGGCTGCTATTCAGCGCCAGTTCGTTGACTAACCTACCGTGTTTGTTTCGTATCCCGTTTCTGGTCCAGTGTTTGTGAACCTGCTGGTTCATACCTGTTCGCCTGGTTTCCTGACTGGTAGCTATCTCTGCTAATCTTTCGCTGCTGCATGCATTTACCTGTTTCCCTTCAAAACCTCCAGACGCCGCAGTTCCAGTCTTCCCGCAGCTGTGTTTGTCCTCCCCGTGTTACGTACCTCCCGTACTCGTGTTGCAGTACCAGGACCTCTGCATGCCAGCCGGCTTACGCCAGTATTGCCCGAGCTACGCCGCACCTTCCAACTCGGCGGTGCATTCACCAGCTACAGTCCTGTCACAACACCCTGCCTTTAACCTCTGCTTTCTGCCCGGTTACTCAAGCTACCCGGTCCAGTTTCCAGTCCTGTTCCAGCCCAGTTCCGATCCAGTTTCCAGTCCAGCTCCAGTCCAGTTTCCAGTCCAGTTCCAGTCCAGTTCCGGTGTTTTAGACACCTCCGTTCTAGTCCAGTTCCGGCTTGGAACAAGTTCCGTGCCGTCCCCTGTGTTCCTGAGTGGACCTTCCGGTCCAGCTTCCAGTCCAGTTCCAGTCCAGTTCCGGTGTTTCATACACCTCCGTTCAAGTCCAGTTCCGGCTTGGAACAAGTTCCGTGCCGTTCCCGTTTCCTGAGTGGATCTCCCGGTCCAGTTTCCAGTCCAGTTCCCAGTCCAGTTCCAGTCCAGTTCCGGTGTTTTATACACCTCCGTTCAAGTCCAGTTCCGGCTTGGAACAAGTTCCGTGCCGTTCCCGTTTCCTGAGTGGACCTTCCGGTCCAGTTTCCAGTCCAGTTCCGATCCAGTTTCCAGTCCAGTTCCAGTCCAGTTCCAGTCCAGTTCCGGTGTTTTAGACACCTCCGTTCAAGCCCAGTTCCGGCTTGGAACAGTTCCGTGTTTCCTCAAGTCCAGCTCCGGCTTGGAGCAGTCCTCAGTTGGACGCTATCCTGTGTTAACTAACTAACCTGTTTTGCTCCCGTGTACAGCTTTGGGACCACCCCAACGCTTAATAAAGTTCCACTTTCTGTAATCTGTCTCCTGGTCGTTGCACTTGGGTTCGTCCCGTATCAGGATCGTAACATATTGTCCTATTCAGCCTATTCAGTCACACTATATTTCAAGTACTGATATACTGTGTTTCTGTATAGCCAAATGTATGCTTATTTTTGAAGGAAAAAACAAAATGCCAGTAATAGAAATAAAATTGCCTACTCATCATAGCCCATCATGTGTGAATCATTCTAAAAAGCCCGCAGTACATTACATTACATTCATTTAGCAGACGCTTTTATCCAAAGCGACGTACAATAAGTGCATACAGAGACATCATCAAGATCACTACAGAACAGACAAGACAAAGCACATCCTTCCCATAATGTAGCAGCTATCCCTAGTAATGAACGTTGACTGTAGTTCACAGTAAGCTGTGGGTAAATCAGCAATACGACACTTCTATTCTAGATACTATTAAAAACTATAATAAACAGACAGGAAAACACAGGGAACTAGTAAACACAGGGAACTGATATTCCTAGGTTAGAATATCAGTCAAGGTGGAGTCTGAAGAGGTGTGTCTTCAGGCCTCGATAGAATGCAGGCAGGGTTGGAGTAGAACGTAGGGGAATTGGAAGTTCATTCCACCACTGAGGAGCTAAGGTGGAAAAACTCTGCAGTCGGGACGAGCAAGAGCCTTTGACACGGGGGGGGGGGATTGCCAGTCGCCCTGCTGTAGAATGGCGAAGTGGTCGAGCAGGAACATAGTTTTGGATTAAGTCCTGCAGGTAGGCGGGGCCTGTCCTATTGGCTGCAGTGTAGGCCAGGGTCAGAACTTTGAACCTGATCCTGGCTGCAACTGGCAGCCAGTGGAGTGACCTCAGCAGGGGGGTTACATGGGAAAATTTCGGGAGGTTGAACACAAGCCGGGCAGCTGCATTCTGGATCATTTGAAAAGGCAGAATGGTGCAGGCCGGTAGGCTTGCGAGCAGGGAGTTGCAGTAGTCCAGGCGTGAGGTGACCATGGTCTGGACAAGAAGCTGGGTGGAGTAGGTGGTCAGGTACGGTCGAATCCTCCTGATGTTGTACAGGAGGAACCTGCAGGACCGAGCCGTCGCCCCGATGTGCTCTTTGAAGTCCAGCCCGTTGTCCAGGACCACCCCCAGGTTCCTTGCAGAGCGGGAGGCAGCCACCACGGTCCCGTCAACGGTGATGGAGAGGTTGTGTAGTGGGGAGGTCTTGTACAGCATGAAGAGGAGCTCTGTCTTGTCAAGGTTGAGCTTCAGGTGATGGGTAGCCATCCACTCAGAGATGTCAGTCAGACAAGCAGATATCCTCTCCTTAACCTGTGGGGTAGAGGGAGGGAAAGAGAGGAAGAGTTGAGTATCATCAGCATAGCTATGGTATGAGAAGCCATGTGAATGAATTACTGAGCCAAGAGATTTAGTATACATAGAGAACAGCAGAGGACCCAGTACAGATCCCTGCGGGACTCCTGTAGACAGGGGATGGGGAGCAGAGACGGAACCCTTCCAGGAGACTTGGTAGGATCTATCAGTGAGATATGATACAAACCAAGAGAGAGCAGTTCCAGAAATGCCCATCTCAGCGAGTGTGGAGATCAGGAGTTTGTGGTTGACCGTGTCGAATGCCGCAGACAGGTCAAGGAGAATCAGAACAGAGGAGAGAGAGGAGGCTCTAGCAGTGGCGAGTGCCTCCGTCACAGCCAGGAGAGCAGTTTCAGTGGAGTGGCCGGTTCTGAAGCCGGACTGATGCAGTACCCAAGATGCACTGGTGGTAGGATTTGGTATGCCCTAGGTTGCTATAGGCCAACAGAGTAGGCCTATACTGAAAAAACAATTCAAGCCATTCCTGCCACTTGGATTGATTTGGGTTGAATACATCAACATCTCAACTGTGCCAGTGCAAAAGGGTTATCAGTTACACCCGTGGCCTGCGTCCCCTTCTAGCCCCTTTCTTGTTGCTTCTGTGTCTGCTGTCTGCATGTAACAGTCTGTGGCTATGTACTGTATGTATTTCAATTTATTTTACTTTCCAGTAGTTATAATGATATGCTAATGCAGCACTCTCAATCCAACAGTTTACTGTCTAATTAGCTACTGAAAGGCAGGTGTGAGAGGCAGGCAAACCTCTCTAGGATTATCACTGAAAGCGGGAACAACCCTAGAATCTTATTTTCTACCATCGATCGCCTTTTAAAGCCTTCCCAGTTTTGTGAACAAATACTATGCCCTGCCTCACAGTCAAAATGTGAGGAGTTTGCATAATCTTTTGATAATAAGATTGTTAATATCCGAGCTGGAATTGTGAATAATGTTGAAAATCAAAAAAATCAGATTGTTAGTGTCGTGTCTTTTTTCTTCTTAGAATCATTCTCTCAGAGACAGGAGCTTGTCATTTTTGAACGACTTTATTAGTGATTAACAAAGCCGGGTGAGTTCATGAAGTCACACCCTTTCAGCCTTTTTCCACAGGTTTTATACAATTTGAACATGTCTAGGCCCTCCTATTCTAGAATGTCCGATGGCCAATCACCTACTGCATATATTGAGACCTCCTTAATATATGCCTGACTTCAGCTTTTTTAATTTATCAATATTACAAATGTCCATATTATTGATGTGCACCTCCGGTTGTTATTTTCTGAGTATTGTCTTAGTCCTATGACTAACTGCTTACTTAAAGAATTTCCCTGACCTTCTGTCACACAGATCATCACATGTTGTTGTTCTCTCAGTTTTATCTCCAACTGGCCACCAAGACACTCTCTTGACCTTTAATCCTACAGATCCACGTTCTCTCCTTCAGACACACATTCATATAAACCTGCTTATATGTCAATTCCCTATATATATATATTCTATATATTCATTAGAGTCCCACACTATTTTAACAGAAATTATTCTATATAATCCCCCCATTGGGACTTACTTAGTTCCAACAAAATAATTTAGATCTGAAAATGAACAATGAGGAAAAGCAACCTTCCCAAATCTTATCGGGTTAAATAAACCCCTTTTTCTTACCAACTGGTGCTTCTCGTCGTCATCCATTCCAGGGAGTTTTAGAGCCAAAACTCTCCCCCCACTCTTGACGAGGGAGGAGTAAAAGACTCACCACTCCAGCCACATTTTTATTCAATATGTATATAAGCAGGCCGCCTTGCATTATGTAATTACTATTAAAGTAATTAAAAAAACAAATATTACTGTGATTATACAATAAACAATAAAAAAAACATAAAATGATACACAGAAATACAACTTTCAATTATACTCTGTGTAGTGTAATTATATATTAAAAAATCAGTCTTCTGGCTTTCTTAAGGAGCTCCCTCGTAGTAGGTGGACCAACTAGCCGTCTCGGATGCTAGCCGGGCTAACCTGCTGTCCTCTTCTGCTCCTTATACAATCTCTTCTATCACTTTCATATCACCTCTTTCTCATTGTCCATGCTGTCCTCAGATGAGGTATCTGGGTGTGGCTCTTGTGGGATCCAGTCTGGTACTGGATTCGGATCAGGCCAGCCTTCATCATCACCCAGTTCATGCCTCATGTTGACAGCCTGGAGGACCACTCCTTCACCATTCACGTGGTACCCCATCACTGGATTCATCAGCTTTAACAGTTGCCTGCACCAGGAAAGATCTCAGCAGAGGTATCACGCAACAGAACATTAATCCCACTATAACAACTACTACTGTTATTGCAATTCCTGCTCTAGTGAACATGGCCCCCCAACTTCCCAACTTTAAATCAAACCAGTCTCAAATTCCAACATCTTGTCTAGCATTATCTTTTAGAGATTTTCTTTAGTTTGTATTTCATTTTCCTGCATCTACCGGCGCATCCGGAACTCCTGTTGTTACTGTTATACTTAGTATTTTAGTGAAAGATTTGTTAAATCACTGGGTTATCTGTTTTACTATTATCATTTCCCGGCTGCTGTTTCAGCGGCCAAGGATTTGTGGGACAATCACGCTTATTATGGCCTGGCTGATTACATTCCCAGCATATTCCGGGTGGCCCTTGGGGTCTCTGCGGACCCCCAGGCCCTCTCTATATTTGATTTTAATTTTGTCTATTATTTGGTGTTTTATTCCTCCACTGTTGGGGCTGTGCATACACATTTATTATTGGTACAGTGGGTTGCTCTTGGCCCTGAGGGTTAGGCAGCCGCGATGGCCCTCCGGAAGAGACTACGGCTTCCGGGCTGGGCTCTGGCATTTCGGCTTTTACCACTGCTTTTTTGTCAATTCTCCCAGCTGTAGCTGTGTCAATTTCCGCTGTGTCTCTTTCGCTTGATCTTTAAGTTTCTGTTCCTCTTTACGATACTTTTCTACTGCATGTATTACATGATCACAAAACTCTCTGTGCGTTTTAGAGTTTAGTCCAACTACATCCTCCAGCCTGCTTCTCACCGGCGAGGGCATTGCTTCCACTATGGAAGTCCGGAAGCGGGTTGTCATCAGTTCATCTCCCTCAGGATTCCGCCCTGTTTCCAACTTCCAGCGTTTTAACTGTCTATGCAGATAAATGGCTGGATTTACAGTGTCTCCCACCTCTTCCCCTTTAAGTGATTTAGGGTCAATCTTGGTAGGGTAATCCTCTCTCAAAATTCGCCACATCGCGGGACGGAATTGATCAAAGCTGGCACCGTCAAGGTACGGGGTGTTTACCGCTGCCTGTAGCCCACTCTTCATCAGCACTTCCTCCATCCGAGCCATCCCTAGCAACCTCGCCAACAGAGCCTTAAGGTCCCCCACCGCCAATAATTTCCCCATTGTCTCCTCCTCTAGAGCCCTTATCCACTTTCCTGCCCCCTCATGTATGTCTGGGAGGCGCTCTACTAAACCCAGCATATCTTGTGATCCCCACGGCACGTAATGCCCTGTCGTTCCTTTTATCAGGATGGGGTACTGGCTATATTTAGCTGGTTTCTTTATTTTCTGTCTATCTCTCAACTCCTTTTCACTTATCTTCCTACTTGCTTTACCTTCCTCAATCACTTCCTCATTCCAACTTTCCAAATCAGGTATTTTGTCCTGTTCAACATAGAACAGGGGAAGATTACACTTATCTCCCTCCAGAGAGCGTGCACTCTCTCTGGGGGTACTGCATGCATCCTTTCCCTGTAACTCTTCCATTGCTTCCTGCAAATCCCTATAACAATTTAACTTACTTGATCCTTTCTGTCTGCTCTGAGAGGAATCCCCCAGAGACTCCCTGGGGTCTGCTCTCCTGCCTTTTTCTCCTATGCTGGCCCCAGGAGTTCTCCAGAGTTTCCCCCCCCCCTCTTCTACATTCACTTCTCCCTCTAACTGCACGATTCCTGAGACTACTGGATATTGCCCATATGGCGGAGGCGTTTCAATTACATTTGTACGTTGCTTTGTCGAGACTTTTCTCGCTCTTCTCAGATTTTTTAAATATTCCTCTCCTTCTTTTTTAAACAGTTTTATTATTTCTTTCTCTCTCTCTCTTTTTTCCTGTCTCTTTTTACCCTTTTGCTTAACTTTATAATTTTTTATTAATATTTCCATTTCTTGACACATATTTATATCGAAAGTCCCTTCCTTCGGCCAATTTGTATTCATATTTTTAGTTCGCTTCTCCCATTTCTGAGAGATTTTCTCTATCTCCTCTTTAATTAATGGGTTTTTGGCACTCAACACTTCTACTGCCGTTTTATTCATTGCTGCAGTTTATACACAACCTCCCGTTTTAGTCACCCTTTTATTTATTCTTATGGTTTGTGGAGTTTTAATTTTTCTATAAAAAACAGCAATTAAATATTGGTTATCGCAATGCCAAATACCGTTTTATACTTTAATAACTGACTCTTTTTTAGTTCAATCCGTTTATTTACCTATTTTACTAAAGTTTTATTTTCTATAATTCTAGATCTCCTGTTTCCTCCTATTTTGTGGGTATTTAGTCGAACCGTCGCACTTATTTGCACAACAATACAAATATTTTCTGCAATGTCAACTAAATTCCAACCACAATATACCAAATCATATACTTTGCATATGTTTTATCACAACTGATCAATTTCCACAACCCTATATTTTCCAACAAACGTCTCAAAACACAACAATGATCGCGTTATGGGAATAATAAAGGATTGGTACAACAATAATCAGTGAGATAATGCACAACACAGCCAAAGCCAACTTCAAAACTAACCCCCAATCTCTCAAGGGGATTATATCTCTTATCGTACCTTCCCTATTGCTTCATAGTAAAAAACTGAATCTTTCACATATATCTATACATTTATTATTACACAGAATTAAAAGGTACCTTTAAAAAACTTATTAAATATTTTTCTATTTTGTAAGTCACTTAATTACACTTTATTATTAACTACTATTCCACTATAACACCAATCTGTCCTTCTGGCAGATTTCACTCACACACTCACTTACTCTATATACAAACTCTTATACAAACAAGAACACACTTAACGCAGGCAAACCAGAATCAAACAGCCACACACACACAGCTTCTCGTACTAGAGAGCCCAATCAGCGGCTCGATTGTTGGATGTCTCTCAAACAACGCCTAATCAAATTACACCGTGCAGGACTCTCCCAAACACACTCTCGTTCACACTTTTTTAAAAATGGAGATTTTACAGGAGCGCTTCTCACCCCCTCTCCATCTGTGACAGAGACTTTCACTCTGTCACTCAATCTTACTTCATTCGTTCCAACACTCACTTCTTGAGTGACCTGTTAATTCGGTCTTTTCTCTACTAGCCTTTCAACATATAGAAAACCTATGATTATACACGACTATTGTCTGTAAATTAGGCTTTTTTTCTATTGTCTATACAACATACAGAGAAATCCGTTATTATACAGGATTTTATTTGCCTGACTTCCCGGCTCTCTGCGGGCACCTTTCCGCTCCGCTGAGGCTTTTACTGCAGGACTTTCACGTGACTCCACTAAAGAGATTTTTGTCATATGTACAAGTTCCCTCGAGGCCCAATCACACACATTACACATGCATTCTTTTCAAAAATCACAAGCTCGGTCTCAGTTATTTACTTTTTTTAAGGTTCTTAATTTGGAGAGACTTACTCAACAGTCCACTGCCGGGGCGGCACCCGGAACAAGTCACACAACCCGTTAAACTAGTACGAAGAACATTCGCTTTTACCTTATTGGTGATCACCGTGGCTTGTGTGACTCATCCGGCTCCCGGCCCACAGCAGCAGACGGTTCCGAATTTCCAGCCTCTGTTTTTCCAATCCTGCCGACTACGCCAAAGTTATGTCGTGTCTTTTTTCTTCTTAGAATCATTCTCTCAGAGACAGGAGCTTGTCATTTTTGAACGACTTTATTAGTGATTAACAAAGCCGGGTGAGTTCATGAAGTCACACCCTTTCAGCCTTTTTCCACAGGTTTTATACAATTTGAACATGTCTAGGCCCTCCTATTCTAGAATGTCCGATGGCCAATCACCTACTGCATATATTGAGACCTCCTTAATATATGCCTGACTTCAGCTTTTTTAATTTATCAATATTACAAATGTCCATATTATTGATGTGCACCTCCGGTTGTTATTTTCTGAGTATTGTCTTAGTCCTATGACTAACTGCTTACTTAAAGAATTTCCCTGACCTTCTGTCACACAGATCATCACATGTTGTTGTTCTCTCAGTTTTATCTCCAACTGGCCACCAAGACACTCTCTTGACCTTTAATCCTACAGATCCACGTTCTCTCCTTCAGACACACATTCATATAAACCTGCTTATATGTCAATTCCCTATATATATATATTCTATATATTCATTAGAGTCCCACACTATTTTAACAGAAATTATTCTATATTAGTAGTTCTCGGGGAAATCTAAATTATTTTTGTAAAATTAGTGAAGGGGAACTCTATACAACTATTTTGCAGTTGAAGTCATCCACTTGCTCCCTGGATGCAATTCCCACTACGTTCTTTAAGGAGGTTTTAGATAGTTTGATTGATGATGTACTGGATATTGTGAATTGCTCCCTAGAAACAGGCATCTTTCCAGATGCACTCAAAACAGCTCTAGTGAAGCCCTTACTCAAGAAGCATAATTTTGATTCTTCTATTTTGGGCAATTGTAGGCCTATTTCCAACCTGCCTTTTCTGAGTAAGATATTGGAAAAGGCAGTCTTTAAACAGTTGGATACGTTCTTACAGGACAACAAGATTCATGAAAAATTTCAGTCCGGTTTTAGAATGGGACACAGTACTGAAACAGTGCTTGTAAAAGTAATCAATGATCTTAGAGTGAGCGCCGATAATAAAAATGTTTCTATTCTTGTACTTCTTGATCTGACTGCTGCCTTTGATACAGTCGATCATGGGATACTTCTAAACCGTTTAGAAAATTGGATTGGTCTCTCAGGCACAGCCCTGAACTGGTTTAATACTTACCTTACTGGCAGAAGATATTTTGTTAGTCCCGGTGACCATGTTTCAGACAAACATGACATTTTGTCTGGTATTCCACAGGGTTCTGTTCTTGGTCCTCTACTGTTTTGTCTGTATATACTGCCACTTGGAAAAATTATTTGTGATCATGGAGTGAATTTTCATTGTTATGCTGATGACACTCAGTTATATTTATCTGTAGCGCCAGATGATACTGATGCCCTAAATCCCTTGATAAATTGCCTATCCAGCATTACACAGTGGATGAGTAAAAATGTCCTCAAACTAAATGAAGATAAAACAGAAATTCTTATAATTGGTACAAATGCACAAAGAGAAAAAGATATTAAGCAAATTTGGAAGTCTGGCTCTACAGAATAAGCGTGAAGTAAAAAACCTGGGTGTGATTCTTGACTCTGAGTTGGATTTTAAATCACATATCAACAATGTTACAAAGATTGCCTTTTTTCATTTAAGAAATATTGCAAGAGTTAGAGTCTACCTCTCACTGGAAGATGCCAAAACGTTGACTGGAAGATGCAATGCCTTCTCTCACCTAGATTATTGCAATGCACTCTTTACTGGATTATCTAAAAAACCTATTGATAGGCTGCAACTTGTACAAAATGCAGCAGCCAGAATTTTAACAAAAACCAGGAAAAGAGAACACATTACACCAGTTCTAGCTTCATTGCACTGGCTCCCTGTAACATTGAGGATTGATTTTAAAATTATTTTACTTGTTTATAAGGCCCTAAATGGTTTAGCACCTTCATACCACTGTGATTGCTTATCTAAGTATGTTCCAAACCGTTCCCTTAGATCGTCTAGTGCTGGCTTGCTCAATGCCCCAAAAATGAATTACAAAAAGTATGGTGAAGCAGCTTTCTGTTCTTATTGTTCCAATGGTTTGGAACAAACTCCCATTACAAATAAGACAAGCAGCCTCTGTTGATAGTTTTAAGAAACAGCTCAAAACCCATTTTTATGATCTTGCTTTTAATTAATTATTTTTTTAACAGCATTGTTATTATGTTATATTTGTTTTATATTTCTTATACTTGTTTTATGCTTTTTATATCTTAGGATTGTTTTTATCATTATCTATTTATTTTATTACTATTATTATTTTCTTTATCTTTATAAATTTTATTTTTACTATTGTTATTATTATTATTTTTAATTTATTTAATTTCTACTATTATCATTATCAATTTTAAAAAAATCTTATCTTAATACCTGTGTTATTGATTTCAATTGTTGCTCTTGTAAAGCACTTTGAGCTGCATTTTATGATATGAAAGGTGCTATATAAATAAAGTTTATTATTATTATTATTATCATTATTACTGTGCAGTCAATAGCTAGCCAGCTAGGGTAAATTCTAGGGATGCTCCAATACCAATACTGGTATTGTGTATCGGGAACTCCTGAGACTGCACAGGTGCCCAGAATCTTCAATAAAATGAGCCATAAGTGATCTAGAACCACGTATTTTGTTTCTACAGCCCGGATGTATATTTTTTTTATTGTGGCTTGCCACAAGTTTGTTTTTGCTAATATATATATATATAAAAAACTTGTTCTTCTCTCTTAATGTAATGTTATTAATAATAAATTAATAATAAATAACAAATAATAATTATGGATTATTGGAAATTCCTTCAGAACTCTTAATCGTGGATCAATATGTGTTTTTACAATGAAAATGGCAGAAAGGTAACATTATATGGATACTACCAAACAAACATAGATGACAGATTAGGTGTATAATTCAATTTGCCCGCTCTTTATTTTGACATAGCTAAATTAAGAGATGAGTGTCCCACCCTTACAAACTAACATTCCCAATAACCTTATGAATTGTAATTATTTATTTAGTGTTTGGAATGTCCTTTCAAGTAAAATTTTAAACAGACCCATCAATTAGATCTGGTATATTCAGTTTCTGTAACAACCTAGATATTACATCCTATTAATTAGCAATTGCTCACTATACTATTACACATAAATAGGAATGAGGGTCTGTAATATGATTGACCCTCTTGAGGTACCTTACCTTTTTTACCTATGTGGGTCAGAGCTTAAAACACACTTAATACCTCTTATAACACCTTGCATATATAAATGGGATTAACAAGGTGACATTACATTCAAGTAACATAGAGTGACCTTGAAGCAAATTTGAGGGATTTACAAAGTAAGATTAGAAACATTCCACCAAAAATTTTTAAAATAGCCCCCGTGGTGGTAAATTGTTAATGTTTTTATGGGGCAGGGGATACCTTTGTGACAGGTTTGTTAGGATATTTAAATTTATATATACTATCAATTGTGGAAATGGGTCACGATGAAAATCAGTCAATGAATGTTTAAAATTATAAATTTTCAAAAACATTATATAAAATGATGTCAAATATTGGCAAACATTATGCACATTAAAATTCTTTTTGCAAATTTGATAATTATTTAATACTGAAGTTACGCATATTTGACATCACAAAAATGTGCATCATTTACCAATATTTTACATCATTTTATATTATTGTTTGAAAATGAATCATTTTAAACATTCATTGACTGTTATTTGTGTCCTGACCGATTTCCATGAGTGATAGCATAGTGATAGCAGTGATAGCATTTCCTTACAGATTTGTTTTCCTCTATCTATAACTGAGTCAAACAACAAGTTGATTCATTTTTCAAATTTGCTATTTATTTTACGTAGGGTTGATTACATTGCCTCTACAATCTCAAATAAGCCAACAACATGGGATCAAACTGAATAAGGCAGGACATTTTCCTCGTGAAAGAAAGCCTAGCATGCTATCGAGTTGACCATCCTGCACATATTGATGTCGCATTGCACGCAGGGCTAGTGTAAAAAATACTTTAGTAAAAAGTTTTTTGACTTCTCTGAAACATTAGAGTTTAGCAGAACATTCATGGTCTTTGTGTTGATGTGCAGCATTCTGTTTAAGCCGGGGAGATGGAGCTGGAGGACACGGATGAAGCCTCGGTTTTGGATGCGGTGGCAGATGCTCCCTCCTCCTCGAAGGGGTTCTTCCCACAGCAGAGGGTGGTAAACATGCAGTGACGGAACTGTTTGTTCATGAAGATGTAGATGAGGGGGTTGTAGAGGGCTGAACTCTTGGCAAAGAAGGATGGAATGGTCATGAAGATGGGCCCAAAAGTGCTTCCCTGGTGGGTGAAGATGTACCAGGCCACGCTGGCGTAGGGTACCCAGCAGACCAGGAATGAGATGACCATGATGACCACCATGCGGGAGACCTCTCGCTCTGCCCTTTGGGTGGTCTCAGACTCCTGTTGCTGGGCAGCGGCCTCTTTGACAGTGCACACCAGCCGCCCGTAGCAGAAGGTGATGACAGTGAGAGGGACGGAGAAGTGGCAGGTAAACATATAGACCACAAAGGACTCGTTGTTGATCTCAGGTGACTGGGTATAATAGTCAATCCCACACGAGCACTGCATACCTTCCGGAATGTACCGAGACCAGCCCAAGAGAGGGGGGACGGCGCAGGCCAATGCCATGATCCAGGTGAACACAACGCCCATGATGGCATGGTTATCACCGAAGCGGAAGTTGCTCAGTGGCTTGCAGACGACCACCCACCTCTCAATGGCCAGGACGACAAGGGACCAGAGAGATATCTCGCCACCGAGGGTGGCAAAAAAGCCTTCGAGGTTGCAGCCGGTAGGGCCGAAGACAAAGTAGCCATGCATGGAGGTGTACATTGTGGTGGTGAATCCACCAAACACCATGAAGAGGTTGGCCACAGCCAGGTTCAGCAGAATGTAGTTCAGGGGGGTCCTCAGTTTCTTGTGTTCGATGGTGACATACAGGGTGAGGAAGTTGACGGGGAATCCAGCGATAATCAGGAAGAACATGTAGGCAGCCAGAACCGAGAAAGCCCATGGTTCTGCAAGGTAGTACTGTGGGTATTCAAATGGACTCCTCACCACACCGGTGGCATTTGACATGGGTACATAGAAGTTGGGTCCCTCTGTGCCATTCATGGTTGCGGTTTTCGATGGTGGTCAGCTCTTCAGAAGTGTTGTTTTGTCAGGCTCAGCAGGGGTATGGATGGGACTTCACCACAAAATAGACTTGAGGCCCAGCCCAGCTGTTTATAAAGGTACACATTGGATTAGCCTAATGTTATATTATGTCAGCAGACAATTAATTAGGCCACTGGTTTAGAAGTAATCCAGCCGCCAATGCAAACGTAACTGGCCACTCATCAACTTTTACGATTTGACTTGCCTGCCCCTATCAGCGATTTCCCACATGACTGGCTAATTGGACTCATATTTATATGAATGCTTTTATATTACACTGTTGAAGTAAAGTCATTTGAAACCCCAAAAGAGGTGGCAACAAAGCTGCCACCAATCCAGGGGCCTTGAAACAAAGAATGTTCAGCTGAGGAAAAATCTCTTTCAAACATCAATGAGATTCTTCCCTTTTTAGAAAGAATGGGTGTCAGGGAGCTATACCATAAAATGTTTCATTATTTGCATATTCATTAATAATTTATATATTTTTATTACTTGTGCTTCATTAGACACCTTTAAATTAACATATTATCCAGTTTATTAAAATAATCTAAATTAGTTTATGTTGTATATTTTTTAAAGAGCAGAAAAATATAGACAAAAAACTAAAACAAATGCTAAAACTAGGAGATGCAAACAGAGGGCAGTCAAACATCATAAGGAATATGTTGACTTTCAATATGATGTAATTGTTACGATCTGAATACGAGACGAACCCAAGTGCAACGACCAGGAGGCAAATTCAAAGAACTGAATATTTATTTAAGCGTTGGGGTAGTCCCAAAGCTGTACAGAAAGGAAATACACAGTATCACACAGGAAAACACAGGAAGTCTGATTAGGACTGTTCCAAGCCGGAACTGGACTGTACTGGACCGGGAGGTCCAAACTCAGGAACTGGATTACTGGAACGGCAACTTTGTTCCAAGCCGGAACTGGACTGTACTGGACCGGGAGGTCCAACTCAGGAACTGGATTACTGGAACGGCAACTTTGTTCCAAGCCGGAACTGGACTGTACTGGACCGGGAGGTCCAAACTCAGGAACTGGATTACTGGAACGGCAACTTTGTTCCAAGCCGGAACTGGACTGTACTGGACCGGGAGGTCCAACTCAGGAACTGGATTACTGGAACGGCAACTTTGTTCCAAGCCGGAACTGGACTGTACTGGACTGGGAGGTCCAACTCAGGAACTGGATTACTGGAACGGCAACTTTGTTCCAAGCCGGAACTGGACTGTACTGGACCGGGAGGTCCAACTCAGGAACTGGATTACTGGAACGGCACTTTGTTCCAAGCCGGAACTGGACTTTTACAGGCGGTGAACTGCACACCGGGACTGGACTGGAACTGGACCGGGAGGTCCACTCAGGACTGGATTACTGGAACGGCAAACTTGTTCCAAGCCGAAACTGGACTTTTACAGACGGCGAACTTCACACTGGAACTGGACTGGAACTGGACCGGGAGGTCCACTCAGGAACTGGACAGACAAACAGAAAGTTAGTTATTACTGGAACTGGACCGGAGCGGAACCGGGAGGATCCACGAATACTGGACCGAACAAAGGGTAAGTAGCCGGCAGAAACCGGCTGGGTGCCGGAGCTCAGGTAGGTCCGATTGGGGTAGCTGGGTATGCAGAAGAACCTGGAACCGTAACCGCAGCAATGGAGGTAGCCACGGCCGGACAGGAACTGCTGCAGGAATACGAAGCTGTGCAGCCAATTGCGAACGCAACTCGAGCTGGAGTTGGAGGTACCGTAACACACACAGGGATTACAATAGCTACAGACTGGTAGAAGCTGGAACAGCTGGTGATTAGAGGGAGACAGGTTAGAGACATGCAAAGCAGTAAATGTTCGGGCTGGAGAAATACCGAACTGGAAGGCAGGTAAAACGAAAGCTGTGAGGATTAAACCCACAACCAAACGCTCAGAATCACAGGACCAGAAACGTGGAGACCATACAACGAACAAGGTAAGTTAACGAACTGGCGCCGACTAGCAACCAGACGGGGGTTTAAATAGGGCAGTGAAATGGGAATCAATGAGGCACAGGTGTGGAAAGTAACCGGGAGTGATTGCAAAACACAAAGGTGAGGAATGCATGCAACGAGGGGGAAAGGCGATAGGTGGAAACTAAAGTGGGAAACCAAACGAACGAGACAGAGGGGAAACGCCCAGTCTGTAGCAGAGGGGAAAACACGGACAAGGGAATCCAACATGACACGGAAGGAAAAAGGGAAAACACGGAAAAAGGACAGGAAGGGAACGGAACGTTACAGTACCCCCCCCCTCAATGGACGCCACATGGCGTACCTGGTGGCCTGGTCTTGTCCGGAAACAGTCTGTGGAAATCCTGGATGAGCGAGTGGTCCAGAATGAGGCTTTTGTGGAGCCAGGACCGCTCCTCAGGACCATAACCCTCCCAGTCGACGAGGTACTGGAAACCCCGACCCTTACGGCGGATGTCAATTATTCGGTCCACCGTGTAGGCCGGGGCGTCGTCGATGATCCGGGAAGGAGGAGGAGGGATAGTTGGAGCACTGAGGGGGCTGGAGGCGACAGGCTTAATTTGACTGACATGAAACACGGGGTGAACCTTAAGGGAGGCAGGGAGGGAGAGTTTGACAGACACAGGGTTAATTAAACAAATAATGGAAAACGGACCTATAAAACGGGGCTGGAGCTTTTTAGAAGAAGAGGGAAGGGGAATATTGGAGGTAGAGAGCCAGACCTGCTGACCGGCCCTATACTGCGGGGCTGCGGTCCTGTGAAGGTCCGCCAGACGTTGGGAACGGGAATTAGAGCGAAGGAGTGCGGTGCGCGTAAGTCTCCACATGCGTTTGCATCTAAGGAGGTGAGACCTTACAGAGGGGACTGCTACCTCAACTTCCTGGGCCGACAGGAGGGGAGGTTGATAACCCAAAGAGCATTCGAAGGGAGACAACCCTGTGGAAGCACACTTAAGGGAGTTATGGGCGTATTCCACCCAGGGGAGAAAACGGCTCCAGGAAGCGGGATTACGGGTAGTGACGCACCGCAGGGCGGCCCCCAGGTCCTGGTTGGCCCTTTCTGCCTGGCCGTTAGACTGGGGATGAAAACCAGACGACAAACTAGCAGAGGCACCCAGGGCTACACAGAACGCCTTCCATACCTGGGAGGAGAATTGGGGCCCATGGTCTGAAACAATGTCGGAGGGGATCCCGTGCAGCCTGACCACGTGCAGCACCAGGAGCTCAGCAGTTTCGAGGGCGGACGGGAGCTTGGGAAGAGGGATAAAGTGAACCGCCTTGGAGAACCGGTCCACAATTGTCAGGATGGTAGTATTACCCTCTGACAACGGCAGACCGGTGACGAAGTCCACGCCGATGTGACTCCAAGGACGGCCCGGGACAGGGAGGGGATGGAGAAGACCGGAGGGAGGCTGGTGGGATGCCTTGCTCCTGGCGCAAACAGAGCAGGCCAGGACGAAGGCATGGGTATCCCCCTTGAGGGTAGGCCACCAAAAACTCCTCCTGACAAGGGCGATCGTTCTGGCAACCCCTGGGTGACAAGCCAGACAGGAGGCGTGAACCCATTCCAGGACCTGGGAACGGACGGAATTGGGCACAAATAAAGAGGAGTTAGGGTTACTGCGGGGGTCCGGTTGGGAAGTCTGAGCGGCCCTCACGATCTCCTCGATCTCCCAGGAGACCGCAGCCACTAAACAGGATGCCGGTAGTATGGGCTCCGGATCAGCAGGACTGGAGGGGGGGGAAAAAATACGGGACAAGGCATCTGCCTTGGTATTACGGGAACCGGGGCGGAAAGAAACAGAAAAATTGAAACGGGCAAAAAATAATGACCATCTAGCCTGTCGGGCATTAAGCCTTTTGGCCGACCTGAGGTAAATTAAATTTTGATGGTCGGTAAGAACAACAAAGGGATTACCTGCCCCCTCCAGCCAGTGGCGCCACTCCTCAAGTGCTAGCTTAATGGCCAGCAGTTCCCGATCCCCGACATCATAATTCCGCTCTGCGGAGGACAGTCTCCGGGAGAAGAATGCGCAGGGATGGAGTTTGTTGTCCAAGGCGGCTCGCTGAGACAGAATGGCCCCTACGCCGGTGTCGGAGGCATCCACCTCAACAGTGAATTGGCGAGTTGTGTCGGGGTGACAAAGAATGGGAGCTGAGGAAAACCGAACCTTGAGCTGTTCAAAGGCTCGCTGGGCCTCGGAACTCCAAAAAAAAGGAAAGGCAGTGGAGGTGAGCTTGGTAAGGGGGGCAGCAATGACACTATAATTGCGGATAAACCGACGATAAAAATTAGCGAAGCCAAGGAACTGCTGAAGGTGCTTACGAGAGGATGGTTGGGGCCATTCTGTCACCGCCTTGACTTTAACCGGGTCCGCCCGGATACTGCCCTCCTCGATGATGAAGCCGAGGAACGGGACAGATGAGGCATGAAAGGAGCACTTTTCGGCCTTTACAAAGAGCTGATTCTCCAGCAGCCGCTGGAGAACCTCCCGGACGTGGAGAATGTGTTCCTGAGGGGATTGAGAAAAAATGAGGATGTCATCTATATACACAAAAACACTCTTCCCTAATAGGTCCCGCAGCACATCGTTAACCATGCCCTGGAAGACTGCAGGGGCGTTAGTAAGGCCGAAGGGAACCACCAGGTACTCGTAGTGGCCCAACGGGGTGTTGAATGCAGTCTTCCATTCATCCCCCTCCCGTATACGCACCAAATGGTAAGCGTTACGGAGGTCGAGCTTGGTAAACGTGACTGCCTGGGAAAGGGGTTCAAACGCGGTGTTAATGAGAGGGAGAGGGTATTTATTGCGGATAGTGACATCATTGAGACCACGGTAGTCGATGCAGGGCCGCAGAGAGCCATCCTTCTTCTCTACGAAGAAGAACCCTGCACCGACCGGGGATGAGGAGGGACGGATAATACCCGAGGCGAGGGACTCGGGACTTCTGCCGTCCAGAGCGAGAGCAGAAATAGGAGATGGAAGGGCCTCTGTCGGAATGCCGACCCTCCTGGCAAAGGTGATATCTATAAAGTTTGCGTCAGCCCCGGAGTCGATGAGGGCAGATGAGGAAGCTGAATTGTCCCTCCAGAGGAGGGTGGCCTTGAAGACAAGGCGTTTCAGAGCTGCATGGTTAGGTATGATGGGGCTCGTCAGTACGCCCAGCTTCACTGGCGAGCCAAATCTTTTGGGCGAATGGAACAGGAGGCGATCTGATGGCCTGGTTTGCCACAATAGAAACAGGACCTGGTGCGAAGACGACGTTGGCGCTCCTCAGCATCGACCGAAACTCTGCCCAGTTGCATAGGCTCCTCCTCGGAGACACCAGACGGAGCCCTCGATCCCGTGACAGAAAAGTGTTGACGAGTGTTGTGAGAGTCGAGTAGTGAGTGACGACCGGGGTTTCTTCCTCGCTCACGAGCCCGGATACGGAGACGATTATCGATGGCAATGGCCAAGCTGATGAGGCTGTTGAGGGAGTTGGAATCCTCACGGGTAGCAAGCTGGTCCTTGAGTTCTTCACTGAGGGCTTGGCGAAAAGCCCCCTGGAGGGAGGTGTCGTTCCATCCGGACTCCGCAGCGAGGGTGCGGAACTGAATGGCCATTTCGGCAACACTGCGGCTGCCTTGGCGAACTTGGAGCAGGCGCTGGGTAGCGTCTCGACCACAGGCTGGATGGTCGAAAACGCGCCGCATCTCCGAGGTAAAAGCTGCGAAATTATTGCACAACGGCGCTTGAGTGTCCCAAATAGATGTGGCCCACTCCAGGGCACCTCCTCCCAGGCTGCTCATGATAAATGCCACTTTGCAAGGGTCGGAGGCGAAGGAAGTGGGCTGCATGCGGAACACAATGTCACATTTCATGAGGAACTCGCGACATTTCCCTAACCCCCCACGGTATAATTCGGGGTGTTGCACTCTGGGTTCCCGGCTAGAAGTGGGTACCGGAGCCTCAGGAGGCGGTTCAGGAATGGGAGGAACTGTGCCCACAGGAATCCGCGGAAGAGGCTGGTGAAGCGACAGCTGAGTAACCTGCTCCGTGATTCCTCTTAGCACCTCCAAAACGTCATCCAAACGGCGGCCCTGTTGGTCGCTAACCGCAGTTTGGCAGGTGAAGGCGTGGCGAATCTGCTCCAGGTCGGCTGGGTCCATGCTTTTGGGCCAGTTCGTTCTGTTACGATCTGAATACGAGACGAACCCAAGTGCAACGACCAGGAGGCAAATTCAAAGAACTGAATATTTATTTAAGCGTTGGGGTAGTCCCAAAGCTGTACAGAAAGGAAATACACAGTATCACACAGGAAAACACAGGAAGTCTGATTAGGACTGTTCCAAGCCGGAACTGGACTGTACTGGACCGGGAGGTCCAAACTCAGGAACTGGATTACTGGAACGGCAACTTTGTTCCAAGCCGGAACTGGACTGTACTGGACCGGGAGGTCCAAACTCAGGAACTGGATTACTGGAATGGCAACTTTGTTCCAAGCCGGAACTGGACTGTACTGGACCGGGAGGTCCAACTCAGGAACTGGATTACTGGAACGGCAACTTTGTTCCAAGCCGGAACTGGACTGTACTGGACCGGGAGGTCCAACTCAGGAACTGGATTACTGGAACGGCAACTTTGTTCCAAGCCGGAACTGGACTGTACTGGACCGGGAGGTCCAACTCAGGAACTGGATTACTGGAACGGCACTTTGTTCCAAGCCGGAACTGGACTTTTACAGGCGGTGAACTGCACACCGGGACTGGACTGGAACTGGACCAGGAGGTCCACTCAGGACTGGATTACTGGAACGGCAAACTTGTTCCAAGCCGAAACTGGACTTTTACAGACGGCGAACTTCACACTGGAACTGGACTGGAACTGGACCGGGAGGTCCACTCAGGAACTGGACAGACAAACAGAAGGTTAGTTATTACTGGAACTGGACCGGAGCGGAACCGGGAGGATCCACGAATACTGGACCGAACAAAGGGTAAGTAGCCGGCAGAAACCGGCTGGGTAGGGCTGTGTGCCGGAGCTCAGGTAGGTCCGATTGGGGTAGCTGGGTATGCAGAATAACCTGGAACCGTAACCGCAGCAATGGAGGTAGCCACGGCCGGACAGGAACTGCTGCAGGAATACGAAGCTGTGCAGCCAATTGCGAACGCAACTCGAGCTGGAGTTGGAGGTACCGTAACACACACAGGGATTACAATAGCTACAGACTGGTAGAAGCTGGAACAGCTGGTGATTAGAGGGAGACAGGTTAGAGACATGCAAAGCAGTAAATGTTCGGGCTGGAGAAATACCGAACTGGAAGGCAGGTAAAACGAAAGCTGTGAGGATTAAACCCACAACCAAACGCTCAGAATCACAGGACCAGAAACGTGGAGACCATACAACGAACAAGGTAAGTTAACGAACTGGCGCCGACTAGCAACCAGACGGGGGTTTAAATAGGGCAGTGAAATGGGAATCAATGAGGCACAGGTGTGGAAAGTAACCGGGAGTGATTGCAAAACACAAAGGTGAGGAATGCATGCAACGAGGGGGAAAGGCGATAGGTGGAAACTAAAGTGGGAAACCAAACGAACGAGACAGAGGGGAAACGCCCAGTCTGTAGCAGAGGGGAAAACACGGACAAGGGAATCCAACATGACACGGAAGGAAAAAGGGAAAACACGGAAAAAGGACAGGAAGGGAACGGAACGTTACAGTAATACTGCTGTATTATCAAGAAATATATATAGCTTATAGGTCTGTACACTGTATGAATTTCATGGCTTTATGACAAATTGCACTTTTAAACAGTTGTCTCCCAATTTTGGAATGCCCTATCATATTCGTCACCAGTGCTCATAGCTGCTAGCTCACCATTTGGGTGAGCGCAGACAAACATGTACTGGCTTTCTAGGCACCACTTTTTAACACACAGTAGTAACAAGTCATGCTCACACAGACACGTGTCAGAGGAAGACTCTTCATCTGCAGCTCAACAGGTGGACTTGCGGATCGGCCAGTGGGGGTTGCTGGTGCGCGATGACTGTACTTTCATCCCTGCTGCTGAACACTAACACTAATCGTGCGTCACCCTGTGGGGATTTCGGCCAATGTAAAACACACATACCTTTGTACGTGTTTTTTTACATGTATAAAAACATTAGGCTATGTATTTTTAGGCGTATTATGTATATACTGAATGTGATGATTGTGACATAACTATTCTGTTGCAAATTTCTAAATGATACAGCAGCCTCTTCTTCAATGGATGTGCATTGGATTTTTTTTTTTATATTGACACTTAAATAAGACTAGTAAGAAACTAGTTGAAAAGGGTCATTTGTGGGCCAAAGTTAGATAGGGTTAAAACAGTAGTAGACAGGGACTTTCACATTGGAAAACAGGGTATGGGGGGGGATTACAACACAGGGACTGTAAATTCACAGATTATGGCATTTTTATTTTCCATAGTGAAAAATAAAGATGAAAAAATGTAGTGTGACATGAACGTTCCAGCCTCACGCCATTGTTAACCCAATGATTTGGTCTCCTGCTGTTTTATAATGGGACACTTCCTAGTAAGTGGGAGGGTACAAACATGCTGTTTAAAGCAGATCTCTGTGTAGTGGGGCGTGACGTGTGTGGTAGGAGGAGCCAAACGCAGCAAGGGGATTCTTTAAGGCCTAGGGCCACTAAGGCGGGAAACCCCACAGTTAAGGGAGGAGACAAGACAAGGAACACACACACCAAAGCTACAGACCGGCTCACTGTTACACACCAATGAGTAGAAGCACAAATGCCTGGTTTCACAACAAGAAAACCAAACAAGGCGAAAGGGAACAAAGAACTGCTACCCCATACTTCTACGAGCTAAGTAACGAAAAACCGAGCCGGAAATAACAAACGCCCTGTCTCGGCAATGAGACGCATAAGAACAGGCGAGTTGCATAATGGCACAAATACACACCAACGTACCGAAGCTACGAACCGGCACACTGTAACACGCAAATGAGTAGAAGCACAAACGCCTGGTCTCACAGCAAGAAACCCAAACAAGGCGAAAGGGAACAAAGAACTGCTACCCCATACTTCCACGTGCTAAGAATTAAAAGGCCAGCAATAATAAATGCCCTGCCTCAGTAACGAGGCGTAAGAATAGGCGAGTAGCATAAAAGGTACACATAAAACACACAACCAACAAACACTGAAAACTAAAACATATTAGTCACACACGCTGAATCTCCCCGCTCACTCTTGAGTCACACACGCTGAATTTCCCCGCTCACTCTTGAGTCACACACGCTGAATCTCCCCGCTCACTCTTGAGTCACACACACTGAATCTCCCCTCTCACTCTTGAGTCACACACACTGAATCTCCCCGCTCACTCTTGAGTCACACACACTGAATCTCCCCGCTCACTCTTGAGTCACACACACTGAATCTCCCCGGAGGCGAAAGGAACGGCGATCTAACGTTCCAAGGCTACTCTCAGACTCGCAGTCAAACGCAAACCTGTCAACAAAAACGCCCAAGCTCCATGTAAGGAGCCATACCTGGAGAACGAACAGAACTACAGTTCCGAACAAAATCGTCCCGCAAGTACAAAGGACGAAACAGCACAGCAGCACCGGAATTACCGGCTAAAAGACCAACACGAGTTTAGAGAATAAAAGCCCTGCCTCTTGGTAAAGAGGAATGTAAGGAGGAGGCGAAGGAACAGATATAACGTTCCGTGGCTACTTCCATAAGCTCGCAGTCACATGCAGAACATAAAGGGGTAAACGCCCGATCTCCCAGGAGGGAGAAACATTTTACAGGCGAGCCGACGGAGCACCGTCGTCCCATAACTTTACTAGCAGAAAGACTAATGCAAGCTTAACTAGGAAACACACGCCCTAGCCTCTCAGTAAGGGGAAATGTAACGAGGCGAAGGAACCGATAATTAATGTTCCAAGGCTAAATTGAGACTCACAGTCACACGCAAACATGTCCACAACATCGCCCGGTCTCCCTATGGGAAGACATGTACCGAAGGGCGAACAGAACTACAGTTCCGAACAAAATCGCCCAAAACTCCATATACGGAGAAAGGCAAAGAAGGACGAAAGGACAGCTGCACCGAAATTATCGGCTATCAGACTAGCGTAAGCTCAAACAAAAATACACGCCCTGCCTCTAAGAATAAATAAAGCCCTAAAGTCAGTATGATAAAACACCCGGGGCCCTATCTTACACCCGGCGCAAAGCGGCGCTAACCCAACCGCAAGTGTCTTTGCTATCTTACACCCGGCGGTAGGTTCATTATAACGCCTAACGCTCACGCCGTTTAACTAGCATGTACTCTTGCTCCGTTTGGGCGTGTTGGTCTTAAGATGAGGAATGGCCAGGATTCTTTTTGGCGTATTGCTATCTTGAGCCAGCAGAAAGCGCTTGCGCTAGAACCACCACTAACCTGGTCTAAAGTCATGTCGCAGTTGTATACATGTTATTTTAACGGCGCATATAAGTGCGTCTACAAAGGCGTGTGCACAATGCGCGTACCCTCATGTCTGTTACACACAGGGGCGTGCACAAGCATGATTAAAATATCAAAATGTGAAATAGTATTATTGTGTAGCCTATATCAAAAAATACATAATAATAAAAGGGTCCATAGCCTACCTTTCCCTCAGCGAAGGGGAATGCCATGCACATTAAATTGCTTTCAACCCACTCCATCAACATCCAGGCGATGTGCGATGGTACGGGACAATGGCTATCCATTAAAAAGCAGCTGATGACACCTATATCAAGCCTAATGCGCGAATTGTCATTTACACCTAATGCGGGAATTGTCATTCAATGGAAAACTCGCGCACGGCAATAGACGGACATTTAAGTCCTGAAAATGCGCTTCAGATGTCATTACAATACAGCTCTGTTTATCTATGAATACAGCCTGAAAGTAAATAGAATGGTTTGTGACTGAAAAAAGTTCAAAACCTTGTCCAGTGAATATTGCATTTATTGTTTTTCAAATAGCCTAGGCTACAGCGGATTCGTTTTTTTCGATAGCCTATGGTTAAAAAACAGAGATAAATGTTGTTAGTTTGTTAACTAAATTGTAACCTTAGCTATTCTTCGTCCTTCATATTTTTTAAATTACAGTGACCAGGTTTCCATACTCTCACCGTTTAAAACCCAGCTGATTTCCCCCGTTATTCCATAACTGAACAAAACGATTTTAAAGAGAACTAAGCGTCTAATTAGAAACTAAAACAAATTTGCAGCACATTACACAATTAATTCACAATAAATTTTAATGCCATTCTCTGCACGTGCGCTGCATGTTCTGTTTCCCCTGCTGTAAGTCGCACGTTTCACGGTCTTCCTGGGAAAGTGGATTGTTTTAAAGGATTAAGCTACGAGTAAAACAGGTTGGTCACATTTCCATAAACAGGACATTATTAAACAAGGGGAAATATGCGTGAACATATGGGTTGCGAACCTGACAGCTTTATTGTAGGCTATTTAGTGTCATCATTAAGGCAAAATAACGGTATGTATGTTATTAATCAATACAAACAAAGGAAATACCAGAAAGCGGCGACTAAAATGAGCACACAAAACAGGAATTTAACCTGAAAGCTCAAAGCACAAAGCCAAGTCCCGCAAAACTCCAACAAAGCACAACAGAGCACAACGGAGCAAAACGGTCTCCTTAAAACACTAGATAAACATACTGGCTAAAATTTTAAAGGGGCTAAATAAACCACACACAAAACAGCACAGCACAAACAACAGACAATCAATATCGAAACGGAAGGCTTAAATAGCTCTCAAGGTGACCACACGCAGGTGTGGATGCTAACAGAAGCTCCGCAATCTAAGCAGGGCGGAGCAAGCATCTACCAAAAGGGCAGCGCCCTCGCATGGCCACTGAGAAAAACGACCGCATAGGGAAAAAGGGTTAAAAACCATGACACTCTGAATGTATTTTAAGGCGTACCCAGTGGTGGGTCATGACAGTTGGTTGAGGGGCAATATAAGATGAAATAAAACTCGGTCACCCAGTTGCTGGAAGTCTTTTCATTTTCTATGAAGCTGATTGATGGTCAGCGACCTGAGAAACTAGGCAACTGAGCGACTATAATCGGCCGATAAATGTTGCCCGCATTTTAAAGGGTAACAAAGCATGCTGGTTTAGCTAGACCCCGCCCCCTTTTGAAATTCTAAAAATGCTAAAATCTGGGTGTGATAAGGTAATAATATAGAGGCTGAGCTCCAGGTATCAAACCACGCCCCAGCTATTTTTTTCACTAGTAGCCAAAAGCTAATTTCTACTCTGGACAGCACTCACAGCGGCTGCTTTGTTCCACTCTCTCTCTCTTGCTACCTCTCACACTCATACACACACAAACACGCTAGCTCCAGCTGCTGCCGAGCCCGAAGTAGCCGAGGCAGAAGAAATGGTGGAGAATGAGAGGATGGGCAATGTTTTGGAGTGGTAGGTGGCGGCACGCATAGCCTCGTTTTGGCTTATAATCATACTGCCAGCAAACAGATAACATGCTGTACAAATAGTTACCCATGCCATGTAGGCTACTCATTTTACACAGGCTGTAGGCAATCACACTAATGTTACCTGCAAGATATCAACAATATTGGTTTCCATTTCAACGGGTGCACATGTGGTCACTGCACAGAACTCTCCAAGAATGTCTGTTGTCGGGACGTTGCAAAGGTAAACGTGTAGCATGCCTATAATACAACTCCTGGCTCAACTATGCTTTATATATTTATTTTTAATAAAGTGCATATTTAAAAAATAAACTAGCTAGCTACTTGCTAAGCTAGACTGAAAAGCTATCAAAAAACAAGGGACTATCAAGCTAACTATAAAAAAATATACCAAAAATAGGTTACTATAACTTACTAGAATATTCACAAAAGCTGAACTGTAAGCTAACTATATATATCGCTCGCTCTCTTCCATCTCCTCTCCACCCACGCAGATCAACCACCACGAACTATATAGAAAAAGGTGAGACCGCTGAGATTCACTTTTATAGCTGGGGTGTAGCCCACCCTCACTCCCAAACTTCAGGGCGTAGCTGTTAGGTTTATGTTAAGAATGTGAAATGTCAGAATAATAGTAGAGAGAATTATTTTTTCAGCTTTTATTTCTTTCATCACATTCCCAGTGGGTCAGAAGTTTACATACACTCTGTTAGTGTAGGTTTGAAAGCAGGTTTTAGACCCAGAATCCACCACTCTCCAAACAAGAGACGAGGCAGATGGGAAAAGCAAAAAGGAGATTATTTATTCCAATAAAGTTCATGAAACCCAAGACACACAACACACACGACCCGACGGAGCAATGCCCGTCTGTGGGTCTCTTTTACCCCCCCCCCACTCTCTCCCAACGTTCCTGCTGGACGCAGCCGACTCCTCCCTCGGGTAAGCGTGCCTCCTACACCACACACGACATACTACCACTCAATCCCCCACACACTGTGCTGTTCAGGCAACGGTAAACAAAGGGCACACGCACATACACACTCGTGACCACCCCTTAACTTGCCCACCGCAGGGCTGCCGGCTGCCTGGTGCCACAACACCTCCGGGAGGGAAAAGCCCACGCACAGACAGACACGGCGATACTCTCACACATCCACTAAGAGAACAAAACCATTCCATGCCACAAACACATAACATTGAACACAAAAAGGAAATAATGTTGTGGAGTCCTGCCCAAGCTGCAGCTCTGGGAGGATTACCACAAATTAAAAAAATTAAAAAGGGGAAAAACCCAAAGAAAATACACACAAGCCTTCCGGCCCAAAAGAAAAGGACACAAACACACAGTGGGACAGCTTGTTGTCGTCCTTGGTGGTCGCCAACGAGAATTCAATCTGTCCACCCCTCAGGCGAATCACGGGACCCAGGACTTCACCGCAGCCCGTCACCCTCGTCACACTCGCCGGCATAGGCACAGGACACCGACTGACAGGGGAAACCACAAACACCCGCTTTGCCCGGTATCAGACAGTTAGTACTGCGCACCCACGTCCCTTATGGATTGGGGAATTGAATTCCCCCAGCAACAGCTCATCACCAGGCTCTCTGGTACACCGGCTTTAACCGTCTGACCAGCTCCGTACACCGCCGTCATTGATTGGCCGTCTGCTCCAGGTAGGGCGCCGCTGATGCACCTATTGCTTTTTTCCCACAGCTTCGGACCACTCCTGCTGTTTGCTGCTCCGCAGGTAAGTTACGCCATACACAACACACTTACTGCACATTCACACAAAAAAATAAAACTAAACCGAATTAACTGAAAGAAAAGAAAAAGAATCACCACCACACACACACAGGAGCTTAGAGGCAATCAGTCCTCTCACGCTCGCCCCATCGTCAGATATCTCAGTCTACCCCAGGTGCGCTCATTATATAGCCCCAGGGGACCAAGCCCCCGCGTTCCCCATACAATAATACAATTTCCCAATGAGTACCCATCCTCCATTCACTCCGGCATTCATCCAATCATTCAATCCGGTTCCGCAATTATCTCATCAATCACTGCCAGAATCCATGCACTCCCAATCTTCACGGGAGACTGTGAACATTAGTATTGGTAGCATTGCCTTTAAATTGTTTAACTTGGGTCAAACGTTTCGGGTAGCCTTCCACAAGCTTCTCACAATAAGTTGCTGGAATTTTGGCCCATTCCTCCTGACAGAACTGGTGTAACTGAGTCAGGTTTGTAGGCCTCCTTGCTCGCACATGCTTTTTCAGTTCTGCCCACAAATTTTCAGTTCTGCCCACAAATTTTCGATTGGATTGAGGTCAGGACTTTGTGATGGCCACTCCAATACCTTGACTTTGTTGTCCTTAAGCCATTTTGCCACAACTTTGCCACAATCAGAAGGTAAACCTTCGCCCCAGTCTGAGGTCCAGAGCGCTCTGGAGCAGGTTTTCTTCAAGGATCTCGGTGTACTTAGCTGCATTCATCTTTCCCTCTATCAGGACTAGTCGCCCCGTTCCCGCTGCTGAAAAACATCCCCACATCATGATGCTGCCACCGCCATGCTTCACTGTAGGGATGGTATTAGCCAGGTGATGAGCGGTGCCTGGTTTCCTCCAGACGTGACGCTTGGTATTCAGGCCAAAAAGTTCAATTTTGGTTTCATCAGACCAGAGAACCTTGATTCTCATGGTTTGAGAGTCCTCTAGGTGCCTTTTGGCAAACTCCAAGCGGGCTGTGATGTGCCTTTTACTAAGGAGGGGCTTCCGTCTGGCCACTCGACCATAAAGGCCTGATTGGTGGAGTGCTGCCTGGATGGTTAATCTTCTGAAAGGTTCCCATCTCCACAAGGATACGCTGGAGCTCTGTCAGAGTGACCCTCGGGTTCCCGCTCACCTCCCTGGCCAAGGCCCGTCTTCCCCGATTGCTCAGTTTGGCCGGGCGGCCAGGTCTAGGAAGATTCTTGGTGGTTCCAAACTTCTTCCATTTACGAATGATGGTGGCCACTGTGCTCTTTGGGACCTGTAAAGCTGCAGATTTTTCCATACCCTTCTCCAAATCTATGCCTTGACACAATCCTGTTTCTGAGGTCTGCAGATAATTCCTTTGACCCCATGGCTTGGAGTTTGCTCTGACATTGTAATGGGGCGTGACGTGTGAGGTAGGAGGAGCCAAACGCAGCAAGGGGATTCTTTAAGCCCTAAGGCCACTAAGGCGGGAAACCCCGCAGATAAGGGAGGAGACAAGACAAGGAACACACACACACCACAGCTACAGACCGGCTCACTGTTACACACCAATGAGTAGAAGCAAAAACGCCTGGTTTCACAACAAGAAACCCAAACAAGGCGAAAGGGAACAAAGGACTACTACCCCATACTTCTACGAGCTAAGTAACTAATAAACAAGCCGGAAATAGAACGCCCTGTCTCGATAACGAGACGCATAACAGGCGAGTAGCATAATGGCACAAATAAAACACACAGCCGATAAACACGGCAAAATACGAAATAGAATAAGAGAAGGCCAAAGGAACGGATATATATATGGAGCACCGTCGTCCCATAACTTTACTAGCAAAGATGACCACACAAGCTTAGTAGAAAATACACGCCCTAGCCTCTCAATAAGTGGAAATGTTACGAGGTGAAATGGAACAGAAAACTAACGTTCCAAGGCTATTTTAAGAGTCGCAGTCACACACAAACATGTCCACAAAATCGTCCAGTCTCCCTAAGGGAAGACATGTACCGACAGACGAACCAGAACTACAGTTCCGAACAGAATCGTCAAACTCCATATGCGGATAAAGGCACAAGAAATGCACCGACAGACGAAACTGAACTACAGTTCCGAACAGAATCGTCAAACTCCATATACGGATAAAAGCACAAGACATGCACCGACAGACGAAACAGAACTACAGTTCCGAACAAAATCGTCAAACTCCATATACGGATAAAAGCACACAGGGACGAGAGGACAGCTGCACCGGAATTATCGGCTATCTGACTAGCGCAAGCTCAATAGAAAATACATGCCCTGCCTCTAAGAATAAATAAGGCCCTAAAGTCAGTATGATAAAACGCCCTGTCTCTTAGTAAGAAACTACCATACAAATATACACAAACAAAGACTCCTCTAGCTTTCACGGAAGACAGCAAACAGAGAGAGGAGAAAGAGACAGAAACAGGCAAAAGATCTAGGCAGCAAACAAACAAAGGTAAGACCAGAAAGCGGGGACTGAAACGAGCACACAAAAAAGGAATTAATCCTGAAAGCTCAAAGCACAAAGGCAAGTCTCGCAAAACTCCAATATAGCACAACCGAGCAAAACGGTCTCCTTAAAACACTAGATCAAATCATACGACTAAAACTTTAAAAGGGCTAATTAAACCACACACAAAACAGCACAAATAATGCCATACAATACACCACAGCACAAACAACAAACAATCACAATGAACAATTAATCTCAAAGCCCTGAATGAAGGAAACGGAAGGCTTATATAGCTCACCGGCAACCAAGAACAGCTGTGCAATGTTGATGGGACTTCTTCGCGAGAAGAAGGAACGGAGCCAAAACTCCATCAACGAAGCAGCGCCCACTTGTGGCGACCGAGGGAACACGACCGCAAGGGAAAAAGGTCACAAACCATGACAGACATGCACTGTCAACTGTGGGACTTTATATAGGCAGGTGTTGGCAATCCCCAATCATGTCCAATCAATTGAATTTATCACAGGTGGACACCAATTAAGTTGTAGAAACATCTCAAGCAGTATCAGTGGAAACAAAATGCACCTCAGCTCACTTTTGGGTGTCATATCAAAGGGTGTGTACACTTGTGTACATATGATATTTTACATTTTGATTTTTAATAAATTACCACAAATGTCTAAAAACCTGTTTTCACTTTGTCATTATGGGCTATTTTGTGTAGAATCTTGAGACAAAAAATGAACTCAATCTATTGTAGAATATGTCTGTAACGTAATAAAACGTGGAGATGGTACAGTCCGGCTTGACTGTATATATATATATCGCTAGCTAGAACAAATAACAATTATCAGTGTCATGACATAACTATAAAGAATAGGCATATGGCAAATACCTCTTTGATATATTGTGCATTGCCATTGTTTCTATTCATAAAAAATTGTAGCTGCAGGAGCTGACAATGGAAAGCTCTTACCCCGCTTTCAGCGTTAGTGGACTTGAGCGACCGGGCAACCGTCATTCATATACAATTTTTCATATACAATCACAGCAATCTCATTTATCACTTGCATTGACTTCACCAGTTAAAAGTAAACATGCATTTGCGTGGCGTGCAAGTGGGTCCTCTTGGGTTCATTTTGGAACCACTGTTTACAGAGCAGTAAAATGTGGTGGGGGACTATAAATTGTAAAATGACTCCTTATGATGTGACAAATGTGTGCCAAGTTTCATTATGCAGCCAGAATATGTACATCAAGCAAATATCTTATATTCTCTCTGCAACAATAACACCTAAGAAGAAGAAGAAAGCAACCTGGCTGCTTAAACAAAACTTTAGGTGATTGGCCTACAGATTACACAGAACATGAGAAGCAGAAGACCATCTTAGCTGCCATAACAGGGGGACTCAGCAATTTTGTAAGACATCCTGCATTAAAGAGATTATAGTTTTACTGTGAGATCTGCTTAAGGGGGTTGAAAAGCCCTCCTTGTGGTGACTTTAGACAAAATAACTTTATTAACATGAGTGTGAAGGGATTGATTTTATTTCTATTTATTTTATTTAAGTGGAGTTATATTAAAGTGTGGTTGCATCAATTACAAAATAGAGTAAAATAAGTTGATTTGTATTTTAATATATGAAAATTTTAAATGTCCTTTATTTAAATATTTTAGCAAGGACATGTGTAGGTAATTATAAAATATATATAAATAAATAAAATATTTAGTGGTAAATGTAGCAATTACATACACAGATCCTTACTGAAGTATTTAAATAATGGGCATTTAAAATGTTCACATATTAAAATTAAAATAATTTTATTTTCATTTTATTTTACTCTATTCACAATCATTTCAATATTGGTTAACCAACTTTATTCTACTTAAACAGATAACATATATTGGGTGATGTTTTTTAAATGATGTTTTAGGTTTCAATTTGAATAGATATGGAAATATGGAGCAATGGAATTTTTGCTCAGTAGTTTTTACATGTATTTTCATAAAATATTCTACAATATACTGTATGACTAAAATTGCATCTTATATATATTTTATAGTATTTTTTAAGAGAATTGCATTTCAGATTTTTATTATAAAATCGAAATATAGTGCCTTTATATAAAGGGGGATTGTTTTATAAGTGTTTTTATGATTCCTTAGGCATACTTACATTACTTTAGCAGACACTCTTATCTAGAATAACAAGCAACCAAAATAAGGACAAGTGCAGCATTAAAGGCTTAAAGGGAGGGATCACAATTCTAAAGGCAATAACAGTGCAACAGAAAGTGCCAAAATCAATTATAGTTGCACATCAAATCTGCTGTCAATCAGAACAGAATCAAATGCTTATATCAAACCTTTACACAAGGGGTCTCAAAAATCAGTCCTGGAGGTCTGCATTGTCTGCTGGTTTTGTGTGGTTTGCTTTCAAGGTCTAGCAACCAACCTAGATATTGGAAATAAGGTGTGTTGTCTCTTTGGACGGTGATTGGACAATTAAGCAATTACTGCTAAAACTCACTAAAATCCAGCAGACACTGTGAGCCTGCAGGACTGGAGTTTATAATCTCTCCTCTGGTAGAAGCACCACGTAATATGTAAAACCAAATAACACAATGTACCAGGGGTGCCAATAATAGTGGAGGGCACTGTATGTTAAAATAAATACATAAAAATGTATTTATTCTTACTGTTTGTGATGTATGTATCCAAAAAATTATCTTTTTTGTATTTGTAGCGTTAGATAGAATGGGCCAGTTAATTAGCCCCCATTGTTACGCAATCATTCAGAATGTTCAGTTATGGATATTCCAAACACACCCATACGTGTCTTGCTACAATGACAGCCGTCATCTTGCCTTTTTAAACCTGCTTTCCATTTGTACTAAAATGCACCCGCAAATACTTTACCCAAACTTGCTTTCGGGCACAGTAAATCATTTTACACATGCTAAAGCAATCTATTTGCATGACCTCCTCCCACAATTTCGTTGATTTTTCATTTTTGCGTTTAGCCTGAATGAATATGCAAAATTGGGCGTCCCTACATTATTTTGCGAAATAGTGGGAGGTCACACAAATATATTTTGTTAGCATGTGTAATGTAATTTACTAAGCCCAAAACAAGTTTTGGAAAGGTAATTGCGGGTACATTTTAGAACAAATGGAAAGCAGATTTTAAAGGGTAACAAAGCACTAAAACAACTTATTTTATATGATAACTGATACATTTGGTTTTTTCTAAGTATTACAGACTGATCCTCGTCCAAATCTTGGCAAATTACTGCAGTCAGCGCAAAAAAGCGTAAACTTTAAGAATCTGGTTCAAAAGTGTCTCTAGTGGTAAAATGTTATATCCAGCTGATATATTCCTCCCGGTGACGAAATAGAAACCTGTACAGCTACACCCACCGATAGTTTGGTGGCTACACCCTGAAGTTTTGGAGCAAGGGCGGGCAGTGCGGCAGTTGATCCGCGTGGAGAGTAGATAGAGAGAGTGAGTGAGTGATATAGCTAGCTTTTTTGAATATTCTAGTTATAGTAGCCTATTTATTTTTGGTATATTTTTTTTATAGTTAGCTTGATAGTCCCTTGTTTTTTGATAGTTAGTTTTTCAGTCTAGCTTAGCAAGTAGCTAGCTAGTTTTTTTTTTTTAATAAATAGGGGAGAACCGGGACGAAAGACACACATCGATTTCCACAAAAACTACAGAAACCCTAATGCCGTAGATAAGTCAGTATGTGACACGTGTAATTCTTTCACTCTGCAAAAAAACAGTGATGTGCGTCCCGTTTTGGCGGAGTGCTAGACCAAAGTTATTTTTGACCGCTGTAAGTAAAATATCGAAACCGGAAGTGTTTTTCGGTTGTATAAGTGTGTTTATGTTTTGAATTTTCCAAACATGCATGATTTTCTTAACACAACTGTTGACTAAAGGACAGCATAGGTTTCAAGTGTCGTGCTTGCGAGACTTAGCTGCTAGCCAAGTTAAATGCAAGCGAGACACGAAAATGAATGGCCGTGGTGAAAATTAATGCACAACCTTGTAATGCGTATTGACCCAATCAGAACCGAGTATTCAACAATGCCGTGGTATAAGCATCAATAAATTATGTCTAGTAGCTATTAATAAATGTGAGTTGCTATTAAATCATCCATTTCAGACCGTTTAACGTTGCGAGGCAAAATTCTATTAATTATGCAACATTATGCTCTTGACGCATGGTTGATTTTCATGGATTTTAAACTTATAGCATTATTCATTGACTCGTCACTATATGGCATTTTGGCTGACACTCAGTACCTTTGTTGAAAGGAATGAGCATAAAAAACAACAAGACAGAGATAAGACCGCTAAAGCACACTTTTCGTCATGTGATTCTTTCGTCCCGATTCAGTGTATTTTTGTCCCGCACGGCAGGGGCGAAAGACACATTGCACTCAGCCTGTTTGCGGCCAATTTATGGGTGATTATTTGATTTCGGGCACTTTCATGTCCCTGGGATATATTTTTTTCCTGTTATTTATATTATCATTGCTTAATATGATTAATGACTTCCTCTATACTTCATTATTCTTTTGGAATCACTTATTTTTTTATCTACTTTTATACTGTTTCATGTTGGAATTTCCCCATTTTCACCATGTCCCCAACACAGAGTTTTGATGGTTGGTCTTGTAATTCTCTAGAAAAAAAAAAAAAAATCATAGAATTTTTAGTATGTATTACTATAACTACAGTTGAAGCAATGATTTCCTCTCAAATATATAACACTGTCGAGTAAAAGAGCTTGAAACCAATGCATTTGATCCTGGTGAGCAGACACACTGGATGGAATGGAAAAGTAAAGCTGAGGAATGAGAGAAGAAAAAACAAAAACTGAAAGACAAGTTTGGAAAACATGTCTTCAACATCCAACATCAGTATTCAGTGCTGAGAAGTCTGAAGCAAGATGTTGGAGACAATGACAAGATGTTGGACAAAATGATTTCACAGAAAATTATCTGTGTAAATATGCCTCTGAAATTCAGGCAGTACATTTTGGAGACTCCCATAAACAAGTGTCCCTGCACACTGCAGTTGCCTACACAGTTAATGGGATCACCTCGCTCTGCTCCATTTCATCTTCAATGCAACATGATCCTCCTGCCATATGGGCACACCTCAGCCCTGTGCTTACCTACTTGAGAGAGGTTACTCCATCTGCAAGTACCCTTCATGTTGGAAGCGATAGCCCAACAACCCAATACCGCTCTAAATAAAACTTCTTTCTTCTTTGCACTGTCCCTTTAAACTTGGATTCAACAAGGTGACATGGAACTTATTGGAGGCAGGACATGGAAAGGGGGCAGCAGATGGGATTGGTGCAGCCATGAAATGCACAGCTGATGATATTGTCTCCAAAGGAATGGATCTCCCAAATTGAAAAGTAGTCTATGAAACACTTTCAAAAGAACAGTCCAAAATCAAGCTCTTCTACATCTCTGAGAATGAGATTGAAGACAATGACATTCTGCTACCAGAGAAACTGGAAACAGTACAGGGTACCATGAAAATACACCAGGTAATTTGCTATACATTTTATAAATATAACATTTTATTTCACTGGTTACTATTGAGTATTACATCATGAATTAAATGATGTCTTTTTTTTGTTCCAAGATCTTCACTGACAAGCCAGGCAACATCAAATGGAGGATACTGAGCTGCTTCTGTTCAGCTCCAGAGGACTGTGAGTGCTATGACCCATAGACTGTGGACTTTAATCAAGATGAACATACAGTTGATGAAGGACAAACAACCATGAACTGTACAACGGACCAAAGGCAAGGCACATCTCTTCAAGTGGGATAAATCACTGAAGGCCAGATAGGATACTGGTGTGTGGTGCTGTACGATGGAGATGCTTATCCCGGCATTATCCAAGATGTGGATTCAGACAGTTCTGCTCTGGTGAAAACAATGAGTCGGATTGGAGAAAATAGTTTCTACTGGCCAATGAGAGACGACATACTGTAGTATAGAACGGAAGATGTGCTGGGCCTTGTCCCAGAGCCCCAACCAGTTACAAAAAGACATATGATGCTCAATGCCTCTGTCTGGAAACAAGTATGCTCCCTCATGGAGCAGACGATTTAGGCCTGTTAAAAGAACAAGCCATGTACTGTTAACTAAGTTTTTACAGTAATAAGACTAGGTACTTCAACTATGGGTTAATCTATGGGTGAATGCGTACTTGAACCTCAGAAAAGAAGGACATTGAAAATGAAACAGAAAATTAAATTACAGTTGAAATTACATCCTATCCTCAGAGAAAACAATGTTTGAAACCACAAAGGTGGTCAGAGCGTTGATTGTTTCTTAATTAGCTGTTACTATCCTGTTGTTTACATTTGGAAAATTTGGCAAGCAAGTTCGCAAAGCCTGGCCAGTTACAAAATTGCTTTATAATGAAATGAGAATGGTTTTAAGTTGAAGAATATTTTCTTATGTGTTTAATGCTGTTTTACATTTGAGTCTATGACCTCAGAAAAGAAGGACATTGAAAACAATAAACAAACAAAACGACAAAAAAAAATTGAATTGTTTTAAGGTTGAATAATATTTTCTTATGAAATATGTGTTTAATGCTGTTTTAAATTTGTAATTTTCTCTGAATTCTATGATGTTATGTGCTATGTTATGATGATGTTATGATGCTACAGTGTATGATTATGATGTTGTGATACTGTATCCATGAATTAAATCAATAAATCAATCTAGATGTCATTACCAAAACATTTTGTCATTACCACAACCGTTCGTCATTACCAACACGACATATTTTTAGATAAATTTGCCCTTCCTTAACATTTTATTTAAAAAAATGAGTCACTGACCTATCTTTCTTGACAGAATCTAGGAATATATTTAAAAGGGTGCACATCTAAAGATTTAAAATCAAATTTAAGGTTTTAGGTTTAAATCAAATTAAAATATTTCTAACCACTTAGACATCAGAAGTAAGGTATGACGTTACATAAAATGCCTTAAAAGCACTAACTTTTCACTTTTTAAAGGTTTTAGAGTTATTTGGTAATGTGGCGGTAATGACCATTTCCTGTGACATCCTAGGAAGTGTTAAATATTTTAAATTCCATAAAGTGATGTTTGCAACCATGTTCAAATTATGATTCCTGACAAAATGACAATAAGCTTAGGTAGATAATTGAAGGTCTTATGCGATTTTATTTTTGAGAAAATGAAGTACCCAAAAGTGCCCGAAATCAATCAATCAATCCGACTTGTTTATGCTGGTAACAAAATTCCAGTTGCTATTAGTGAGGGACACAGACAAGTTGTTTGTCAGAAAATATGGCCTCTCTATCTCTATTGACTTTCGAGTAAACCGGATGAATGTAAAAAGTGTGTATTTCGTACCGGTTCTCCCCCATATAAGCTACTTTATTAAAAATGAATGTATAGTATATAGTATATATAGCATATGAAAACTGCGTTGCATGCACGGTGTGGATATTTCCTGTATTTTTATGTTAAAACAAAACTAAATTTTACGTTCTGACAAGGTAAGTAAAGTATCAGTTGTTTACTTTGTTCAGACTGTGCCCTTGCTGGCCCGTTTATGTCGACTAATTTTTGTAAACAAACTATTACTCGCGTGACACGACGCCGTTCAGTGTGAGCTGCAGTGCTGACTGGACGAGAGCAGTTATTTCCATTTTGTTAGTTTATGAAGTCACTTTTAAAAAATTGTTGAATTTATGTTTTAAGGTATATTATTGCTATATGTGGTATTTCCTGCAGAAAGGGGGGGATTTGGGTCAAATAGTTGAGCCAGGAGCTGTAGTGTATGCATGCTACATGTTTAGCTTTGCAACGTACATCCCTAACAGACATTCTCTCTTGGAAAGACTTCAGTGCAGTGACCACCACATATGCACCCGTTGAAATGGAAACCAATATTGTTGATATCTTGAAGGTAGTATGATTGACTACAGCCTGTGTAAAATGAGTAGCCTACATGGTGTGGACTATTTGGACAGCTTGTGATTTTCTGTTTGCTGGTCGCATCATTATAAGCTCAAAAGGGGGCTTGGCAGCTGCTTGAGCTAGCGTGTTTTGTGTGTATGAGAAAGAGGTAGCGAGAGAGAGAGAACAAAGCAGCCACTGTGAGTGCTGTCCAGAGTTTAGTTTAGTTTTAGTTTAGTTTTTATTTCGCACAAATTTAAAAAACAAAATTGACAGAAAACACAATTAATAAACAGTGCAGGAAGAGGCAAAAAAAGCCCAACGGGCTTATGTGGAGCCTCCACCTAATGATCGCCAAGAGTGTTATAAAGAACACAAAATAACATACAGAAATTAACATAAATACATGAGTGATGGCTAACTAATAATAATAATAGTGACAAAATATATATCAACAACAATACCAAAAAAAGAAAATGTGAATGTGTGGTTATGTGGTGTAGATGCAGATATGGTGTATATGTGTGGATGTATGTATGTCAGTGTGTGCGTGTGTTATGCATACATAAGAAATATTGATATGGAACAAACAAGGATACATAAAGAACATATATAAAAAAACAAAACAGTTACAGTGCAGCAGTTAAATGATCTCTTAGATGTTTTTTGAAACAATTTATAGAGGAACTGCCAGTCTTTTCCAAATGTCAGAGACTTACATTATTGTCTACAACAATGAACATGTTAAAGGATAGAATAGAATAACTTTTATTTTCCCGCTAGGGAACTTCAGTTGTAGCCCCAGCAACAACAAAAAAGACATAGACAGTGGGGCAGACCCAGAACACACAAACATATCAAACAAAGACATTCAATATAATCATTGCATTAATCAAACTAATTACGTGAATTAAAGTGGAATACAACCATGATTAAAAATAGCCACCGCTGTCCCGAGATGTCCAGTGTCATTATTAAGCAGTCCAACACACAAACTCCACCTCCACGACTTTCCTCCATACAAGCAATGCTGCAGTCTCTGTACACTGTCGAAACGGATCACCGAACTGCGTCAGCCTTCCCAGTCATCGCCTCACTCCTCCCCCGCATTATCTTCTCCTATTATTCCACTTGCAAGACATGCAAGTGTTTGCGTATGACAGTCATAAAATACCTCAACCATAGGATAGCAAACTCAGTTAGACAATAGCCTATTATAGCCTGAAACAAAAATGTTTTGAATGATAGGCTACTTGGATGTGTTTTACTCATTTCTAATTATATAGGTCTAATATTTTCTTTTCAACACCATGAGCCTAAGCGGTTCGGTTCGCGGTTGTCATAGTTGCGGTTCGGGAAGCAGCATGTGCTGGCTGCGGTTTGCGGTACAGTTGCGGTGATGATGTAGCGGTTGCGCTGCTGGTGCGGTTTGTTACAAAATGGATCCGCGCAGGACTCTGACCAGCAGTAAAACGGAAAGATGTCTTAAATATAATACAGACGTATTATATTTATACTGCTCAGGTCGTGCTGTCAGTAACTGTTACAAGCTGACCTTCGGTTAACGGTCCAGATTCCTCAGAGAAATTTCTGTTTATTTAACTATGGAGCAGGTAGTTTTCATAGCAATTTTGGTCACTGTGCTGTCAAGGGGCCAAAACCAGGGCTGTGTCCGAATCAGCACTCTTCCACACTATTGAGTAGCCTTGGTGAGTAGATAGGACGAGAAAGTCGTTGAGTAGGCGAACATTTTTCAAATTGCAGTATACTTAAACCCGGATGACACATTTACTTCCGGGGTTTTGGTGAGTACATTCAGCAGCACACTTTTCAAGAAGTACAGAAAATTTTTGGTCGCATAAATATGATGTGAAGCTTTGTTTAAAAAAATTAGGCGCAGCTTTGCTGTCATTTTCCTTCAAATACAACAAAAACAACATGCGACATGGCAGCGCAATGGGGCACAGGGTTGCCAGATTTTGCAAGACTTTCCAGCTAAATGGCGACTAAAAACTAATCCAAAATATATTTTTAACCCGAAACCAACTTATTTTAAATAGAATCATAATCATAATATCACGGACTGCTAAACAGTGCACATTAAACAGCACACTTCTGCCAGTGCACTGTACGCAGGAGACAGGGCGCAGTAGATAGGGCTTTGATTCGGACACAGCCCAGGCTTTCGTTTTGAAACCCGGTTTATCATTGTAAGTCAATGGCAGCAATGCGGTCAAAATACTTAGTCAATACATTTTTCCCACAAGAAAATGTAGTTGCAATAGGTGCATTTGCTTCGTCTAATGCTTCTCCATGTGCAGATTTTTTTAATTATTGTGTCGTTTGTACGCTGTTTAAACATTTTTGTGGCCCTATCTGTGGCAGAGGCTCCACTGCGCAGACTCTTTTTGTACAATATGGCAGCAAAAACTGTACTTCTGCCTGACTTCCGGAGCATCAATACATTTTTTACGAGCTCGTGGGAAGGCAATGGGTGATGTAACAGTGCATTTTTTTTTGCCTGGACGCAGGGCAGTGGGTAACTGACTGACCGATCGGTTGGTTCACTGGTTGGCTGCCTGATCCCCCGATGTTGAAAGTGCACGCGTAAATTTTGAGTAATTACGGTATAAGGTTCGCTGTCTAACTCCCCATCCCCTTTTACTAGTATAAGTTGTAGCACCCAAAAATAATGATTGAACAACTGTGGATATGTTTAAAGATGCAGATATGTTAAATTTTTCTCGTAGTCGTTATCGCCCAGTCAATATTGTTTCACCAGCGGGAGGGGGACTTCATTGGTATTGAAATTTGAAATTTACTTCAGGGAAGTTAGGCCAGATAGCTACACTCTCCAGAGGAAGACATCGCCCATGTTTTAAACTCAATCAATGTCAGGAGCAACAACTAACGAAAAGTAAGCCGAGTTCAAAGCAATTATTTTTTTACAGTGGTCCCGGCAAATACGCAACCTGTCGAGTGACGAATAAATAAATAAACAGCAATTCAAAGCATTTAGCAATTCAAAGCTTTGCTGTTCGTCAAATGATACGTCAAGTTTTCTGCACAAAGGTACAAACAACCACATGCCTAAATTCTGCACAAAGTCCAAGCTAACGTGTGGGCTAACTGTTTATGCTGATATATGTATGAATTAACGTTCTGTAGCCTTTAATGAACTCGGCTGACCGCGACTTCTAATTTATTTGAAGAAATCAACAACATGGTTTGGTGACAGCCGAGATTTCAATGAGTATATCTCGCTTAATATTTGTAGTAGAAAGATAATATTGTCATCGGCAGAAAGCTGAGACTATAAGCTTTATAATACTCAAAATGGCACAGCGTCCGCCCACCCCATCCTCTTAAAAAAAATGTAATATAGGCTACAAAATAAGCTAGATGACTACTCTGATGATAACAACTATAGTAACATAATTTGTATTAACAACAATAAACGACTTGTAGGCATTGCATTGACGTCATGTTTGCACTTTAGAAGGCAGTGACCCTTGTGACGCATTCTCATACTTGTGATGGTACGTGCAAAAGGGTTAAAAGCAGGGGTCGCCATGCCTAAATTTAGAGTAATTACGGTAAAAAGACAGCAGCAAAATAATCGTTCATTTCAAACAACCGATCAGACCTAAACCACCCACATAAGACAACGTATGTAGGCTATTTGCGGGTGTCATAAGCTACTGTTGGAATTGATTTGTTCCATCTGGACGCTGCGGTTCAGTAAACATTCTATTGTAAGTCTATAGCCAAAAGCCCATTCTGCTCTGGACAGCACTCACGGCAGTTGCTTTGTTCTACTCTCTCTCTCTCTCTCGCTACCTCTCTCACTCACACACAAACAAGCACGCTAGCTCCAGCTACTGCCGAGCCCCAAGTAGCTAGCCGCTGCCGAGGCAGAAGCAATGGTGAAGAATGCGACACGCATAGCCTCGTTTGGGCTTATAATGATGTGGCCAGTAAACAACAAATCACACGCTGTACAAATAGTTACCCTGCAATGTAGGCTACTCGTTTTACACAGGCTGTATGCAATTGCACTACCTGCAAGATATCAACAATATTGGTTTCCATTTCAACGGGTGCACATGTGATCACTGCACTGAACTCTTTCCAAGAAAGAATGTCTGTTGTAGGGACGTTGCAAAGGTAAACGTGAAGCATGCATATAATACAATTCCTGGCTCAACTACGCTTTATACTGTATATATATTTTAAATAAACTAGCTAGCTACTTGCTAAGCTAGACTGAAAAATGAACTATCAAAAAACAAGGGACTATCAAGCTAACTATAAAAATTATACCAAAAATAGGTTACTATAACTTACTAGAATATTCAAAAAAGCTAAACTGTAAGTTAGCTATATATATCCCTGTTCTCTCTCTCCCATCTCCTCTCCCCGTGCACGGCACGCACCACGCAGATCAACCGCCCTCGCTCCAAAACTTCAGGGCGTAGCTGTACAGATTTCAGTTTCGTCACCGGGAGGAATATTGTCAGCTGGAGGAAGTTTCTGGCCAATGACATACTGGACGTGCAGTACCTAACGTTTTACCACTAGAGACACTTTTGAGCCACATTCTTTGGGCTTACGCTGTTTTGCGCTGACTACAGTAAAACATCAAGATTTGGACCAGAATCAATCAGTAACACTAAGAAAAAACCAAATGTATCAGTTCTCATCTAAAATAAATGGTTTTAGTGCTTTGTTACCCTTTAAGCAGACTTGCAGCCTACAGTCTTGCAGTCTTGTTAGTGTGTTCTTACATGAATCCTGACTGGATCACACCTTCTAGTGTTCAAGGGTGCAGAGCGCATCAAAATAATAGTTTTGGAACACATTGAAAACGTAGCTTGCTATGCTAATGGTAATCATTCCACAAGAAGTTTGCCTTCGCTAGCTAGATAACGCTACGTAGCTAGCTAGCTAACTGGCTAGCTAACGTTTGCGGGTTGTGATTACCATAGCAAGCTAATGAACTGTTACGGTAGATAACTTAAAGCACAATTGAACTTTGGTAAAACTTTGGGTTCTGTAGTTACCTGGCCATGATATGAGTCCAAATGGTGGCAAAATATGTTCATTAGTTGCTCTGTGCTCCCCTGGGGTGATAATCCAGAATAGGGTATTTGTCGCTCTCCATTCACTTCTATAGGGCAGCTAAAACAGTCTCAAAAAGACACTTCTAGCACGTATATGAATGTGAACGAAGCGGATTCTGTCAATACAAATTCAATAACCAGTCCTCGTATGTATTTACTTTTTTAATTAAACGGCCCTTTCCTGGCCTTTTCGTATTTTATTTGGAACGTAGATCCGGTAGGTAACTCTTGCATCAGAAACAGCGTTAATTCAATTCAATTCAATTCAATTTTATTTGTATAGCGCTTTTTACAGAGAACTGTCACAAAGACGCTGCACAGGGAAACAGAAGGAAAATTTAGCAAAAAACCAGGCCTTAGCCCCCAACCAGCAAAATGAGGTAAAAAAAAAAACTCCCCGGTAGGGGAGAAAAAAAAAACTGAACAGTGGCGAGAAAAAACTCCCCAGTGGGAAGAAATCTCGGCAGGAACCTGGCTAGAGAGGGGGTGCCCATCCTTCGCTGGCCGGCCCGGTTTAGACTAAAATGCAATGCGTCAGAAACTACTCATTAGTCCAAATTTCCATGGAAACAAGCAAAGATTTCCAAGATGCTTACAGTTCCAAGAGACACAGTTGGCAGCATCATACGTAAGTTTACATCTCATGGTACAGCAGCAAACCTACCTGAGCGTGGAAGAGCAAAATTTCACCAACGGGAATCAGACTTTTGAACAGAACAGCTGAGAAAAATCCTCGTATTACCGCCAAAGACTTGCAGGATGACCTGATGAAGGCAGGAACAAAAGTATCGGTGCAAACTATGAGAAGAGCACTAAACAAGCAAGGCCTTCATGCCCGGACACCTCGCCGCACTCCACTCTTGACCAAGAAGCACATAAAAATTTGACTTGAATATGCAAGAAGGAATTTGGATAGGCCTGTGGAGTTCTGGGAGACAGTTTTATGGAGTGACGAGACTAAAGTGGAACTGTCTGGACCCATCAGCGGTATTTCTAGTATAAGAAAAGCAAGGCATATGACAAGAAGAACACATTACATTACATTACAGGCATTTAGCAGACGCTCTTACCCAGAGCGACTTACACAACTTTTTTTTTTTTTTTACATATTATCCATTTATACAGCTGGATAAATACTGAAGCGATTCAGGTTAAGTACCTTGCTCAAGGGTACAACGGCAGTGTCCTAGCTGGGAATCGAACCTGCAACCTTTCGGTTACAAGGCCAGTATCTTAACCATTATACTACACTGCCGCCTAAAATTTAAAAATTTGTTTTGCTCACGTATATTAAGTCATATCGTGGAAGCTAATGCTGCTCCAACTTCTGTTTCATGGTATACTACACTGCCGCCTAACACCATCCCCACGGTCAAGCATGGAGGTGGGTCTGTCCTGCTGTGGGGGTGTTTTGCTGCTGCAGGAACTGGCAATCTTGACCATGTGACTGGGATCATAGATTCTGTGAAATACCAGGCCATTTTGGAGAAGAATGTGACGTCTTCAGTGTGTAAATTGAAGCTTGGTGATCATTGGACTTTCCAGCAAGACAATGATCCCAAGCATACGTCCAAGTCAACCAAAGCTTGGTTCGGGTATTGGTCCTGGAATGTCCTTGAGTGGCCATCTCAGTCCCCAGATTTAAATCCTATTGAAAATCTTTTTCACTTTTTCATAAATTCTGTCAATTCTAGATAATTCAATTCAATTTTATTTATATAGCGCTTTTCACAGACGACTGTCACAAAGACGCTTTACAGAACAAAAAGGGGAGGAAAGGGGAAATAGGAAATGCCAGCTCTAAGCCCCCAGATAGCAGAGGTAAAAACTCTCTAGTAGGGAGAGAAAACCCTCATACAGTGGCGAGAAAAAACCCATCCTCCACTGGCCTATGGGTTGATTATTTCATAGGGAGGTATTCTACTCTGATGACTCCGTCATGTAGAGATCAGCAGTGGCAGGTGGGGGGCACTTAGCTGGTCTTGGGCCGGAGCTCCGTGCCAGGAGGGGGGGGAGGGAAACTCGGGAAACTTGGGCTAGAGCTCCGGGCAGGTGCCCAGAGCAGGGAAAAGAGGAAAAAAGAAAAAAAACATTGTTAGGGGGTTCAGATGGTAGCAGAACAAGCAGAGCAGGAGAGACAGAGGTGCCTGCGTGTGATAAGGAAACCCCGGCAGAATAAGGTAACCACACAACAAACATTGCTAAAAGTATATATACACCAAAAAATATATAAAATTGTCATACTATATTTTCAGTTAAAGTTTTTCCCCTTCATTTCCTGGAAAACAATTTAAGTTTGCGTCATCAAGTTCCAGTGGGCGTGCATCAAAATTGGAACCAATAATGTAGATCAAATATGTCTGTTTCCCTCCAATCAATGTACTTGTACACTGTGGCATGTATTTTTAGTGTTCACACTTGACGTCAATCAAATCGACTCCCCGTCCTTCAAAAATTCCTGTTTAAAAATTTGTTTTGCTCACGTATATTAAGTCATATCGTGGAAGCTAATGCTGCTCCAACTTCTGTTTCATGGTGACTTTAACAAAGATGCCATAGGTGCTAACGACACCATCAAAGCATGTCGATATAACCCGTTTTTTAAGATACTGTATGGATTTTTAATCCAAATATCAAGCAAATATATGTCACATTATATTTGGAATGCCATCAAACCGTGTTTTTGAAGAAAAAAAAAACCGCCTTCAAACATTGCTGGAAAGAAACTTGGCTGGGTCACATAACCTAACGAAACTCCGGTGTTAGCTTGTCATATTACGTTTAAATGCTTCAAAACTAACGGTTACGATGGTAACCATGTTCTATGAGTTCCGGATGACCATTAGAGTCGTCAACTACGAATTAACCTTCCAGGTGTCCGATGCATTGAGACTCATGTCAACATTTGCCGTGGACATGACCCGCACAGTCACGTAATTCCTCCCTATAAAGGGAAGCGCATTAATGCGGAAATCCTCTGACCCATTTCTCACCTTTAAAGGGTCCCGAGTGACCATAACCCGTAATGGTCATCCGGAACTCATAAAACAAGGTTACCGTCATAACCGTTCGATCTATTTTGTTCCTTCAACCATTAGAGTCATCAACCATGGATCATCATTATCACCATACATTGTGATAGTATAACCCCCTTTTTAAGGAAGCTGATGGAAGCAGTAGCTTCAACGTAGCGTCGCAGCGCATGCATTGGACATACCAGGTGTGCGTCCCCCAGGTCTTCTCCTGGTGGGGGGCGAAGCGCAGCGAGCTGAAACAATTTTGGGCAAGAAAGATGGATTGGGCCGCAGTGTGACTCCTGAGTCAGCCGGCCTCCACCTCAGACACTCTGCACTAATAGAGAGAGCGCAGAGCTCACCAACGGGCTAGCAGGAATGCCGTCTTAAAAGAAAGCCATTTAAGGCTGGTCATCTCGAGCGGCTCATAGGACCAAGGGGAGATCCCAGGAGGGAGCTACTAGAGACTTTGCAGGTTTCAGCCGCCGGGCACCCTTCAGGAACTGGCTGACAATGGCTCCCTGCAGGCTTGTTGTGCACCCAAACATGCCAGCTGGATATGGCAGCAGCATAGGCCTTCAGTGTGCTGGCTGCCTTGCCGTTATCAAGTAAGGATTGTAAAAAATCCAGTAATACAGGAATTGGACAGTGTACGGGGTCTGCACCTTCCTGTGAGAACCATATGCAGAACAGTTGCCACATATATCCATAGGCCTTCCTCGTAGAGGGGCTCTGGAGTTAAGTAGCTTCCGTAGGACGGGGAAACCGCACCCAGTTATCAAAGGATTGGGCCCCTCAGTGGCTATACCCAGAGATTCATCATGTTTGGTCGAGGGTGCCAAACAGAGCCGCAGGTCCTCCCGGAACAGGGTTTCCCAGGGCGGATCATAAACAAGACCGGCCATTCATGCGCTAATGTGTCCATCCCCAGAGGGCTCGAATGCTCGTTCATCGAGAACTACTGGGGGCAATAAGCAGATTCCTGAGAGGCGAACAGGTCTGTCTGAGCATGACCGAACCGTCACCATATCTCCTCCACCACTTCGGGGTGGGGACACCATTCGCCGGGACGAATCTCCTGGCGAAATAGAACTGCTGTACTCTTCTGAATACCTGGCAAGTATACGGCACAAAGAGAGGCAAACTTGGCCCTGTAGCACGGGCAAGAAGTGCCTTAGTGCGAGAAACACTGCTCGGAGTTCGAGCACATTGATGTTGTCCGACTGATGTGGTTGTGATCATATTCCCTGAGCTAGGCGGTGCTGGCAGACAGCTCCCCAACTAGTCAGTGAAGCGTTCATCACCATCATTATCACCATACATTGTGATAGTATAACCCCCTTTTTAAGGAAGCTGACTTGTCGCCATGGGCGGAGTAGCCGACAAAATCGACACGTCACCCTGATTTGAGTGTAAAGGTCCCACTTGGGGTGCAGCGACATGGCATTCAATCATAATTGAAGTGGCCTGGCTGTCAGGAGTCCGAGAGGCACGATTGCTGAGGCGGCCATGATTGGCCCCATAGCCTCTGAAAAACCCTCATTTCAAGGACTCGGTTCACTCGGAACCGACACACCGCATCAAGCAAGCAAGTAGTTATTCAACGGGGTGTCAATGATGCCTTCATGCTCTTTGAGTCGAGAAACAGTCTAATGTACTCAATTGACTGTATCGGTACTAGCTGGCTCTTCCCATATTTGACGCTGAAGCCCAGTCTGGCAATATGTTCCAGCGTCTGGGTAGTGTGTGAGCGTCATGCTGTACGATTCGGCACATCGTCTAGATATGGCATGATTCTCAGCCCCCTCAGCTGGAGTGGTGATAGGACCGCGCTCATACAGTGAGTAACGGGGGGCCAGAGACAGGCCGAATGGACATTGAATTTGTATGCCTGACCTCGGAATGCAAAGCACAGTAAACGACGATGCGCCACACAGAGAGGGATGTGGAAGTATGTGTCCTTCAAATCCACAGCCGTGAACTAATGCCCTGGTCTCACGGTGTGTACAACGTCCGATATCCGGAGCATCCGGAAAGCGTATCGTTTTAGATACGTATTCAGGTCTCTCAGATCCAGAACCGGTCAGAGGAGACCCCCCTTTACGGTATCAGAAAATAGGTTGAGTAAAAACCACTGAGCCGTCCGGAGGGAGGCCCCAGTGACACAGCACCCTTTTTTAGGAGGCCTGTAATTTCCTGTCTCAGCCTTCTCGACTGGGCAGGGTCCAGACTGCGTGTGACCCCGGAAAATATTGGGCGCCGCCGGTTGAACTGGAGGCAGTACCCCTTTTAAAATCGTGGACAAAACCCACGGTCTCTGCGATACTGTCCCACCATTGGCCCCCCAGCCTCATGCCTGTTTGGGGCCTTGTTTGAGGGGGCCACGGTTAGTCTGCCGACCCCTAGCCTGACTGTCAGATGGACCTATAGGGTCGCGTCGTGAGTCCGATGCCGGTACACGGGCGGACGGACGACGAAGAGCCATCAGTTGGGACCAACGAACACCAGAATGTTGTGTTTTGTTTTAATCTTAATCAGATTATTGGAACAAACTTCACGGTTTTTAGACTTGACATGTTTTTGTATTCGGGGGACAGACACAGTTTCAATTTCTAAAGAGTGAACCCTAGTTGACGGTTTTGGGGAACAAGCAGACAAGTAGTTCTGCTTCCTGGCCTTGGCTAAATGATTTACAGCCATTTAGCCAACCATGTATTCCATACTGTTTCAGCAAAATTTACAGCTAAATCTAGTCCCACCCCCCAATTCGCATAGAGATCCATTCAAATGCAGAGAAGTTATAGTATCTGGTAAGAGTACCAGAAAATAAGATATCAAGAGTATTTTGATAATGTTGAGTCACAGGCATCAGGAAGTCATGGCATGCAAAGGATATGCGACCAAATATTTAAAATGATTACTTTATTCTACATTATGTTAAACTGTCCAATATTTTTTTAATCAAATTGCCTCATAGGATTTGAGCAGTAATACATATCACTTTCATATTTTGTACACATGCAGGAGGTTTGCAAACCAGAAAATGTAAAGTAAATGTAAATGTAAATGTATTCACATATTTGACTCTCAGGTGTTCACTGTCAACTAGAGTGGTGGAACTTTCAAAATCCTTTGTGGCCACGTTGGATTCTGCATGACTCCATGAATCATAAAAAAAGATCATGTTTCTAGAACTTAGGGTTTATGAGATACAAGCCAAAACATAAAATGCCTTGTTATAGCGCCACCATCTGGTCAGTGTGGACAGGTTTTGGTGACTGAGTAGTGAGTGACATTTGCAAGCTATCTACCTAATTTCGTAGCTATACACATTATGGTTTTTGAGGTCCAGATACTTTTAGGGCAGAAAAATACTGAATAATAATAATAATAATAATAATCCGAACAATCCTAATAGGGTTCCAGCAGCTTCGCAGCTTGGACCCCTAACAAACAAAAATAACAAAACAAATATACAGTAACATTGACTTTCTGGCTTTACAATTATAGTCATCAGTCATCACTACAGATTGCCACCATTAACTCCAATAAAATATGCACTCAATTTATACTTGAACATAACCAGTTTCAATTATACCATAAATAATTGACAGTAGCAGTATTGTACAAGTTGCCTGACAAAAGCAGTGCTCCATAAAACCATTACTTTTCTAAGAGAAAGAGAGAGAGAGATTGCAGTATTTCTAAATAAAAGTATCATACACAGTTGCAAGGATCATATGCAGTGTGATCCTTTTATTTAGAAATAAATTATTGTGACATATTCAATAGCATGGATTATTACAAGAGGCACAGGTATTAATAAAATGAGTCTTCCCCAGGGGCTGGACCAATCAGCTGTGAGGGAAGTTGTGAGATAATGAGGTTATACAACATTAGGGGCTCTATCTTGGCGATCTTAGTTCTTGGTCTAAGCGCATGGTGTTAAGTGCATTTACGGCGTGTCCAAGTCCACTTTTGCTATTTAGACGGCGTGTTGTTTTAGCGCTAAGCACAGCGCAACGTGCAATTGGGCTGAACGGTTTGAACCTAGTCTCTTCATTAATTATAGGTGTGTCTTGGGCGTGACATGCAATAAACCAATCAAAATGTCATCCCATTCTCTTTAAAAGCCTGCTTTTCCACCTTGGCGGATTGCTTATATGGTGGCGAAACAGACATGCTCATGCGTGTTTAGTGCGATCAATGAATAGGCTATATGGATCAATAGTAGCCTATGATGAATATTATTCGGACTAACCATTATGAGTTCCTGGTCATTCTCGACAGTGCTGTTATTTTACAAAATATATGCAGTTCAATTTCGTTAAAAGCACCTGCAACAGCTGAGAATAAGCTACCAATGGCTTCTGTCTCACCTTAGAAAACGCCAAATTAGCCTGCTTGTTTAACAAATTTCATTTGATTATGCAATGAAGCAATGAACTCATGTTCAAGCTTCATCCGAAGTTCATTAGACCTACCTGCATTCTAATTTTGATTAATAACATAAATAACATTATTTTGCCTTAATGATGACACTAAATACAATAAAGCTGTCAGGTTGGCAACCCATAAGGTTCACGCATATTTTCCCTTGTTTTATAATGTCCTGCTTATGGAAATGTGACCAACCTGTTTTACAGGTAGCGTAATGCTTTAAAACAATCCACTTTCCCAGGAAGACCGTGAAAAGTGCGATTTACAGCAGGGGAAAGACAACTGCTCCTGTAAAGCGCACATGCAGATAATGGCATTAAAATTAATTGTGAATTAATTGTGTAACGTGCTGCAAATTTATTTTCGTTTCTAATTAGATGCTTAGTTCTCTTTAACATCTTTTGTTCAGTTATGGAATAACAGGTGAAATCAGTGGGGTTTTAATAAGCTGAGAGTATGGAAACTGTAATTAAAAAAATATGAAGGACGAAGAATAGCTAAGGTTAAAATTCAGTTAAAATGGTGACATTTATCTCCGTTTTTTAACCATAGGCTATCGAAAAAACCATATGCACCGCTGTAGCCTAGGCTATTTGAACAACAATAAATGCAATATTCACTGGACAAGGTTTTGAACTTTTTTCAGTCACAACCATTGTATTTACTTACAGGCTGTATTCCTAGATAAACAGAGCTGCATTGTAATGACATCTGAAGCGCATTTTCAGAACTCAAATGTCTGTCTATTGCAGTGCGCGAGTTTTCCATTGAATGACAATTCACACATTAGGTGTAAATGACAATTTGCGCATTAGGCTTGATATAGGTGTTTTCAGCTCCTTTTTAATGGATAGCCATTGTCCCGTACCATCGCACATCGCCTGGATGTTGATGGAGTGGGCTGAAAGCAATTTAATGTGGCATTCCCCTTCGCTGAGGGATAGGTATGTAGTCTTTGACCTATGGACCCTTTTATTATTATGCATTTTTTGATATAGCCTACACAATAATAATATTTCACATTGTAATCTTGATATTTTAGTCATGCTTGTGCGCGCCCCTGTGTGTAACAGACAGGAGGGTGTACGCGCGTTGTGCACACTTATGTAGACGCACTTATATGCGCCGTTAAAATGACATGTAAACAACTGCGACATGACTTTCGACCAGGTTTGTGGTGGTTCTAGCGCTTTCTGCTGGCTCAAGATAGCAATACGCCAAAAATAATCCTGGCCACTCCTCATCTTAAAACCAACACGCCCAGTTCAATTGCAACAAGCGCAGGAATACATGGTATATAAATGACGTGAGCGCTAGGCGTTATAATGAACCTTGCGCAGGGTGTAAGATAGCAAAGACACTTGCGTTTGGGTTAGCGCCGCTTAGCGCCGGGTGTAAGATAGGGCCCCAGATGTGTACATTTTGAGCTGAGAAGTGCCTTTCTGCATATTGAAAAGCATTTACTTGTCCAATTTGTTACAATATGCTTATGGATACATGTATGAGATGATTATATTTTGTGATTTTACTATTTTTACCACCATATGTTATTTAGGAAATAACATTACAGTCTAGTCATCAATTGTAAACATTCAGATGATCAGTGCTCAAACTATCCTTTCTCATGCTAATAAAATGCAAAATAATTAAAGTAATTTCCAGTTATGTCTATTTGTAAACCTGGTTCTTATTGCTTGCACACCCTAATATCCAGAATGACTTTAAATATAAGTTGTTGATTAATTGTAGGATATCGACACTATCTTACAGCCAGACATAAGGTACACTAATGCAGCTTGCCTATTAATTAATAAAGGACCTTGTTAGTTTGTACACGAGAAGTTGCCTGACACCTACAGATTGGTAGTGGTAACAGCACCTAGTATGAATAAAAAGGCTGAGGCCAGGCCTGAACCACAATTATGTGCTGTGGAGTTAAAGGCTGTGTCCGAATCAGAGACCTATCTACTGTATCCTGTCTCCTGTGTAATGTATAGTACGCAATGTGCGGTATGCTAAAAAATATCCTCCATACTATTTTCCAACCTTACTGTGGAAGCCTTGTAAGCCGTCACACCCTTGCGCGGCCATGTCAAGTATTATTTTTGTTCTTATTGAAGGAAAACGTCAGCAAAGCTGCGCCTCATTTTTAAAATGAAGCTGCGCATCCAAAATGTTTGCATACTTCTTGAAAAAGTATGCTCCCGAATATACTCAGCGAAACCTCTGAAGTAAGTATATCATCCAGGAGTTTTACGTATACTACATTACCATCTAGAAAAAAAATTGCTTTCTTGTCCTGTCTACACAACAAACCTACTCAATAGTATGGAAGGGTGCTGATTCGGACATAGCCAAAGAGTTTCTGTTGGTGGGTCACAGTTGACATTAATATTCTTTCCACTGGATGGCAGTAGATTAACAGGGATGTATGGAAGCTGCTTTGGGGAGATTACGGTTTCATTTTAATGGACTCAACATCACAGTCAGCTTCTTTCCTAGAACAGCAGGGCACCCACACCACTGACCACCTACAGCAAGGGCATGTATACCATATTTGAATTATCATTAGAGAAATTGCCTGAAGTCCTCAAATACAAGATTGTAAGCCACATTTATTCAAATGTATGGCCCTCTTATAAACACCTGATTACTAAGGTTACTGGAAGTACTGAAAATTTTTTTTTAAACTTCCTTGCTAAATAAAGGATATTATGTTCATATATTAAGATACAAATTTTATTTTAATTCTATTTTGTAATTGATGCAACCACACTTTAATATAACTTTACTTAAATAAAATAATAATAATATTTACAACTACAACTGTGTGTGTGCGTGTGCGTGTGTGTGTCAGGGTTGGGATCAATTCAGAATTTCAAAATTTTCTGAAATTCAATTCAAAGAATTTTAATTTGAATAGAAAGACAGGACAGGAAGCAGAATTTGAATGTGAATAAAATTTCAGGAAGTAGAATTATGTCTAAGAAACTGACCGACTCAGCAAAAAAAAGCTTTAAGTGAAATGTATTATATATTATGTGTATATTATATATTACATTGTTTTTATTATTACTTAAGTGAAATGTATTATATATTATGTGTATATTATATATTACATTGTTTTTATTATTACTTATTATGTAATTTAGAAGTTTAGGTTAACAATGAAAGCATATGAAAACATTAACACGTGAAAAACTAAGAAATTGATTTGTAACAAAATTTTGTTTATTGCAAAAATTACACAAATTAATCCAGGGTTCCCACACATTTTCACTCGTGAAATTAAAGAAATTTTCAATGTCCATAACATTTTACAGAATTTCCATGACTCAATTTTAGCACAATAATGGAAGATATGGAAATCAGAGGGGGCAAATTCATTCTCTGTTAGCATTTCCATAGTTACATACACTACCGTTCAAAAGTTTGGGATCACTTAGAAATTTCCTTCAGCTCCTTTTTAATGGATAGCCATTGTCCCGTACCATCGCACATCGCCTGGATGTTGATGGAGTGGGCTGAAAGCAATTTAAGTCATCAAGGGTCTGAGGTATCAAACAAGCCTCAAACCATCACTCTGCTGCCTGCCAGATTTGCAGTAGATATGGATGAATCACTTTAAGGGTTGTTTCTCCGGACTCATTTTCCTATTGAACTCTATGGAAACAAGGAAATTTCTAAGTGACCCCAAACTTTTGAATGGTAGTGTATATTTACACCAAGTTTTAGAGACAAAATACACAACAGTATGATCATTAATGTACAATTCTTTGCAAAACCTTCAGGGTATTCTTTTAATACATTTCCAACAGTTTTCCAGGTCCGGAAAACATAATAGCAAATAACTTTCTCAGCTTTTTCATGACTGTGGGGGGACCCTGTCATTCATTCAGATTGATTGCATCTGATCATAATGAGTTCCTCAAATCGATCTGGCCTGAATATCTTCCCTGCCACACTAAAGATCCGCTCAACAGGGGCAGAGGATGCAGGTATGGCAAGGTACTTACATGCCAGTTGGGTCAAGTGAGGGAAGCGGCTTTGGTTTTCTTTCCTGTACCCGATGTGGTAAATCATCATCACATAGGCACGGCAAACTCAAATATGTTGGGACCCCTTCTGAGACTTCATCCATGGATGGGGTATGGGGTCTGGGTTCACTGTTCATGAATGAGAAAAGCCTTCTTGGGTGGTGTTGCAGAACTGCTTGGTATCATCTGCATGACTGAGAGGGTTATTATCTTTTCGGATAACAGTTCCCTCATTCTATTCCTTTCATCATGATTGATGCACCAGTCCAACTTGAACCGGGGATCAAGTGTGGCAGCCATTTGGAAACACTCCATGTCTTCAAACTAAGCGTTTCTCAATCGATGTTCTCATCGTTTGGACAAGCTTGCTGTTACCTGTCACCCTCATGTCTGCCACTGCATAACGGAGACCTTTGACACATGTAATGTCCAAACTTTAAGTTACTACTTTTTCAGCCTGGTCTCTTCAAAGAGAGGAGTTCTCCCATGATTTTCAACAATCCAGGACAATCAAGCTAAGACCAGACATCTCGGGGGACTTTTAGGATGGACCTGATCATCTTCAACTCAACTGGCTGTTCCATCTGGTGGTATTACCAGGTTGAAGTTTAAATCCCTTATCTAGAACCTTTGCAGCCCTTGTAGACTTGTGGCAGAATGACACTATTTTCAAAACTTTAGCTAACAGTATCTTTAGACCACCTGCTTGGGCAATGGCGTCACGCACAACAAGTTGCAGGGTGTGAATGAAGCAGGGAGTCTCAGGAGGAAAGTATGTAATTTCCTCTATAACATCTTCTGTTGATGGTAGCAGTGCGTTCGGGGATAAGCCTCTGTCTCAAGTATTTTCTATTGGGCATGTTGTATGAGGGTTGAGCCAAGCTCGGTATTCTGCAGAAATCTGCGTTTTCTACCGTAGAAAGCGGCATAAGTCCATTAGCTATGAAACTAACAATTGTTTGTCAACTGCCATTTGACTGGTTTAGGCCTCTGGACAGGGAATCTTGGTCCACTACTGCCAGCTTCAGGCCCAAACAAAATCTCAAGGGGCTCTATCTTGACGGTCTTAGGGATTGGTCTAAAACGCTTGGCGCAAGTGCATTTAGGGTGTGCCACTTTTGCTAGTTAGACAGTGTGTTATTTGAGTGCTAAGTAAGGCACAAGGTGCAAATGGGCTGAACTTAGTCTCTTCATTAATTATAGGTGTGTCTTTGGCGTAACATGCAATAAACCAATCAAATGTTATATCCCATTCCATTTAAAAGCCACCTGCGTTTGCACCTTGGTGGATTGCTAATATGATGGTGGATACAGCTTTTGAAAACAGCGATTTGCTGCTAGCGAAACAGGCATGCTCATGTGCATACTTAAAGCGTGCAAGCAAGGAATACGCAATATTATATTGGATCAATATTATTCGGACTCACCATTATGACGTGTTTTGATATACACACTAATAATCTTTCACATTAGGGTTTAACACAGCATTTTTTGATATAGCCCCTGTGTATAACAGACAGGAGGGTCTATATGTGCGTTGTGCACACACATGTGTAGATGCACTTATATCGCGCCGTTAAAATAACAATGAAACAACTGCGACATGAATTAATACCAGGTTTGTGGTAGTTCACAGTTCATATAGCGTTTGTGACGTTAAAAACGGAACTGCAGCCAGAAGCGTCTCAAAAATGACACGTTCGGTTCTTTCAGTGGATACAAACCTAAAATTAAAAGTCCTAAAGCAGCAAATATCAAAAACATAAACATATTCCATGTGAGACAGGTGTCGTTAAGGCAACATCGAAACTTTCTATCCCTTTCCGTATTTGTACTATTTTCAGCCCTTGCACTCTCACACACTTATGCTGTGCACACACGTGGGGCTCTATTTTAATAAACCAAACGCAATGGTGAACGCAAGAGTAATCGCTTGGCAGTATCGCTCTGAGGGCGTGTCGGCGAGAAATTTGGTAATTTCATGACGGCAATCTTGGCGCACCTTATGGCGGTATTGCTAAAAGGCTGGGTTTAAATGTCCAAGGTGTGTCTCTATGGTAGCCAATCAAATTGTTGTTCTCATGCTTTAAAAAAAGCCAGTTGGAACGCAATCGCTCCATGCAATTTCATAATGAGCAACCCAAACGCACTGGACCGTTAACGACAAGAGCGATTTTCCGCACAGGAATCAGACATACTTGCAACAGAAGTACAGGCTAGGACTGTAGTAATTTATGGATCACAATCCACACCCACCTCGTCTCCCAGAAATTCGGAAGGCACGGGAGGAGGTGGCGAATCCATTAATTAGCCTACATTAGGTGATGTAGGCATAATTATGATTCAAATGGTAGGCTTATGATTCAACTGTGTCAATGTGTAATTTATATATTATAGGCTATTGGCCTACATGATCGCAAGTTTCTTGTAAGCTGTCCTGTTTTATTCTAAATTAAAATTAATTAATTAATTAATTAATAATAATTAATTATAGGCTATTTGTTCATTAAATGGAAGTGTAATGTTGGCATCACCTATAGACACTACATAGAACTACATGACGAATAAGTTGCCAAATTGCCAGAGTCTATTGCGTTCCCGCTAAGAGGTGGTTCCAGCTGATCATAACGCAATGGGTTTTCGTTGGTTCAAATTGTCACTGAGCCGAAAGTATTTTAGAACACGCCCCAGACAGCGCCACCCATCCCACTGCAGCGCAAGCGAAAGGATGTTATGTTGAGAATTTGTTGATCCTAGCGGTATTGCTGAGAAACGCCATAGCGCCAGTTTTAAGACGTTGATGCTGTCAACAAGCTTGCGTTTGACTATACCGTCCCCTTGCGCTGGTTTGAAAATAGAGCCCGTGATGTCAACCGTAGTCTGTGAGGGTTCAGTCCTTAGGGCTCAGGGCAGACATTGAGATTGGGCCAACGTGAGCGCTGGGCAGTAAAATAACAACTGTGCCGGTCTGAAACTCGTAAAGACACTTGGTTAAGGCTGGTATACACTGCGATTTTTGCCATGATTTTTCAGTCCCAGACAAAATTTGCGAATCGTAGAAGAATCTTTTGTCATGGCCGAAATCGAGTGGCCATTTAATGTTAGGCCGTATAGCATAGCTATAATCTCGTAGCTGTGAGCTTTAACATTCATTTTTCTTGCCTCTCCACTGAAGGTTAAGTAATTGTATTCCTATCCAATTTTTTGCTTTCCTAACTGACTTTTTCGTTGAGCATCTCGCAACTTTGTCTGGTCATATTAGGAGCCAGATCACATAGGTAGGCTACTGGTTTGTAGACTAGCCTACTATATATTTTGTTTGTTGTAGAGAAAAGACAGACAGTGTTTGATTATTCTGTATGGGGTCAACACTGTTGTAGGAGTGTTCCCATGCAAACCATTGATTTACAGTTTGTTATTGACTGTCTGTTGGAGTGCGTATTTGATCAAATTCCGCGTGTGGACGGAAGATGACGGAGGCTACTTTAACCTAATCGTACAATAGAATCTTTGAACTTATAGAACGCTTTGGATCTTATTGCACAGTCTGACTACAATGAAGACAATAGATTATCGTGGCTGAATTGCACAATCTGACATGCAACAATCGTAAAGTACGGCAAAAATCACCGGGGGTAAGATAGGGCCCAGGGTGTTTTATCTGAAAGAGAAGGGAGAAAAAATTATAATTTATTGATTGAGGCTGCAATAGCTTGGAAGGAATTCACAGAAATTATTCAATTATTCTACAATATATGAATGCTAGAGATAAGCGAGTACAGATCCTTTACAGACCAGTGGAAGTGTCTGAGAGGAGTGATTGACTGAGTGACTACCTATTGTTGAAATTGCACATTTGGGTGGTGTCCTGTAGGTGGCCTGAAAGAGGCTTGCCTATTCTTGGTTGAACTGTAAATAACAATGTAATTGTTTATGGCTTGTAAGGAAAATTATTCTTTAGTTGTGTTGATATTCTAAGAAATCAGTTGGAATCACCTCTATGTATCCATCAGGCACAATCCTTAATGCAAATATAAACAAAAGTGGCAGCTACTTTGAAGGCACATTTAATATTATACAGTAGGCTACATCGGAGCAAAGCACTGTCATATTTTGAGTTACCATGGAAGACACATAGATACTTACTTTCAGGTGTCTCTTGAAGCAGACTGGTCACTAAACTACTGGACTTAGGATTTTCACACCCCATCTGTTACTGGATCAGAGACTTTCTGTCAGATCGCTCTCAGAGAATCAGAGTAGGTCCCCATCTCTCCTCAGCCCTCAGCCTCAGCACCTGCTCTCCACAGGGATGTGTGCTGAGCCCTCTACTCTACACTCTCTACACCCACGACTGCACCCCCACACACCCGAGCAATGCCATCATCAAGTTCGCGGATGATACAACAGTGGTGGGCCTCATCTCTGGAGGAGATGAGTCTGCATACCGGGATGAGGTCCAGAGGCTGTTAGTGTGGTGCACAGAAAACAACCTGGTCCTGAACACCTCCAAAACTAAAGAGCTGATCATCGATTACAGAAGGAAAAAATCTGACCTGCATCCCATTCACATCAATGTAGAGTGCGAGGAGAGGGTCTCGGACTTCAGGTTCCTGGGTGTACACATCGATGAAGATCTGTCATGGAACACTAATACCACCGCGCTTGTGAAGAAGGGCCAGCAGCGTCTCCATTTCCTGAGGATCCTCAGAAAGAACAACTTGGCTGAGGAACTGCTGGTGTCCTTCTATCGCTGTTCCATCGTGAGCGTGCTGAGTGACTGCATCTCTGAGTGGTTCGCCAGCTGAGTTACTGCATCTCTGAGTGGTTCGCCAGCTGCTCCTCAGCACACAAGAAAGCACTCCAGAGGGTCATTTCCGCAGCCCAAAAAATCATCGGCTGCCCTCTCCCCTCCCTGGAGGACATCTACAGAACATGCTGCCTCAGGAGAGCGCGCAGCATTTTCAAGGACTCCTCTCACCCCGGACATCACCTGTTCGAATTGTTGCCCTCTGGCAGGCGTTTCAGAGCCATTAAATCACGGACAAACATAGCTTTCATCCCAGAGCCATTATTGCACTTAACACAAACACTTGACAATTTGATAACTTGTATACATGCAATACAATGGGTGAGTGCAGTGCTTTGTTCTTATCGTGAAATGTGTGTCTTTATATTGTTTTTATATTGTTCTTACTTTTAGTATTTATGTATTATATTCATGCTCTTTTGCATCGGCAAGGACAGCCATCCAATTTCGTTGTACTCGTGCAATGACAATAAAGGTCTATCTATCTATCTATCTGAAGTTCGATGTAGCCCTCATTCAGCCAGGGACCAGTTTATTGCAGTGGTTACATGTTGCTTTATGGTTTCCTCTTTTGCCATCTGGAGTTGGTGGACCAAAATGGTTGAGGGCTGAAGACTTTATAGGCCTCTCAGGCCTTTCTGCTATATCAGAACCATTCCCCCATTATTTTCACAGTTTCACACTATTTTTTCCATTATTTGCATTCTTTATAGACCAAAAAAGGGTTAACATTTAGGACTCCATTTTCTCCATGCAGGAGTTCCTTTTTCGTTGTCTGACATGTCGTGATATACGAAACATAGCAAAATAGCACCAATACTACAATATATGAAATGTTTGAATTTCATGAATTGCAATTCTACTTCCTGATATTCAAATTATTTTCCTGTGGGCAGAGCCAATTCAGATTTTGAATTTACAATGAAATTCACAATTCAATTCAAATGTCCCAACCCTGGTGTGTGTGTTTGCATGGGGTATTCAACTCAATGTAAATGCTCAGTTTAGACCTAGGAATCATCAGTTTAGGTCAGGTAGATTTTCTCCTGTCATCAGCTGGAGATGGACAGTGACTTGGCTGTCCAGACTACTGTGGGGAGCTCATTCAAGAAACCGCTGGTGTTGAATGCATTAAACACACATCAATAGGTAACTGGTATGCTACAGTTTAAGTCTGGCAGCGATGGTGAGGTCACCCAGTAATAACTGTATTTCATCCTCATGAAATTGACATACTTTGCAATGCTTGGATTGCATGCAAAATAATGGCAGTCACTCAGGATAAGACCTTCTGTTTAATTCTTCAATGTAGTTTATACATTGCATGTCCTGCCTGTGTTTACTAGTCAGTTCGTTAGGTTGTGTAACAGTTAGGAATAAGTCTGTTATTTTCACACCAGGGGGAGCTAAGGAGCAGCACTAAAAGCTGACTTGTATGGAAGGAGATTTCTAGATTCAGCTGTAATTGCTCAATACAGTGTCGAAGTCATAAATAATAAAAAGAGAGCAGAGCACATATACTGTGTCCTCATGTCTCCTGTGCTTTCGTTTCAGCACATTTTAATGGACGGTTGCTTCTGCCCGTTTTAGCTAATTCCATGTGAATGTTCTGGTTTCCAAGGAAATGGCATTCTGAGAGGTTATGTTGGTATCTTGGCAGTTGTGCAAACCAGTGGTTAGAAACAAAGTGAAGCGGATGAACTGTTGGGCGAAGGAATGCAGTAATAAAACTGTACTCTTTGATAAACAAGATCCTTTTTACTAATTTAGGATTTACGCTTAGTTTCTTATTCTTGTGCCTTTTAGATTTGCTATTATTTGCTAGCGTACACATTTTAATTCTTTATTGTTTTTTTCAAAACTGCATTGACAGACATTTATCAACCATTTATTCCTGAAGTAGTCAATATAAACATCTCTTGCGGGAAGAGAAATAGCTTTTTGGAAACATTCAGTGAGTTTATCAGTCAGTAGCTGTGTGTAGTTTACTTGAAAAACAATGGCAAACTTTGTATTGTGCACTGTGTGTATGCCATAATAGAGCTGAGAGAAAATTGATTATATGAAAGAGAGATGTCTGGGAAGGAGAAGGGAGGTAGAGGAGAAGGAAGATGATGGAGATGAAGGGAGGGCAGAGGAGAGAATGGGTGAGAGAACAAGAGACAGTGAATACAGGAGGGGTTGATAGCAACAGAGAAAATTGGTGTGCTGTGATGTAATTTTGCAACTGATTCAGTAACAAAAAAGAGAAGAGGACAGAGAGAGACAAAGGGGGACAGAGAGAGACAAAGGGGGACAGAGAGAGACAAAGGGGGAGAGAGACAGACATAGTGAGAGAGAGATGGGCGGGGGGGGGGGGGGGGGGGGGTGTGTACCTCTATTTACAAGGCTTTTGCCTTAGCTAACCATTCATGACATGACACCAATCTCACTGACAATCTTCTACCTCCAAATAAGTTCTGCTTTTATCTCTTTACTAGACACCATTTTACCCTCTTCCCTTTTATGGTGGTGCGGTGGTGTTACCATTTACAATCCATCAGATATTCCCTGATCCAGAGTGACTTAAAATGCAAATACAAGTGCAAAGATCAGGGAAGTGCAGTAATTCCCAATGGTGGAAAGTATAGTCCTAAGAGAGACAGCAAGAAGTACAGACTGACACTTTACCTACTACCCTATTGAGGATTAAACTAAACTCCTCAAAAAAAGTTCGGAAACGTTATTTCGGTCGATTATTCCTCCCCTTTAATAATACCAATTGGTATTGTATTTTATATCGCTGGAAAGCCTGATTAGTCACCTTTACAACGAGGTACAACTTGTAAGGATCATGCATTCGTGGAATGAGCAACACAGCTAACCGTGTGGGTAGCGGCCCAAAAAAATGTGCCAAAATCCCCTGCAATATTCTTCTGTTGGTATTCACTCTCGTTTTGAGTTGCTTGGTGGATTGGATGATTGCACTCTCCCACAGTAATAAGGAAAAAACAACACATATTGACCATTTTTACACTTTATTCATTTTACACTGTCAGGGACCTCAGTAACGTGTGGAAGATCCATACGCAGTCACAACAGCTTGGCACCTCCTCCTCATGCTGGTCACCAGCCTGGTCACACACTGCTGTGGGATGGCATCCCATTCCTCAACCAGAATTTGCCGCAAGTCAGCCAACATGGTTGCGTTGGTCACTCTGGCTACAGCACGCCCAAGCTGATCCCACAGGTGTTCAATTGGGTTGAGGTCTGGACTCACGGCAGGCCATTCCATCCTCTCCACTCCCAGATTCTGGAGATATGGGATCGCCACTGGCTCCAGAATCTCATTCCGATATCTCACTGCATTGAGATTGCCTTCAATGATGACAAGTTCTGTTTTGCCTGTGAGAGAGATACCGCCCCACACCATGACACTGCCCCCATTGAAAGGTGTCACGCGATCTGTGCAGCAATCTGCATAGCGTTCTCCACGCCGTCTCCATACTTTGATCCTGCCATCCAGCTTCCGCAGACAGAACCTTGATTCATCACTGAACATGACGTTGCCCCACATTCTTAGGTTCCACTGTCGGTGCTGTCGACACCAGCGCAAACGGGCCTGGCGGTGAAGGGCAGTCATTGCAGGCTTCCTGGCAGCCTTATAAGCACGAAGACCGGCCATGTGCAGTCTGTTCCTCACCGTCTGATCAGAGATCTGTCTGTGGTACCGTTGTGCAAATCTTGCCTGTAAATCTCTGGAAGAAAGCCTACGGTTCCTCAGTGAAGCAAGGGTGAGGAACCGGTCTTCTTGGGGTGTTGTCTTCCTGGGACGGCCACTTTGTGGTCTGTCTTTGACTTCACCAGTCTCACGGAACTTGGTCCTAAGTTTGGAAATGGTACCAGGGCTGACACCAAATAATGCTGCCACTCTGCGTATGTCGTGTCTTTTTTCTCTCAGAATCATTCTCTCAGAGACAGGAGCTTGCCATTTTTGAACGACTTTATTAGTGATTAACAAAGCCGGGTGAGTTCATGAAGTCACACCCTTTCAGCCTTATTCCACAGGTTTTATACAGTTAAAACATGTATAGGCCCTCCTATTGGTCCGATGGCCAATCACCTGCTGCATACATTGAGACCTCCTTAATATATGCATTACTTAAGGTTTTCTAGCTTATTTACCAATCGTAAAAATGTCTATAGCATATTGATGTGCACATCTGGTTATCCTTAACTGGGTATCTTCTCAGTCCTACCCTTAACTGCTTACTTAAGGAATTCCCTTCTGTCACACAGATCAGTACATGATTTGTTCTCTCAGATTTATTACCAACTGCCCACCAAGACACTCCCTTGACCTTTAATTCCACAGGTCAGTTCATCCGGTGCCTGGCTGCACGCTCTCTCCTTCAGACACACATTCATATAAACCTGCTTATACACCAATTCCCTATATATATATATTATATATTATATATACTCATTACAGAGTCCCACACTATTCTAACAGAAATTATCCTATATAATCCCCCCATTGGGACTTACTTAGTCCCAACAGAATAATTTAGATCTGAAAATGAACAATGAGGAAAAGCAACCTTCCCAAATCTTATCGGGTTAATAAACCCCTTTTTCTTATCAACTGGTGCTTCTCGTCGTCATCCATTCCAGGGAGTTTTAGAGCCAAAACTCTCCCCCCACTCTTGACGAGGGAGGAGTAAAAGACTCACCACTCCAGCCACATTTTTATTCAATATGTATGTAAGCGTGTGCATGTGTCATAGGCAGCCTTGCATTATGTAGTTACTATTAAAATAATTAAAAAACAAATATTATTGTGGTTATACAATAAACAATAAAAAACATAAAATGATACACAAGAATACAATTTTCGATTATACTATGTGTAGTGTAATTATATAATAAGAAATCAGTCTTCTGGCTATCTTGAGGAGCTCCCTCGTAGTAGGTGGACCAACTAGCCGTCTCGGATGCTAGCCGGGCTAACCTGCTGTCCTCTTCTGCTCCTTATACAGTCCATTGTATTTCTTATACCACCTCTTTCTCACTGTCTGTGCTGTTCTCAGATGAGGTATCTGGGTGTGGCTCTTGTGGGATCCAGTCTGGTACTGGATTCAGATCAGGCCAGCCTTCATCATCACTCAGTCCATGCCTCATGTTGACAGCCTGGAGGACCACTCCTTCAGCATTCACGTGGTACCTCATAACTGGATTCATCTGCTTAACAGTTGCCTGTATCAGGAAAGATCTCAGCAGAGGTATCACACAACAGAACATTAATCCCACTATAACAACTACTACTGTTATTATAATTCCTGCTCTAGTGAACATGGCCCCCCAACTTCCCAACTTTAGCCTGGGTGTGTTAAGTTGGAGGACTGTTTGGTTCTGTAGTAGTGGGTGTTACACTGCTCTCGGTCCTGATCCCTCCTGTGACCTCTGGCTCCGACTTAGGCTCTCGGCTTTTCCTGTAATAGATAACTTGATGTATCGCAGTTAGTTGTCTCATATCACTGAGTTCCATCTGAAGCTGTTCCAGAGAGGGGCCTTTGCGTACATTATTTTGCGCACACACTTCGCATTTTGCCAATGCATCGTCTACCATATTTTGTAAATAAGGAGACCAGTAACCTTGTTATTTATTTATTTATTTTTCTAATAACTTCCCCCCTTGCGCAATGGTCAAACCCATGCGCATCTGTTATTAGTATGTTTAGCAACACTGTGGGCGCTACAATGTCTTTTTTGCGCTTGACACTTTATTATGGCTAATTTTGTTGGCTGCATCATAGCTGTAATAAGTTTTAAAATTTGTTTAAAATGTTGGACAATCACGCTTATTATGGCCTAGCTGATTACATCCCCAGCATATTCTATTATTTGGGGTTTTATTTTTCCACTGTTGGGGCTGTGCATACACATTTATTATTGGTACAGTGGGTTGCTCTTGGCCCTGAGGGTTAGGCAGCCGCGATGGCCCTCCGGAAGAGACTACGGCTTCCGGGCTGGGCTCTGGCACTTCGGCTTTTACCACTGCTTTTTTGTCAATTCTTCCAGCTTGAGCTGTGTCAACTTCCGCTGTGTCTCTTTCTCTTGGTCTTTAAACTTCTGTTCATCTTTACAATATTTTTCTACTGCATGTATCACATGATCACAAAACTCTCTGTGCGTTTTAGAGTTTAGCCCAACTACATCCTCCAGCCTGCTTCTCACCGGCGGGGGCATCGCTTCCACTATGGAAGTCCGGAAGAGGGTTGTCATCAGTTCATCTCCCTCAGGATTCCGCCCTGTTTCCAACTTCCAGCGTTTTAACTGTCTATGCAGATAGTTGGCTGGATTTACGGTGTCTCCCACCTCTTCCCCTTTAAGTGATTTAGGGTCAATCTTGGTAGGGTAATCCTCTCTCAAAGTTCGCCACATCGCGGGACGGAATTGATCAAAGCTGGCACCGTCAAGGTACGGGGTGTTTACCGCTGCCTGTAGCCCACTTTTCATCAGCACTTCCTCCATCCGAGCCATCCCTAGCAACCTCGCCAACAGAGCCTTAAGGTCCCCCACCGCCAGTAATTTCCCCATTGTCTCCTCCTCTTTAGCCCTTATCCACTTTCCTGCACCCTCATGTATGTCTGGGAGGCGCTCTACTAAGCCCAGCATATCTTGTGATCCCCACGGCACGTAATGCCCTGTCGTTCCTTTTATCAGGATGGGGTACTGGCTATATTTAGCTGGTTTCTTTATTTTTCGTCTATCTCTCAACTCCTTTTCACTTATTGTCCTGTTTGCCTTACTTTCCTCAATCTCTTCCTCACTCCAATTATCTAAATCAGGTATTTTTTCCTGTTCAACATAGGACAGGGGAAGATCACACTTCTGTCCCTCCAGAGAGCGTGCACTCTCTCTGGGGGTACTGCATGCATCATTTCCTTGTAACTCTTCCATTGCTTCCTGCAAATCCCTGTAACAATTTAACTTACTTAATCCTTTCTGTCTGTTCTGAGAGGAATCCCCCAGAGACTCCCCGGGGTCTGCTCTCCTGCCTTTTTCTCCTATGCTGGCCCCAGGAGTTCTCCAGAGTTTCCCCCCCCCCTCTCCTATATCAAACTCTCCCTCTAACTGCAGGATGCCTGAGACTACTGGATATTGCCCGTATGGCGGAGGCGTTTCAATTACATTTGTACTTTGGTTTGCCGAGATTTTTCTTGCTTTCTTCAGATTTTTTAAGTATTCCTCTCCTTCTTTTTTAAACAGTTTTAATATTTCTTTCTCTCTCTCTCTTTTTTCCTGTCTCTTTTTTCCCTTTTGCTTAACTTTATAATTTTTTATTAATATTTCCATTTCTTTGCACAGATTTAAATCGAAAGTCCCTTCCTTCGGCCAATTTGTATTCATGTTTTTAGTTCGCTTCTCCCATTTCTGAGAGATTTTCTTTATTTCCTCTTTATTTAATGGGTTTTTGGCACTCAACACTTCTACTGCCGTTTTATTCATTGCTGCAGTTTATACACAACCTCCCGTTTTAGTCACCCTTTTATTTATTTTTATGCTTTGTGGAGTTTTAATTTTTCTATAGAAAACAGCAATTAAATATTGGTTATTGCAATGCCAAATACCGTTTTATACTTTAATAACTGACTCTTTTTTGGGTCAATCTGTTTATTTACCTATTATTACTAAAGTTTTATTTTCTACAATTCTAGATCTCCTGTTTCCTCCTATTCTGCGGGTATTTGGTCGAACCGTCTTTCTTATTCGCACAATATTACAAGTATTTTCTGCAATGTCAACTAAATTCCAACCACAATATACCAAATCATATACTTTGCATATGTTTTATCACAACTGATCAATTTCCACAACCCTATATTTTCCAACAAACGTCTCGAAACACAACAATGATTATGGGACTAATAAAAGGATTGATACAACAATAATCAGTGAGATAATGCACAATACAGCCAAGCCAACTTCAAAACTAACCCCCAATCACCCAAGGAGATTATATCTCTTAGCGTATCTTCCCTAATGCTTCATAGAAAAAAGCTGAATCTTTCACATATTTTTATACATTTATTATCACACAGCATTAAAAGGTACCTTTAAAAAACTTGTTAAATATTTTTCTATTTTGTGAGTATGCTTAATTACACTTTATTATTGACTACTATTCCACTATTATTCCGTCTAGGTATACGGTTTATAACCCTATTACACCAATCTGTCCTTCTGGCAGATTTCTCTCACACACTCACTCACTCTATAAACTTCAAGCTCCCATACACACAAGAACACACTCAACGCAGGCAAACCAGAATCAAACAGCCACACACACACAGCTTCTCGTACTAGAGAGCCCAATCAGCGGCTCGATTGTTGAATGTCTCTCAAACAACACCCAATCAAATTACACCGTGCAGGACTCTCCCAAACACACTCTCGTTCACACTTTTTTAAATGGAGACTTAACAGGAGCGCTTCACACCCCCTCTCCACCTGTGACAGACTTTCACTCTGTCACCCAGTCTTACTTCATTCGTTCCAACACTCACTTCTTGAGTGACCTGTTAATTCGGTCTTTTCTCTGCTAGCCTTTCAACATATAGAAAACCTATGATTATACATGACTATTGTCTGTAAATTAGGCTTTTTTTCTATTGTCTATACAACATACAGAGAAATCCGTTATTATACAGGATTTTATTTGCCTGACTCCCCAGCTCTCTGCGGGCACCTTCTGCTCCGCTGAGGCCCTTTCTGCAGGACTTTCACGTGACTCCACTAAGGAGATTTTTGTCATATGTACAAGTTCCCTCGAGGCCCAATCACACACATTACACATGCATTCTTTTCAAAAATCACAAGCTCAGTCTCAGTTATTTACTTTTTTGGTTCTTATTTTGGAGAGACTTACTCGACAGTCCACTGCCAGGGCGGCACCCGGAACAAGTCACACAACCCGTTAAACTAGTACGAAGAACATTCGCTTTTACCTTATTGGTGGCCACCGTGGCTTGTGTGACTCATCCGGCTCCCGGCCCACAGCAGCAGACGGTTCCGAATTTCCAGCCTCTGTTTTTCCAATCCTGCCGACTACGCCAAAGCTATGTCGTGTCTTTTTTCTCTCAGAATCATTCTCTCAGAGACAGGAGCTTGCCATTTTTGAACGACTTTATTAGTGATTAACAAAGCCGGGTGAGTTCATGAAGTCACACCCTTTCAGCCTTATTCCACAGGTTTTATACAGTTAAAACATGTATAGGCCCTCCTATTGGTCCGATGGCCAATCACCTGCTGCATACATTGAGACCTCCTTAATATATGCATTACTTAAGGTTTTCTAGCTTATTTACCAATCGTAAAAATGTCTATAGCATATTGATGTGCACATCTGGTTATCCTTAACTGGGTATCTTCTCAGTCCTACCCTTAACTGCTTACTTAAGGAATTCCCTTCTGTCACACAGATCAGTACATGATTTGTTCTCTCAGATTTATTACCAACTGCCCACCAAGACACTCCCTTGACCTTTAATTCCACAGGTCAGTTCATCCGGTGCCTGGCTGCACGCTCTCTCCTTCAGACACACATTCATATAAACCTGCTTATACACCAATTCCCTATATATATATATTATATATTATATATACTCATTACAGAGTCCCACACTATTCTAACAGAAATTATCCTATACGTACCGGAACACCAGCTTCCACTTGCCCTATTGCACGGGCCTTATCCTGAAGGGGCAAACGTGGCATGTTTATGCTTGGAGCACACACAAACTCAACAAAGTTGCAGGACCCATGCACACAAGTGCTGTCAATTAGGTGCCAATCAGGTGCCAGTCACACACCTGTGACTGGCATACACCTGCCAGCACTTGAAGCTCAAAACGAGAGTGAATACCAACAGAAGAATATTGCAGGGGATTTTGGCACATTTTTTTGGGCCGCTACCCACACGGTTAGCTGTGTTGCTCATTCCACGAATGCATGATCCTTACAAGTTGTACCTCATTGTAAAGGTGACTAATCAGGCTTTCCAACGATATAAAATACAATACCAATTGGTATTATTAAAGGGGAGGAATAATCGACCGAAATAACGTTTCCGAATTTTTTTTGAGGAGTTTAGTTGTACCCCTGAAAACGAAGTATATATTCAGTAAGCTTGGAGTCCTGTCTGCCCTGGCATCATTTGTAAAGTAGAATGGTATGTAAGGGGGAGGCGATTGGTTCGGAGGACCAAATACGACTAAAGGGATTCTTAAAGTGTTCAAAATAAGAACACCAATGAAGCGGACAGAATCCGTGAATAGGGAATAAAAACAGAGAACGAAAAAACAGCTCCTACTCTCAAAACAGGAGAGTAACACAGGGGAGACTAAAGGAAGGGAGAAATAATAGCAAACCCGAGTTTGAAAAAAATGTAATTGTAAATGTGGCATGTGCAAAAGTTTAAAGTTGATGACCACAGTTACTTGATTGAACCTAACCTCAATTTTATCAACAAGTGTTGCTCAGTCTCTCTCTCTGTGATTTTAATTATTTTAATTCTTTTGAAGTACTTACATTTATTATGTGAGGACACCCAATAGTAGTCTTTGTGGTAGTCTACTGACCTCCAAAACCAAATAATGTTTTCTTTTTCAAATTCTTCTGAATTTTTGTCACTTGAACTTAAAATTGTGATTCTTGGTAACTTTAATATTTATGTCGATGTCCCATCATATGAATTTTTGACTGGATTCATAAAGGTTATTGAAATTCAGCTTTGTACCATGTGTCTCAGGACCTACACGCTGTCACTATCATATATTTGGCCTTGTTCTGATTTTTGGACTTGGTCCAGTCAGTACAGTTACTAAGGACATCTGTGTCTGTTTATTACAGAATAATTTTTGATGTCCATCTGCCTACCCCTGTCACGAGTCAAGGGTGCTCTGTTCATTCTTAGATTATTAACTCCTCAACTGCAGATAAATTCTCTGTAGCCTTTGTAACTTAAAATACACTGCCCACCCAGTTACACCATACTGAGGAGTTTGTTAACAACTTCAATGCTTGTCTATTTTAGATATAGTTTAGTTTGGTTTACTTACAGTACGGCTTAGTTAACAACTGTCTATTTTAGATGTAGTTGCTCTTCGTAAAATCAAATCTAGCCATACTATAAAACATAACCTTTGGATCAATAGCCATATTCCTTCTATAGAGAGGGAGCGCAGAAGGGCTGAACATAGATGGAAAGCATCCAATTAACAAGTTCACTAGAGCCTCATGAAGGAGCATTTTAACAATGCAGTTAAATATTCTACCACTAATTACTTCTCTACTATTATATCTGGAAACAGTCACAACACAAGGGTCCTATTTGTAGTGTAGAATTATGTGAAAATTCTACAATAAGTCTTTCTTTGTCAATAAGGTTGTCAATATCCAATCTCAAATCTCTCCTCCTGTACAACAATTTAATGTTGTCCACCAGAGCACTTCTGAGTTAAGCTATTTCCAGCCTGTATCTGATAAGGCTCTTTTAGAAACCATTGCAGACATTAAATCTTCCACTTGTTACTTGGAAATTGTACCTACCTACTGCAGCCAAAAGGCCAGGCCCCTCCTACCTACAGGACTTAATCCAGCACTACGCACCTGCTCGACCACATCGCTCTGCTGCTGCAGGGCGACTCACACTTCCCTCCCTCCATGTTAACGGCTCTCGCTCTTCCCGACTGCGGAGCTTTCCCACCCTAGCTCCCCAGCGGTGGAACAAACTCAGCTCAAACACTGTGTTTTCCATCGTGGTCTGAAGACTCCACCTGGACTAAACTACCTATCTAGGGCCAATTCTATAGTACTTGCTTCCTGTTTTTTTGTTTTTGCTTGTTTTCTATTTAACTAATAGCTCACTGTTTATTGGCTCAGAACCATCATATTTTAAATATGCAATTCAGCCTCTTTTAAAGAAATGAAACCTGGATCCAGGCATGGTTCTAGCTTTTGTGCCGCCCTACGCGAGACTACGGACTGGGGCTGTGTGCTGGAGATAGCGATTGGCTATGGTATTTGTATGTCGTGGATTAAAAGCGACTAACACCAAATGCACGTTTATATATTGGTTGGCGAATTAGACAATTTGCTTTCAGACTGATATTTTAATATAGGTGATGCTTAGATTATGTAAGTCAACTTGAATTATTCCTTCTGTTAAAAACAAAAAAGGTGCAAAAACAATGGTGCTTAAGCTACAGATGCTTTTTAAAGTGCAGAGTTGTCTTCCTCCACATCCATAAAAACAGTCAAGCTGCCGTCTTCTCCCTGTTCAGATTGATGAGGGAGGAGACAAGAGGCTGTGGAAGACAAAGGAACATTTACATGATTTCAAATTAAGCATCACGTTCCTATAATGGGTTTTAAATGGTGGGTCAACTGACAAGTGTGCATTGTGCCCCTGCTGTTGATTAATGACCTCTGCTCATTTTTCCACGGTCAGTGAGCAGGTTGTGGGCCAGCTCTCAGAGCACAGGGTGAACAGTTTCAGCTGGAGCACATAGCAGGGATGGAGGCTCATCCAATTAGCTTCAGGATATGAATGCCTTGATTTGCTATGAGAAATGGAACGTCAGCCATGATTAGTGAAGGATGGAAAACTGACCATAGGGCAATGAAGCATCTGGAGCAAAGAGCTATCTAACATTTCCATACGGTCACGGCATACAGACAAAAACGATTTGAGAACATCACACCTGCAACTGTGTGAATTTGAAAAGGACAAACCATTTGCTTCAGAACTTGAATACCCTTTGCCTGTGAAATATATTTTAGATAAAATTATGTTCTGCATTGTGGTTTCTACTAAGTTTCAGTCCTGGAAATGCAAGTATTTGCAAGAATGCACACTTTATGAATAGCAAATTCATGCTGTAGCAAGAGGAATTTGAGCTATATCAATAGTATAAGAAGAACATAAGAATACATAATGAGGAGAACAGGGCATTGAGCCCATTAATTCACATCATTATGTAGGCTTGTTTAAACACTTGTTTAACACCACAGCAGAATTTAGCAACATGTTAACCCACATAGGATATGTACAATAATTGCATGCTTTATGTGAACATGTACCATAATAATCCTTTTTTGTAAACATTTGTATATATATGTTTAACCCTTAATTCAAATATTTTGGTAGATACTGCTCCGGGCCCATGTTTTCAACCTGAGCTACAGCTATTAATCTTATAGCTTCAATGCTAAAGCTGCTGTAAGCCTTACCTTGTGTATGTGTGTTGTATATAGCAAACAAAACAAAAATATGGGCCAGGCTGATAAGTGGCTCATCCTGTTAGAGAAAGGACCCAGTGTGTGCGTTGGCCCTGTGGTCTGGTATCAGATCTGGACTGTGACTGCGCGGGATGTGGCTGACAGGCCTGCAATGCAGCACATGATTGGCTGTAGCATCGACAAGGGGAGGGGAGAGAATTCAGCATGGAACAAGCATGTCTCATCGCACACCAGCAGGATCCCCCAACCAAACAGAAAAGGTGTGTGTGTGTGCGTGTGTGACACGCATGACCTTAATGTAACAGTGGGCCGCATTCATGAAGCGTTCATAAATATGTAAATAACATTTACACACAAAAGATGTTTGTACAAAAAATGTACACCGGATTCATCAAACCGTGCGGGAATGGCAGATTTGTTCGTATTCGAGTGCATATGTTCATACATTCCGAATCATCGTAAATGACAGGCACGTGCACATTGAAATTAGCATAAGTCCACTCCCATGAATTGCCTACAAATATAGTTGCAAATTCCATTTACAGGTGCATACAAATTAAAAAAAGGCCCAGAAAGAGAAAAATATTCAGACACTGAAAGTTTTCTTAGCAGATGTTCAATCAAGGGGGGGGGGATACGGGAGGTGGCCAAGGTTCTTTGCATTTGCGTTGGACGAGAGCGCATTACCTCAATCTCCCCAGCACTATGGAATTTCTCACAGCCTGGAAATGAATAAAATGTTAGTCATTTTGTCATTTTTTTGGTGTTCTGAGGTGTTCTTCCAACTCCCGCGGTGTCTGCGAGTTGGTTAATGGAGTAAGCCATAATGGAGTAAGATCATAATACTATTAATAATAGTAATTTTAATCATAATCATATTTTACTCCACTCATGCTATCATTTTAATGTGAGGCATCTGATTCAATTGAATGTCTTTATTTAACATGTTTTTTGTGTTTTGTGGGTTTGCCCCACTGTCTATGTCTTTTTTGTTGCTGGCAACTACAAGTGAAGTTCCCTCCCAGGAGTTATTCTATTCTATTAAGAGGGTAACCCCTGTCCCCTAGTGATGGAAAGAGGTAGTTATAAATCTATATACTCTGATCCTAAAGACGTGACAGTAAAGAGCAATTTGACAAATATATTCTTACCAATAAGCCAGCCATGCATAGCACCATTCTCCAAACGAGTGCCAACTGAACTACCCTGCAGAATGAAGCTGTCATGGGTCCCACCAGGCCAGCGGGCCACGATGTTGAGCAACACACGTCGCATCACATATAAGCTGCACACTGATGGAGTGATAGCCGTTTCTATTCATATATGCAACGCATCATCGGATGGAGCCTTGGGGGTCGATTTACTAAGATCCCAAATAAGGGGTGTTATTTTGCAGGCACAGCCAAAGTATTTTCACGTGTTATCATTTCACACTTTGCGGGTGATCAACTAAGAGTCTTTATGTAAATTATTCCATCCGCAAACAGCCATATTTAAATGAGATTTTCCATGTTTGGAATGGTTATACTGTAAGAAAACGGTGAAAAGACTGGCAGCAATGTTGCTGTTTTTATGCTATTGTTTCTTAATGTAGGGTATAGGCTACTGTTACACTATTACAAACTGTTTCACTGGATGTCTCTTAGTTTCTGCCCGGGAGTTAAAGATGTTTGTCAGGACTGAAATGAGCGTCACAAACAAGTGCGCAGAGCAAGTTCTGACAAATAACTCTTGCTGTGCCCAACCAATGGTTGGCCTCAGCAAACACATGTTCTCATACTCAACCAATCACTTGCACACATCACAAATGGAGCGCCCCTTTTAAAAGCAAGACTCAGATCTCTCCCATACTGCTTTGGCTGCGCTGCTCTTGTTTCCCTGCTTCTTGTTCTAAAAAATATTTTGCTGCTCACCCTCCACCACCCCAGCCTCCACCTGTTGTTTGGATCTGATTCTATGTACTTGGGGGGTTTTGGTGTATATCTCCTGTTTAGTAGGGAGATGTGTCGTGCTCCCTGTTTCATAGGTAGTACATAGAGCAGATCCATTCTGCGCCAAACCAAAATATTATATATTCATTCATATTTTAAATACATGAGTTATCTTGACAGAAATGATTATACAGTAACTATGCTTACTAGCACTAAACCTACTAAACTAAGTGTCACATAAAATCACATTTTCATTTGATCGGGGGTTTTATTTTTTATAAAGTTTTTATTTGCTTGTTATTCACTGTTTGTTATAATATACGTTGTATTGCTTGTTTGATTCAAATACTAGTTACTCTTGTATTCTGTAACACGATTTCCTTCATGATTAAAAAGAATATTCTTACTGTTCATGATGTAGGCTTGCCTATGTAAGCTATCCAGAAATTCTCTTCTTGTGTATTTTGAGTGTTAGCTAGAATGGGCCAGTTAATTAGCCCCCAATGTTAAGCAATCATTCAGACCATTCACCCGTACATGACTTGCTACAATGACAACCGTTGATTCCATGTCTTTTAATACCTGCTTTCCATTTGTATTAAAATGCACCTGCAATGCAAAGCGCAAACCGTTAGTTAATCGACCCCTTGGTGCGTACGTGTGTGCAGTCTACGGCACCGATAACATTGGGCAGGTTGGCAGGATCAGCCATTGCAACACTGGCTACAGACCTGTAAGCCAATTTAAAGCAATTAATTTCATTAATTGGTTAAATGTGTGTTTTAATTAGCATATTTAATGTCATATAGCATTTATTTTACCAATTTAGAAAATTAGTACTGGGAGCATTCATTGCGTTATGGGTCTATTTAAACAAGTTCATGGCCTACAATTGATTAATAGGCGTAATCTAAAGTGTTTGCTTTTTACAATCGTAATTTATTTTGCTTGCATTGTGCATTTCAAAGGCTACATTTGGCCTTGTGAATTTAATACAAAATAAAATGAAATTCTTATTCTAATTGATATTCAGAAGCTACATTTAGCTGCATTTTGAATTTACAAACGTGGTACGTAGGGCTGAAACTAACGACTATTTTACTAGTCGATTAATCTATCGATTATTGAAACGAATAATCGACTATACGTATTATGAATCGCACAATTACTCAATGGCTCTTATTTAGCGATAGGCTTTTAAATTTAGCTTGAGGTTGTTTTAGGCATGTGCTAACTAACAATGAAGACAATAAAGATGAATACTTCATTCAAAAATATGTCTTTTAATGAACTTTGCTGCTGATAAATAAAAGATAAATAAAAATTCCAATATCCATTTTTTCTGTCAAAATTTAAAACCAAGGACAGGCAAAGTAGCAGCAATAAAATATAACAAAACTACAGCGGTTTTCCCTTAATCAAAGCATATTTCTGGCATCAATACAACATACATATTAAATTTATAGTGCGGCTGCAGTACAAAAAACTTATTACTGGACTATCATATTAGGCCAACAGTAGTGGTGAAACGGACCGTAGTTGATTAGCCCCCCCACGGCACGCATGTGAACCGCGGATTAATTGCAACGTTTTTAACCATCATAGTGTGAAATACAGTTTTACTGCCGCTGTTACTTTTTAAAGTAATAATTCCCTAAATCTCGATGCAGAGTTGCATTGATGTGATTATTTAAAAAAAGCAGTTGTGTGTTCACGTGAACGGGGCATATTGAAAAAAAGCGCAGTGACAGTCATGGCTAGCGGAGGAGCGGAAGACCTTGAGGCCTCCCGCATCATTTAAGTCGTATGTATGGGAGCATTTTGGCTTCCCTGTAACATATAATGATGACGGAAGAAGGGTGGTGGACAAAACCGTTATGGTATGTCGGCTTTGTGCCACGAGAAAGCCAGTTACTGCCAGTTACTCTCACAAAAAATCGACATTCAAGCCATATTTTTTGTTCTTGATTCTAGAATCCTGTGTAGATATTGAAATGCACATGGAAATGCGTTCTAAATAAAATGTTGCCCCTCTATATGTCCAGTTTCATGATAAATGGAGATTTATGAGAGTTATTAGGGCTGTCACTTTTTCCAAAAGTCAAGTTCGAACGAGATCAAACAAACCCATAAATCGTTCGAATCAAATCGAATGCAACGCACATTGGGCACGCACGCATAGACAGTAGAATGTATTGCCATTTAGAAAGTATCAAATTCTCCGGTGTTCTCTAAACTTGTGCACTCGACAGCAATACATTCTCCGTAAACGTCGCCATGATGACAATGATGCAACGTTTAAGATTGTAAAGTTAAGGGCACATTTGGAATGTGAACTGGATCGTTGTGAATAATAGGTTATTATTTGCTACTGTATGTTTAACGCCATTAACAATTCATTGATAAAGAGAAAATGTGTTTCAAAATAGAATACGTTACAGCTCATAACGTGAATTAACATGGCTTTTAACATTAACATTACCTACTGAAGAGGAACGTGCCTCCTCTTCAGATGCTCCAGCAAAACTGATGTGCAAAACAGAATGCATTATCTAAAAGTACAATAAAGAAAATAATTGATAATTGATTATGTTTCCATAATGCCATTTGACATCTGATTTCCAAAATAGTATTTTATCCCCTTCGTGCAGATGCCAAATTTGGTCAATTCTCTCCTATTTAGGGGGTGTTCTATTTATTTTATCACTCCAGGTGTGAGCATCACAGAGACTTGGAACATGGCTTAAATGAACAAGACAGTTGTACCATTTACAATACTAACTTAGATTAGTTTATTTCTTATAATTTAGGTCAAAATAAACAAATGCAAAGAAATCTTGGAAAAAAAAAAAAAGAGCTACATGTGAAACAGGTAAAACTATACATTTCCAGGATTATAAATTCCGTGTCCATAAGGGTGCAAATTCTGAGGGTGATATGCAGAACGACTACAGATGATGCAAAATATAGGCAGTGTACCCTGCGGTCCCTTAGCGTCTCCAAATGTATCCAAAATGGCTAAATTGTGCATTGCTGTAAATACGAAAACTGTTTTGGCTCATAAAACTCACTTTTACATCATTTTTAAGTGGGGATTACTGGGGATTCATCAGTATAGGGGGATGAATATCTATGGGTCTAAACACCTATCCAAAACCTGTCATAAAATTAATAAAATATTTTCTGTCCATTATAAAGCATATACACATTCATACTCACTCCAAGGAAATTTTCCATTCATCTAGCACATATGCATAGTATTTTCCATTCCAAGTATTGCCCAGGGAGATACACCATACAGTGTATATTATGTACGATAAGATTACAATAGAATAGAATTATATTCCACTATCAGGAAAATGTTGGCAAATGTTCTAGCTTCAGGGTGAATCAAAGATAAAACAGGACTGAGCCACCTATGAACGCTTACACTACAGTATGGGAAATGCACTCAAAATGTGAAAATAACAATATCAAACATATGGCACAACCACTCCCAAAATCCATGTAAGCAGGTGAGGATTTTCTCTTGCCTTGCTGACGAGTTAGTAAATTAGTAAAAACTATATAGTAAAAACAACTATTACGCCTCGGTGAGCAAATATTATGGGTGTGCAGCGATGCAATTATCTGTATCTGTATCTGTTGTACCATCAAAATTATCTGTATCTATATCTGTATTCAGATAAAAAACCAGAAGTAGGCGAGGTTTCGACCGGAAGTGGTGTTACATATAGGAAATGTCATATTTTCTAGTCTAAAATGTATTGCTATTGCAATTTATTGTTTTTTTTATTGTTTTACTTATTTTATTTTATATCTTTTAAATTTATTTATTTTTGTTTACTTCCTACTTTTATCTTTTTTTAAAAAATAAAAAACAACAAAAAACAACACACAAACGGGCAAAATGAAGCACTGCAAAGATTGCGACAGGCATCTCCAGAGGATTACTGTTCTTGAGACAAAGATTAGAATGCAAGAAGATGGATCTATAAATGAATTGCCTTCTCGGAATCCGTCACCCATGGCTAGGCTAACAACATGCAAAACAGTGGGTACCAACACTGGGTTGCTTCCACTACCAAATGCTAACGTTACGCAACTATCTGCTAACGCAACAAGGAGTAACAAAGATAACTTTCCACCAGTGGGAAGAAAAAACAAGAAGAAACCTGTTTCCCTCGGACCGGGAAAGCTTAAACTGAGCAACAGATTCCTACCACTATCATCACAGCCAGAATCGCCATCTGTCAAGGCAACGAAGCCCCCCACCACCACTGCTTTTATTACCTCTTCCACTCAAGACACACATCAGATTGCAGGTAATGACATCAAAAGGTACTGTTTTCCAAATAAATTACCTCTTGACATTGCGGAAGAAATCCCTGTCATTATGGCTTCCAATCAAAACATAAGCAATATTATTTTGCAGGTAGACGCTAAAGTCACCCATAAGCCAGAATCAGTAACTTTGAAAAAGAATTTTGAGGCTCTGTTAAAAGCTGTTAGCTCTCTTGACATTAAGATGTACATCTCCGGCCCTCTACCTGCAATAAAAATGAGCTCAGAAAAATTCTCCAGAACATTTGGATTTAACGCATGGCTGTTTTCGGCCTGTCTTAAATGGAATGTGAAGTTTATTGACAACTTGGACCATTTCTGGAAGCAACACCACCTTTTTAAGAAAAACGGATCTCAGCTGAACAGAGCTGGTGAAAACATTTTGTTCTTGAACATTCGCCGTGCCCTTAAAGCAGACACAACAACACAGAACACCGTGTCCTCGATAACTCAACCGGTGCTATCTAATGCACCTCTCTCTGGTATCAAAACAAGCGCAACAGCCCAGAACACTGTGTCTCTGATAACACAGACCATGGAATCCGCTGCACCCACCACAGACCCAAAAAGCAAGCTCGGGACACCCACACCAACTGCATTTGAGAAGACACAGACCAAGTCAAATCCCACTGACCCAAAAAGCGAAGTTGGGACACCCACATCAGCTGCCTCTGAGAAAACGGCCCAGCCGCCCATCTGTGTCACTGATGGCTCTGCCCAGCCCACTGTCTGCGTGAACAGAGATGACAGCTCTACTCACCCCCCTTCACCACTCTCTGAAGACAGCGAGGGATCCTCTGTCTTTGGTTCTTTTAATCTTTCCCCCCCCTCCCTCCCCTCTGGCCTTCACCCTGAGGATGAATCAGCTAGTGTCTGCAGGCATACGACTAACTCCCTCTCTTGCCAGTCCCAGATTCTCCCCCCCCCTCCCCCCCCCCCAGGAGGATAGTCCCTTCTACAGCTCCACCATCCACTCCTAAGAACCATCACCTCCCCCCCCCCCCCCATCCCCCTCCCCAGACGGAGAGTTCCTTCTCCCACCGCAGCCCCCCCTACAGCTCCACCATCCACTCCTAAGCCACCTCCCAGGTCTCATCGAGCCCTGAACCACCACAACCTATCCCCAAATCTGGCAATAAACTGACATGAGTCGGGTCCCTGCTATGCCCCACACATTAGCCCTGACAACAAGCTGGGGCCCTGCCGCATGCACTCTACCATCCCAGTCATGCTTAGAAGCAATAGAACCAGAAAAACTCATGTCAGACATGGTAGGAAGTTAGCTAATCTTTCTATCATCCCACGTTTAGTCCCAACTGTCCCAATGCCCACCTCTAACTGCACTATCAAGCTGGCCCTTTTAAACGTTAGATCCCTAAATAATAAGTCTTTTCTAATTAATGATTTTATAACTGTTAATAACCTAGATTTTATATTTTTAACAGAAACATGGTTAGAAAAAGGCAGCAGTGAAACAGTACTTATAGAGTCAGCTCCCCAGTACTTCAAGTATATGAATGCTCTTCGTGTTGACAGGAAAGGCGGAGGGGTGGCTGCTATTTTCAGAGATACATTTCAATGTAAGCAAGTATCCTTCGATGATTTTGCTTCTTTTGAGTACCTTGGCATTGTGCTACAAGGTTCTCCTCGAACACTATTTTTAACTATCTACAGACCTCCAAGATACTCTCCTAACTTTATTGATGATTTTAGCGAACTCATCTCAGTAATCTCCACTGATTTTGACTGTTTTGCCATAACTGGTGATTTTAACATCCACATTGACAATCCCAATAATAACTATGCTAAAGAACTGTTTGCAGTATTTGATTCCTTTGGTCTGACTCAGCATGTGACGGGACCCACACACTGTCGTGGTCATACACTGGATCTGGTAATCACAAAAGGTGTAAACATTGTAAGTATTGTTGTCAAAAATGTGGCACTCTCAGACCACTACTGTGTATTTTTTGATATGCTGACCTGCCCAGACACCCAGTCCAACCTATGCCCTGTCAGAGCACGATCTATCAATGAGAATACAAGTGCATTATTTGTTACGGCTTTTTCATCAACACTTAGCATAGCATCAGACTCTGTTGATGTTCTTTGTGAGAATTTAAACTCCAAAATCGTGAATATTATGGATGATATCGCACCCATGAAAAACAAATCTGTATCTGGCAAACAGAGAGCACCTTGGAGAAATTCCCAAGCAGTAAAAAATATGAAAAGAGAATGTAGGATAACTGAACGCAGGTGGAGGAAAACGAAGCTACAAATCCACTATGACATTCATAAAGAGAAGCTGCAAGCCTACATCCTAGAAATAAAAAGGGCTAGACAGTCTTTTTTCTCTGGTGTCATTAATAGAAACACTAATCATACCCAGACTCTCTTTGCTACAGTCGACAGACTGACAAACCCTCCAGTTCAACCTCCTCCTGAACTCTGCTCTGTTAATAAATGCAATGACTTTGCGTCATATTTTAGCATCAAAATTAGCGACATTCGATCAGCCATTAGCTCCATTAGCTCCTCCGCACCCACCGGCATAGCCGCACCATGCTCTTCTTCTCTGCTAAAAAACTGTCCTCCTTGCCTGTCGCATTTTAGTGAAATTGACAATGAGGCGCTTGAAGAAATAGTGCAGCATCTTAAACCATCTACTTGCTCATTAGATCCTGCACCCTCTAGCTTTTTAAAAGCTAACTTTAGTTATTTAGCTTCAGAAATACTGCAAATAGCTAACTGCTCACTCCGGACTGGCCTTTTTCCGAAATCTTTAAAAACTGCAGTCATTAAACCTCTTTTAAAAAAGAAAAATTTAGACCCATTCAAATTAAATAATTATCGCCCTATTTCTAACCTTCCCTTCATTAGTAAGATTCTTGAGAAGGCTGTTTCTAATCAACTAAACAATTTTTTAAACCAAAACTGCCTTTTTGACACTTTTCAGTCTGGTTTTAGACCCCATCACAGCACAGAAACGGCACTCATCAAAGTTTTAAATGACATTCGCATAAACAGTGACTCAGGTAAAATCTCTGTTCTTGTTCTGTTGGATCTCAGTGCAGCCTTTGATACTATAGATCATCAAATACTCATTGACAGACTACATCATTGGATTGGGCTCTCGGGCACAGCTTTAAACTGGTTCAAATCTTACCTACAAGATAGAGATTACTTTGTAACCATTAATAACTACCAATCAGAACGGACTACTCTGACCTCCGGGGTCCCCCAAGGTTCCATCCTCGGTCCTCTATTGTTCAACTTATATATGCTCCCCCTCGGTCAAATCTTTCAAAGGTACCAAATGTCATACCACAGCTATGCGGATGACACACAAATTTACCTGTCATTTACTCCTGACGACTACAACCCTATTGACTCCCTATACAAATGTTTAAAGCAAGTTAACAGCTGGATGTGTCAAAACTTTCTCCAGCTAAACAAAGACAAAACCGAAATTATTGTTTTCGGGAGCAAAGAACCGAGACAAAAAATAGCTCTCCACCTTGACACTCTTGGTTTACGAACAACCTTGCAGGCCAGAAACCTAGGTGTACTCATTGACTCTGATCTCAACTTTGATAACCATGTCAAGTCAATAACCAAATCTGCCTTTTATCATCTTAAGAATATAGCAAGAGTCAAAGGGTTTATGTCTAAACAAGACCTAGAAACCCTCATTCATGCCTTCATTTCAAGTAGGGTTGATTACTGTAATGCTCTTTTCACTGGTCTCTCAAAAAAGTCCATTAAACGGCTCCAACTTATACAAAACGCTGCTGCCAGGCTTCTTACAAGGACTAAAAGAAGTGCACACATTACTCCAATCCTTAGATCATTACACTGGCTTCCAGTCCACTATAGAATAGATTTCAAAGTGATGCTAATAGTTTATAAATCACTCAACGGCTTAGGACCAAAATACATCTTGGAAATGCTCAGGCCATATAAACCAAACAGATCTCTCAGATCTTTGGGATCGGATCAGCTCATTGTGCCCAAGGTTAAAACAAAAAATGGGGAGGCAGCCTTTAGTTTTTACGCTACCCATAGCTGGAACCTATTACCCTACGACCTTAGACATGCCTCTTGTATTATGTCTTTTAAATCTGGTCTGAAAACTTTGCTCTTCTCACGGGCCTTTAACTGAAATTTTGCTGTATTGTACTGCATTTTATTGTACTTTTATTAAGCCCAGCCGGTATTTTTAACTCTATTGTTTCTTGTTTTATTTATCCTAGAGTGTTCCATTAGCTCCTGTCTGTCTATTAAAAAGACAGAGGCACTTCTATCTTTTCTAATTTATTTATTTTTAAGCTTATTTATCCTTTAAAGCTGTTTTATCTTTTATTTATTTTTTATCTCTTTTTATTATTTGTTTTATTCTTTCTTTTTCTGCACGGCATATACTTAGATAAATACTGTTATCTGATGTCAGTTGTTGCCTGTTATCTGTTGAGCACCTGAAAAGTCCTCTATAAAGAGTCCGCTCAACTTAAAAGTTTGATTAAAAGTCTGATTAGTGACCGACGGGTCCGTCACTCTGTGGAGTGATTCAAACTGTGGAGGCTGTATGCTGCTCCCACCCATGGGCTAATACGTAAAAAGAGGCCGTAGTGCGCTCAACTTGAGGCTGTAGTGCGCTCAACTTAAAAGTTTGATTAGTGACCGACGGGTCCGTCACTCTGTGGAGTGATTCAAACTGTGGAGGCTGTATGCTGCTCCCACCCATGGGCTAATAATATTTTTACAAAAGTCCTGCAGCGTAGCTGGCAGGCACCTGCAGCGGACCTGGCAGGTATAATATCACCCAGAGAGAGAGGCTGTACGGTGCGTAGCAGATTGCAGGTAGCAGGCTGTTTGTGGTAGGAGTGTTTGTTGGGTATTTGTTTTGTGGGCCCAACCAGTATTGCGTTTTATTATAACTGTTTTAACTTCTTATTAACATTGTTTCAATTCTAATTTACTTTTTATATAATGTCTTTCTATGTCTTATGTAAAGCACTTTGAGTTGCCTAGTGTATGAAATGTGCTATACAAATAAACTTGACTTGACTTGACTTGACTTATGAGTATTCACCCCCCTCCCTGTCTTTTTTTCTTTTTAAAACCTTTTATAAGAACTATATTCTGGACTTTATACTTATTTATCTAACCCCCTACCCCCTAACTGGGGGACACTGAACAATGATTTTGGATAACAACTGAAAAAAATCTGAGGTACAATATATAATCAACTCAGAATGAAAAGGCAGTTTTATAAAAAAATTAAACCATTCCTTATACAGTTGAATGTAAACGATTTCCACAATAACAAACCTTTCTGCCTGTTGTGATTTCATATATCTTTTTTTTCTTAGTTAATTTTTTTACTATATGAACATTCTTTGTGGGGCGGGACTTGATAAGCAGTCTGCTTTTTTCCCGTATCCCTTTTCGGCAGGAAATGTATTTGTTAAATGCATATTTCAGAAATGTGATGCAATGTGACTATACACATGCCGAAATAAACAAATAAACATTCTTTAAAGTTCATTTTGATAGGCTACATTGCGATGCTTGAGCTAGCGCATTCCAGAATATATGTACATAGTCGCATTTTGTTTGCCCAGAATTTGGCAATATGGTTAAAATGCGGAAGCCTAGCCTAAAAATAACACTGTAGGCTACGTTAAAGTAGACAGGGCAGAATTAGCGGAATCCTGGCACCTGCTACTTCCATGACAAACACCCAGCCTTAGTTCATTGATTTGGATTGAAGGAAAGTTGCCTATTTGGTGATGCTATATGTTTATAGAGAGCTGCATTTCGCTGTGTTTAAGACATCCTTAATGCCGACATGAACACATAGGCTGCAGCCTATACCGGCTGTGGTTTGTGAAAACACAATATCCAATATGTGCCCCCCCTAAAAAAAATGGAGTCCCGTCCTTCCCAATAATTCTGCCGCCGGGTCTGAGAGAGACAACAACATCAAAAGTGGATTCACATGTAGGTACATATTCACGACAATCGCACTGTGATAACTTAATTAAAATTAATATTTAGCCTATATCACGGATTCTGCTTGTTTCTACCCAGATTGTTTACCATTCAACTCGCAATTAATCCACACTGTGGACTTGTAACGTTAACGTAGACTAACATACGCTAGTCTATCAATAGCATAGGCTACATGAAACCTTCCTGATCTAGAGTAATGCGTTCGCAAAATATCTTTATAAACATTAAGTCACAGTTTGGTTTTATAATGCTGATTTTGATAGGGCATTTGTGTTAATCACTCCTGTTAGTGGCTATCTCAATTAATTCAATATCTGGCAGATAGCTACCTGTGCCGAATTACATTCTCTCTCTCTCTCGAATCCGAATATTAACGAGCAACTTCGGGTAGAAACAAAATTGTTCCAATGCATTATTCGTGCTTTCCCGAATACGGTATTCGGCTCCGGATACACCCCTAGCGAATATACATATGATCGGGCTATTGTTGGGTTTATCTTGTTGCTATGAAGGAATACGTATTTTGTGTGATGAAGAAATATATTTATGAACTCACACATATATGCTATTGTCCACTACGTATGTCACGCATGGGTAGGCATAGTTGCAGGCGAGACTAGGTGGCTGGTTATTTGTTAAATGGACTTGCTACGGGACAATAGTGACACTTAGAAACTCCTTATTCGGCAGAGTTGTCACGAATTGTGTACTAATAACACTAAAACACAAAGTTTTTTGTTTCCACTTTTTAGTTTGGTTGCAAGAGAAATTAACGTCTGAGTAGAGCAAAATATTGGCGCCAGCACCATGGCCACTAGGGGATTTGCGTGAAGGGGGGTAAATATTATTGGTATTGTCTGCAGTGAAAGTTGCAGATTCTTTTGGAATCTGGCAGAGGAATATTTTAGCATGAATGATAATAAATAAAGGAATGATTATGTCATGCTCTAGAAATTAATAAAATTTCTTTGAATGTCTTTAAAGGGTAATTCCACCCAAAAACAACATTAACCTTATTGAACAGATCAAGGCCCAACTAATTAAGTCTCTTTGTGCCGGGCCAAAAAAAGATCTGTACTGATTTATTTGAATATAAAGTAGAAAATTCGGTAGAGGTATACGTCAAAATGACGTATACCTCATACCTCAACTCTGAACGACTACAGTGTCTTCAAGTGGGTGTGTAAATTACATAGGCAAGTAGGCGGAGCCAGTGAGGGAAGAAATGCTGCCTGCATGTCACTGTTCTGAATAGGGACCACAAGGACATATCGTTGCAGAGCTCCCACGTAGTTCAGTCAGGTGGGTGATGTGCCTCTCAGGACACATCAGGAGTGAAATCCTGACCAATAGACCTAGGGCAGACTGTACAGTGACACATGATTGGTCACAGTAACACCCGGGGGGGAGGGTTTGTCAACATGTAACATCTCATTTCATCATACAACAGCACCTCCTTCAGACGGCCAGGCACCCGTAGCTTATGAGTGCCAGTGTGTGTCCCCTCAAACTGGCAAGGAAAGTTGTACAAAAATAATTTTTCCCCCATATGTTAATGATACTAAATCTACAAGTAAACCCAAGGTCTCTGTTGCTAGGCTATTGTTTTAGTTTTATCTTACCGTAGCAAGAGAATGTTGCATTTCAAATCTTCCTACGTCAAAGTCTCAAATGCCAAGAAGTCTGAGGGAAAATGTACGTTAAAAATGTACATATTTTACATTACAGGCATTTAGCTGACGCTCTTATCCAGAGTGACTTACACAACTTTTTAGCATTTGTTACATATTATCCATTTATACAGCTGGATATACAGTATACTGAAGCAATTCAGGTTAAGTACCTTTCTCAAGGGTACAACGGCAGTGTCCTACCTGGGAATTGAACCTGCAACCTTTCGGTTACAAGGCCAGTTCCTTAACCATTATACTACAATGCCGCCTTATTTTAATATACTATAATATACTATGTACTTTTGTAAAAAAAAAGAAAAAGAAACCCACACACATACCACAACCATTTCTAAACCCATAAATGCAAACAATAAATTTTATGTTTTGCTAATGGTGGCACAGTGGTGCTGTCGATAGCACTGTCACCTCACAACAAGAAGGTTCTGGGTCTGATGGCCAGGGACCATTTTGTGTGGAGTTTGCATGTTCTCCCCATGTCTGAGTGGGTTTTCTCCGGGTACTCCGGTTTCCTTCCACAGTCCAAAGACATGCAGTTTAGGCTAATCGGAGATTCTACATTGCCTGTACATATGAATGTGTCAGTCAATGGTGTGTGTGCCCTGTGATGGATTGGCGACCTATCCCAGGTATTCTTGATTCTTGCCGAATGCATGTTGGGATAGGCTCCAGCCCCCTCGTGACCCTGACCAGGAATAAGCGGTTAGATAATGGATGAATGGATATTTTGCTAGGCTTTGAGTATAACACACTGAAACTATTTCATTTTTGATACAACTGAAATACACTGCCTGGCCAAAAAAGTTGCACACTCTAATATTTTGTTGGACCGCCTTTATGGGATCAAATTAGGGTCAATAAGATTTTGCACTTGCAAAAAAGTTTTGTACTCACAGGTATAATTTGCACGTCTGTAAAAAAGTTTTGTGCTTGTGTAAACAAGTTTTGTAGCTGTAAAAATATGTTGTGCCTGTGTAAAAAAGTTTTGTAGCTGTAAAAATATTTTGTGCCTGTGTAAAAAAGTTTTGTAGCTGTAAAAATATTTTGTGCATGTGTAAAAAAGTTTTGTAGCTGTAAAAATATTTTGTGCCTGTGTAAAAAAGTTTTGTAGCTGTAAAAATATTTTGTGCATGTGTAAAAAAGTGTTGTACTCACAGATATAATTTGCATGTGTGTAAAAAAGTTTTGCAGCTGTAAAAATAATTTGTGCATGTGCAAGCATTTCTTCAACGGACACACAAATTTCCTACCTTCCCGTGTGACATTGACGTTACGAGGTTGCAACACTGAAGTTACAAGTTTACAACACTCAAGTTACGAGTACGAATTTTGACCCTACTTTTACGCCTGAGCTGAATAGCCAATCAGCAGGTTGCATATTGACTCGCTGTGCCCACCTACCATCCAATCAAGGCAATGGACTGGTCAGTGCAGGAGTTAACTAACTCCACAAGATGACAGTGAATGCATCATCTTGGACCCCAGAAGAACTAGAAGGAAACAGCAACATGGAGGAGCGTGGCAGCACACAGGTGGGTTAATATCGTATGAAAAGTTTTATATCATAGTTAACGTTAGATATATCAAGACAGCTTTGCGTCCATTCCACTTAATTTGCATTATTTATTCTCTGTGTTCTTTAGCTAAAACGTTAGCAACGATAACAAACTCGACGGGAGAGTCGAACCACTCCGTAAAGTCTTCTCCAGCAAATCCCAAAGACTTTCAATGGGGTTAAGGTCAGGACTCAATATGCCCATTGATGGGATAACCTGGTCATTCAGTACATTCAGGTACTCAGCTGACTTCATTTTATTGCTGCCCATGTAACCCCACTCCTTAAAAAACCGAGCTTGGATCCCACTGATGTCAGGAACTACCGTCCTGTATCTCTCTTGCCCTTCCTGTCCAAAACAATTGAACGTGCTGTCCTTAACCAACTGTCTGTTTTTCTCCACCAGAACAACCTGCTTGACCCGCATCAGTCCAGTTTCAGAACCGGCCATTCCACTGAAACTGCTCTCCTGGCTGTGACGGAGGCACTCGCCACTGCTAGAGCCTCCTCTCTCTCCTCTGTTCTGATTCTCCTTGACCTGTCTGCGGCATTCGACATGGTCAGCCACAAACTCCTGATCTCCACACTCGCTGAGATGGGCATTTCTGGAACTGCCCTCTCTTGGTTTGTATCGGATCTCACTGATAGATCCTACCAAGTCTCCTGGAAGGGTTCCGTCTCTGCTCCCCATCCCCTGTCTGCAGGAGTCCCGCAGGGATCTGTACTGGGTCCTCTGCTGTTCTGTATGTATACTAAGTCTCTTGGCTCAGTAATTCATTCACATGGCTTCTCATACCATAGCTATGCTGATGATACTCAACTCTTCCTCTCTTTCCCTCCCTCTACCCCACAGGTTAAGGAGAGGATATCTGCTTGTCTGACTGACATCTCTGAGTGGATGGCTACCCATCACCTGAAGCTCAACCTTGACAAGACAGAGCTCCTCTTCATGCCGTACAAGACCTCCCCATCACCGTTGACGGGACCGTGGTGGCTGCCTCCCGCTCTGCAAGGAACCTGGGGGTGGTCCTGGACGACCGGCTGGACTTCAAAGAGCACATCAGGGCGACGGCTCGGGTTCCTGCAGGTTCCTCCTGTACAACATCAGGAGGATTCGTGTATATTCACTGTATATCTACTATATATGTAGGGGATGGAAAAAGCTGGAAAGGATCTTATAGTGTATAACTTTGAAATGTTTAAATAATTAATCTCCAAGAATCAACAGCTTCATCACACATTCCATCATTTTACACTTCATCAGACTTACAGTGTTTGTCTGTTGTTCTCTTGGGAGGATAAGATGACACAGGTCCAAACACAGAGCCAAGTTCAATTGTCAAACGTATGAACCATGGGACATGGGGTTGAACTGGAGTATTGCTCCAGTTGCTAGGCTATTGTCGCTCTTGTCTTTGACGGTCCAGTGCGTTTGGGTTGCTCATTATGAAATTGCATGGAGCGATTGCGTTCCAACTGGCTTTTTTTTAAAGCATGAGAACAACTATTTGATGAAATTACCAAATTTCTCGCCGACACGCCCTCAGAGCGATACCGCCAAGCGATTACTCTTGCATTCACCATTGCGTTTGGTTTATTAAAATAGAGCCCCATATGTGTTGTGTACATGAGTAAATGGGACTTATGTTTGGGAAAACATGTTTTTATTGAGATGTCTAAATGCCATCTTCATGGTTATGTTACGATCCAGATACGAGACGAACCCAAGTGCAACGACCAGGAGGCAGATTCAATGAAAGGGATATTTATTAAGCTTTGGGGTAGTCCCAAAGCTGTACAGGAAAGACAAAACACAGTATCACACAGGTAATCACTGAAAGTCCGGTACGGACTGCTCCAAGCCGGAGCTGGACTTGAAACTCCGGAATGGGTTCCAAGCCGGAACTGGACTGGAACAGGCGATGTACTTCGCACCGAGACAGGACTGGAACTGGGCCCGGAGGTCCACTCAGGAAACGGGTTAGCGGAACGGCAAACTTGTTCCAAGCCGGAACTGGATTCTCCAGGTGGAGAACTTCAAACTGGAACTGGACTGGAACTGGACCGGGTGGTCCAAACAGGAACTGGTTGCTGGAACGACACTATTGTTCCAAGCCGGAACTGGACTCTACTGGTGGTGAACTTCACACCGGGACTGGACTGGAACTGGGCCGGGAGGTCCACTCAGGAAACGGGTACTGGAACGGAACTTGTTCCAAGCCGGAACTGGACTCTTACGGATGGTGAACTTCACACCGGGACTGGACTGGAACTGGACCGGGTGATCCACTCAGGAACTGGTTACTGGAACGGCACTATTGTTCCAAGCCGAAACTGGACTCTTACGGGTGGAGAACTTCACCCCGGGACTGGACAGGAACTGGACCGGGAGGTCAACTCGGGTACTGGACAGAAAGCAGAGGGTAGTTAACAAGGGATTTTAGACAGGAATTGGACCGGGAGGTTTTCACGGAGGTAATCCGACAACAAAGGTAGGTAGCCGGCGAAACTCGGCAGGGCTGGGTGGTGTGGCGTAGCTCAGGTAGGTCCGGTTGGAGCTGGCTGAATTCCAGAGAACCTGGAACCGTAACCGTAGTACAGGAGGTAGCTACGGCCGGACAGGAACAACTGAAGAGTAGCCAGGCTAGAACACAACAGCGGACCTTTCACGAGCTGGAGTTGGAGGTACCGTAACACACACACACACACACACACAGGGAACAGACGCTGCTACAGATGGGTAGAAGCCGGGGCAGCTGGTGGTTAGAAGGAGACAGGTTAGCGGCATGCAAACAGCAAACGTCAGGGGAGGATAACTACCAAACTGCAGGACAGGTGAACTGAAAGCTGTAAGGGGAATTAACCCACAACCAAGCGATCAGCAAACTCGGGACCAGAAACGAGAAGAATGCACAACGAGTGAGGTTACTTAACGAACTGGCGCCGACTAGCAACCAGACGGGGGTTTAAATAGTGCAGGGAATCATGGAATAAATAAGGGACAGGTGTGGAAATTAACCGGGAGTGATTGCTAAACACAAAGGTGAGGAATGCATGCAACGAGGGGGGAAAGCGATAGGCGGAAACTAAAGTGGGAAACCAAACGAACGAGACAGAGGGGGAAACGCCCAGACTGCAGCAGAGGGGAAAACACGGACAAAGGGATCCAACATGACACGGAGGGAAAAAGGGAAAACACGGAAAAAGGGAAAACACGGAAAAAGGACAGGAAGGGAACGGAACGTTACAGGTTATCCTAAATAATCAAATACTTCCTGCTCTACATGTGTTCCTTGTGTACACAGGGATGAGCAACTTTGTTTCTTCTCCAGAAACTTCTGCTGGCTTTGGGATTATTCACTCACATACGTATATGTGACATGTTTATTCTGACAGGGGGGCAGATCATGGGAAGTTTGTAACATATAAGAATATGGCCATGGTGTAGACAAAGTTAATCAAGCTCACCCCTTTCTCTGGTGTTAAAATAGCTTCTCCAGAAGATTATCATTAATATGCCAATCACTAGTTTGAGACACACAGCACCAATGAACTAAAATATGCCAATCTTCCTTATGGTGTGCCAGCTCAAACTCAATGAAACTAGTCATTGTGTATACTTCAACATTTAAAACATTTTCTTTCTAAAGCTATACGAAATTAATTGTAATTCAAAATACTATTGGTTTAATGGTTTGTGTTTCCATTTTGTTTGTTTCCCAACAACCATGTCCTCTGGATCCCTCCTGCCAATCTGAGATGGCTCACTGCTTACAGGATTAACTGCACTTACGTTCCCAATAGTTTTACACATAATTGCCTAATTAGACCTACACCAATTCAAGTCCACGACATGTGCTTACTGACATATTTTAAGTTGAAAAATTGCATCCACATGTACATTGTGAAATCAATTAAGTATGCTGAGAGGACATGCAAGAATTAATTTTCCCCTGTTATAAACATCAGTCTATTGTACTTCCCCCCCAAAATTAGTGGAAGAGCATTTCTGCTTTGTTCTCAAAATGAGCCTTGCGACCTTTGCTGATTGCTGGGTAATTTATACTGTAAACTGCAGCATGGGCAGCTGTGAGAAAAATTCAGTAAAAACTGCAACAACAAAAAAATTTTAATAAATCATTACTCCCTTTGAAGGTCATTGACTTTGGAGTCCTTTTTATATGTTATTATACAGTGCTTTTCATCTGTTCGTTTTCTGCCATTTGTGCTGAAGAATCAGAACAGGCTGCTTCAGTTCAATCAGCTTCTATTTTCAGCAGGTGAAAAATGTTCGGACTGCAGATCATTTTGAAGCAAGTGTTACCAAGATTTTGTTCTTTTCTTTTTATTTGAAAGCATAATTTCACTGATTTCAGTGCGACACTGCTGCTCCATTCCGATTTGACCTCCAGTATAAATTATTTATCGGTCCCTCACATAGGGGTCATGTCACATAGCAAGACATGTATGGGTGTGTTTGGAATATCCATAACTGAATGTTCTGAATGATTGTGAAACAATGGGGGTTAATTAACTGGCCCATTATAGCTTAAAATACACAAGAAGAGAATTTGTGGATAGACTACATACAGTAAGATTTTTTTTGTTTTTAATCAAGCAAATCATGTTACAGAATACAAGAGTAACTAGTATTTGAATCAAACAAGCAATACAACGTATATTATAACAAACAGTGAATAACAAGCAAAACAAAACTTTATAAAAATAAAACCCATGATCAAATGGAAATGTGATTTTATGTCACACTTACGGCACGAGTAGGCTTATTGCTAGTAGGCATCATTTCATCAACTATATAATCATTTCATCAAGCATCGTTATGATCATTTCAGTCCTGACAAACATCTGTAACTCCCGGCAGAATTTAGGAGACATCCAGTGAAACAGTTCGTAATAAACCGCCAGCTTGTTCCGTGTAACAGTAGCTATACCCTACACTAAAAAAAATCATAAAAACGGCAACATTGCTGCCAGGCTTTTCATCATTTTATTACAGTATAACCATTCCAAACACACAAAATCTCTCATTTAAATATGGCTGTTTGTGGCTGGAATAATTTACATAATGACTCTTAGTTGATCACCCGCAAAGTGTGAAATGATAATGCGTGCAAATACTTTGGCTGCGCCCGCAAAATAACACCCCTTATTTGGGATGTTAGTAAATCGACCCCATAGTTGAAACAGTGTGAACTATGCCAGTCAATGAGGTCTCCTCTTTCAGCCATGCTTGCAATAATAATTTGGATGTTCTTCTCTTTCATTTACCCATTTTTGTTCACTACCTGTAGCTTTATAGATTATATATAGTTACATATTTTCTCAGAAATGCAATGCATATATTTGTAATTTAGTTGGCTGTGTGCTTTGTATTTCGATATATCACAATGTTTTGATTTCACTTTTTGTGGTAATTTTTTTTGTGGTACAGGAGAGAGCATAATCTCAGCTGGAGAAACAGGTTCCCAAGTACTCTCTGGGTCCTGTTCACACTGATCTCTCTGTGGGCTGGCTCAACAATCACTGCTGAAGTGGAACAAAATGCCCATAATTTTACATGAGCCCGAGGTCCCTCTTTCAATGCGCAAATTTACATTCACAACCACCCATTTTGCATCCATCACTCAGTTTACAGCTACTGAGCTACAAGGAGAGTTTGAGAAATAACAACTTCCTGCCTCTTTGGGTTCCCTTTTATCTCCATAACTGTCCTTGTCAATGCTGCTACAGAAACAGATGGAGACCGAATGCAGCATGTCTCACAGAAGAGAAAAAAATTCAGGATACCGAGATAACGTTGATCATTTGGGCGGTTTTTTTTTGTCTTTTCTCTTGTTCTCTACTTCCACTGAGAGGCAGGGTGCGAATTACGGGGGGGTCAGGGGGGGCTAAACCCCCCCGGATGTGACGAGAGCCCCACTGGAGATACACCAGGGGAACTCTTGGGGGGGTCTTTACAAAACAAAATCTGTTTAAATTAGATTTTAAATATTCAGATGTTGTTCTGTAGCAGAATATTGTATATAAAATGTGTATTACAAATGTTAGCACCCCCATGGTGGATTATTCAATTTTTTCCTCGAGTACTGTAGTTGTCACCCAACCCTAGGGAGGCGCTATGTACAGAGCAAGCGCGTGCATGTTTTTTCCTCGTTTGGTAAAAATCGTTTTCCTTGTCACACAAAGAAAAATACTTTAACATGTAATTATTTCATTAACTATTCACTGGTTTTGGACGAAGAAAACGCCGTCTACTTTGACATATTGCTCAGTGTTGACATTGTAGCGCATTTTGTCAGTCAGCACTGGTGTGAGCAGCACCGTTTTTTATCTGTTGTGTAGCTTCTGGCCAGACTCTATTGGGGAGATTTTAGCACACTATTTGCTGCTACTGTGTCTAGGTCTGCATTGATTAGTGTAAATGGGCTCCTGAATGAGTGAATTAGTGTCCTACTGCTCCTACTGCATATAGTTTGAACGTTTCTGGTGCTTAGACTTAATTCATGGGTACGTTTACATGCACAGCAATATCCGATTACTGGAAACGATCAGCTTACGCCAGTATTTAACTTATTGCGTTCACATGGACATAAGAAATGTGATTACTACTCCAAAAGCCGCGTTTACATGATTCTCTCCATAATCAGCTCTGTGGAAAACGTAGCTACTAACTGCTTCCTGTTGTAAGGACAAAAATTATCCGCCCGTCAAAAATTTACATTAGGCTATTATTATTATTATAGCTAGCTAGTAATTATTATAGCTACTTATTTATAGCTAATTGCTAGTAGTGGTTGATTTATATTATTGTACTAGCTAGCTTTACCGATCTCTAAATCTGGCGAATTTCCCGAAAATTTCACTTATTTAATGTGCTAGCCACAAACTAGCTAGTACAAACACAAGCACGTAACACTGAACAATATATTTTCACCGGTGAAATGCAAATTTAATAATAAAATTCTGGAAGTGAGATGCTGAAGGAACCCCAGGCATAGCAAATGTTGACGGGTGGAATCATTTTGACGTTACACCGCCTCTTCTGCCTGACATGCGTAGTTTTGAAAAGCCGAAAGAAACCGGAGAAAGGTGTTTACATGCTCCAAAAAATCGAAAGTTTGTCCAAAAAAACCAGGGGTGTTAATCGGGTTTCCAAAACACGGATTATGACCTTACATTATCGGATAAAGGTGTTTACATGACCATTTCAGTAACCAGAGTATTGCCATAACCGGGTTCAGATCGGAGTATTAGTGTGCATGTAAACGTACCCAGTGTCAGACTTCATCTCACTGAAGCACGCGCATGCGTATGATGTAGTGGATCTCCGTGTCTGTGGGCCTTTGCTGAAAAATAGGAGACCCCCCTGAAAGTCACAGTGTAATTCGCACCCTGCTGAGAGGTACACAGTAGCTGCTTCATTTAGTGTACACAGGCTGCAGATAGTGAGCTTGTATGACCAGGTCAGGCAGCTGCTGTTTCTCCCTCCTTTCAGCCCTCAGAAAGCATGCTGGGATGCCTGTACACGGCTGCATTCCATGGGAATATAGATAAAAAAATATAGAGATGACTACCTTTCCCTTGTTCTGTCTGCCTCGCTCTTTCTTGTCCAAAACGGTTTGGTGTGCTGTCCCCCTGGACCCTTGCTATTGCTAAAACAGGTGTTGTGGGGGCTGAGCTGGGCTTTCAGAATGAGAAAACAGGAAAAGGAATGAGCCTGAAGAACAAGCTGAGCAGCACTCCAGCCCACCAGTACATTCGTCATCCTCTCTGGATCTTTGTCCTCATCCATTTATCTATTTATTTAGTTGTTTATTTATTTATTATTGTGGGGAGCTGTGAAAACTACGCAGAGAAATATAATTAATGTGAGGTTTAGCCATTATTTGGTTTCACTGAACAAAACCAATTTTCCCAAATGAAAACCATATTTCCCGCCTGTTCTCGTGGGTTTAATGAAATGGCCACTAAATAATTGGCACCTAAACCCTGAATGGTAGATTAGGGGGGGGGGGGGGGGGGTGTCAAGGTAATTCATTGATGTCAGTTATATTCTTAGTAGGGACAAAGCGGACTTTAGTTGAGGGACAAAGGGCTTTCCTGTCCTGAAATATGGGCAATACTGTTGGCAATACTAGCAAAAATGCTAGATATCCAAATACGACATGATGTTCCTTTCATTGTGTTGGCATGCTTTTTGTTTAATAATATCAAGGCAGCATATTCACAAAGACAGCCTGTGACTGCAGTATCCTCTATACTCAGGAATCAAAGCACTAAAACATATATTCAGTTCAGGATCTGGGGACTGCAGTTCTCCACCAGGCTTACATCTCACACATATGCAGTATAGTACACCTCAAAATACACTTCAAAGACAAAATAGCATTATTTTTCTTGTTTTTTCCTCTGTAGATCCTCCTTTTTTCAGTTCCAGAGAACACAGGTGCAGTAGCAGGTATCTTTTTAGTGTGACAGACTTGGAAGCAGAACTGGAAATTAATACTTAATTAGTTAATGATTTGTTCATGCTACCTAAGGCATTAGTTTGTGTTATATAATGGAACTGTACTGCAAGTGATGCACAAAGGTCCTACACATCCTTTGTCGATGGCATAGCTGACATTATTGAGTCTGATTAATACGTTGTCAATGATCTGTATGTGTTAATTAAAGCATTGTCATGATAGATAATGGAACCTTATTAATTACCTAAATACCATGAAAGATTCAGGGTTTGTACAGAAAATGGGTTTCAAAATGAATGTTACAGGCTGTGGCTACAGTGAGGGCCGGTCTCGCAAGGCTTACTGCAAGTTTTGCAGGAAAGACATTGGGATGGCAGGTATGCCATCTGCCAAGTTACAGCTTGGCAGAGCATGCCCCATACCTATAATGCACTAAGAGTTTGGCACTTTTCAGGGTTTCCTACAGAAGTAACCACAATGACCACAGACTCTCAGCCCTTAAAAACATTAACTTCTGTATGTTCTGACCTCATGTAACCACACAGCATTCAGATAGAACTTCACACATCCACACAATAAAGCCCCAAACTTGGGTTATTTTGCGGTTTTTCTTCTGATTCTTCTTCTTCTTCTAATTCTTCTTCTTCCCATTTTTCCTGCCTACCCAGAGACACTCACTACCTGCCTGCCTCCGTACCCTCAAAGAATAATTCTCCCCATTGGATAACAACATCGTATACCTGCTCTCCCAAGCTTATCGGCCAATAAAAACGCTTCAAACTAGTGTGCACACATCACAGAATCACAGACAAAACCGCTATATGGCCTTGTGTATTCCATGAAGCTACTGTGGCCTACTGGTTACAGTTGCTCCCTCTGACACAGAGGATTTGGGGTTTGAGCCCAACGGGACATTTATTTTCAACAAAAACAATGTGCAACTGTTAAATACTTTTCATTTATTACACTGTTATTATTTTCACATTAACAAACGTATTTTTATTGCAAAGGCAAAAGACGTTTCCAATATTAACTGTTCAATGTTTCACTTGTATTTCACTTGTACTACAGCAAAATGGTGAAAGTCAGACAGACACTGACAAATGGCCTATAGCCTATATCACGTGACTGTACCCCTTTGGTCTTTTGGTTAGCGATAAGACTTAGTATGCGAGAGACGTGGGTTCGTACCCCGCCTGGTTGGTACTAAAGTGTAATTTCATTTTGGACTCAAACAGTGTGCACAGTGTGTTCTGGTTTTCTCATACAAGAATGTTTTTTTTTTATTGCAAAGGCAAAGACACGTTTACAATATTAACTGTTCACTTGTAGCCTGTTAGTTAAACTGGACACCACGGCAAGTTCCATGAAATAATTTAGGAAAGGTTGGATAGCATTGCTTTGGAATAGAGTTAGTTTATTTAGTGTGAGCTACGATAGGCAATATTGTTCATTGTAACTTGGCCACATTTTGATATCAATACTTTTAAATGCAGGCCTAGTTTTTGCAAGTTGGAATTAAGGACTTATAGACAGCGTTCTGTAGGCTATGCGTGAGTAACTTGACTTTTTTTACGTCTGAGACATTTTTGATCCGATTGACATATACATGATGGGGGAATCAGAATCTGGTCCTGCTGCCTTGTTGTTCTTCAGTTGTGCGATGGCCTTTTTAATTTCCAGCTTCGTGGGCTTTCCACAGTTGATGACCAGGTTTGTCTCCATAGGTTGAATGTCTGGAGGGTTAGGTGGTGATGGTCTGTTCAGGAGTTCTTCAAAATACTCTGCCCATCTCTCCTGCTGTTGCTCTTGTCCTATGATTGTCTTCCCTTCCTTGTTCACTGGTCGCTCTGGACGGCTGGTCTTGCCGGATAGCTTCATGGTGGTGTCATACAGATCTTTTCATGTTTCCTTTAGCTGCTGCCTCCTCTGCTTCTTTAGCCAGGTTGTCGATATAGTTTCTCTTGTCCCTCTTGGCGCTTTTCTTTACCTCTCTGTTGATGTCTATGTATTCTTGTTGAGCTTTTGCCTTGGTTGCCCTTGTGCGACAGTTGTTAATCTCTGCCTTCTTTTGTCGCCTCTCTTCTATCTTGCGTAGTGTTTCTGCTGATATCCACTCTTTCTGCTGGTGCTTCTTCAGTCCAATCACTTCCTGGTATGTTGTTGTGATGGCCTCTTTTACTTTTTCCCATTTGTCTTGCATGTCTTCTTCACTGCTCCATTCTTGCAGCACTTGGAATCTGTTCTTCAGATTCAGTGTGTATTCCTCCCTTTTCTGTGTCTTTCAAAAGACAGGTGTTGAACTTCTGCCTCTTTGTTGCTGCTTCCATCCAGTGCTTCTTCAGTTTCAGTTTCAGTGTGGCGACTAGCAGGTGGTGATCTGATGCCACATCTGCTCCTCTCCTCACTCGTTGGTTCCGCAGTGATCTTCTGAACTTCCTGGTTATGCAGAAGTGGTCTGTCTGGTTCTCGGTGCGTAGTACTGTACCACGTTCATTTAGATCTTCCTCTTCTTGGTTCTAAAGGAAGCTGTTATGAGTCTTGGCCCATGTGCATCCCATCCAATCAGTGCTCTCTGTGCTGTTCTTGATAGAAGAAGGCCAACTCCCTCGGAGTGCGGGGCTTTGTCTTCTTCATGGCCGGAGTAGAGTAGCAGCTCTCTAGTCATCAGTCTTTGTTGTCCAGCCTGAATCCATCTTGTCTCGCTAATTCCTAACAGGTCTAGGTTGTATCTCCTCATTTCTGCTGCTACTTACATTGTCTTTCCGGTCTCATACATGGTCCTGACGTTCCATGTTCCGATCCGGATGTCTCTGGTTGACAGAAGGGGTTTCGGCTCTGTCGCTTCCTCGCGGCTTTCATCACACAGCGTCATATTTCTTCTTAGTGAAGAACCTTCCTCTACCAGGGTTGGAGTCTGTCTTTCTGTTGTCAACGTTTCTGTAACAGGGTGGTGTTTTATGGGGTGGAGTTGTTAGCCTCACGCCCAACCCCCCAACCTGGAGGACCAGGTGCTGCTTTTCATCTGGCCTCTATCCTGAAACCTGCCCGGCTTGGTTGAACCTGCTGGGGTATGACCCCCTCCGGTATAGCCTTCAGGGTCACGGAGGCACACAAGCCTCCCCACCGCGGCAAGGTAACAACACAAGGGGAAGAATGGTAACTAAGGCAGTAGTTAATGTTACTTAATGAATCCTTATTGTAAAGTGTTACCGGCACATCTTGATATAGCTGGGGACATTCTGTTATTTCAACAATTCTGAAATAATATTGTCATAAGAAACTAGTAGAAAAGCATTTTGGTTCTGCCCTCTAACAGCTGGAATTTTCTCTCTGCTCCCCACTCTGTCCACACCCCAATCATGATGTCAGATGTACCTCTTTGGAGGTACCTCTACGTCATATGGACAATTGTTGCCGCCCACAACGGAAATAGCCGGCACCTGATTGGTTAGATGCACTACGGTCCTTACGTTTTTCAACCAGAACAACGTGGTGTCCTGTTCATAAACTCTCTTATTCCACCTTATACCATGGCTTGGCTAAATACTCGATTCTGATTGGCTGGAGGGTGGGCATTTATTTTGTTAAACCGCCCGGCAACGAAGTAGCGCCGGCAACATTTTAATCACCGTTCTAAATTAATACGCCGTCTACGTTATCTGCTGCCAGCGCCATTAGAGTCGACACTTTTATGAATGGTATCCATAGCAACACCAACAGCTGATTAATAAAGCCGGCAAATAACCCTAAATCCGCCGATTTAAAAAGTTTGTCTTCGCCAAATATCTTAGTTACAACAACTTTAATCTAGCAAAGAAGTTTTGTGGTTAGAGGTGCAGTATTTATTCAGTTTGGAAATATGAACGTAACATAGTAGGGCTTTACCTAATGTAGCTAATGTAACGCTGACGTGAGCAACGCTGGTTGCGAATGCGAACAAGTTACTTCACAAAGCACGTTAATCTGTATATTAAAAAAACATTTTATCCAGCGAAATGTCTTAGATATGACAATTAACAGTAACAAACTCTGTATCTACAGTAGGCTATTTTTTTCAGATGTTCCCATCTTATGATGCAGATCGTGAAATGCAATTTCCTTAGCCTGGGCTGTTTAAAATAGGCTGCGTGACCAAAGCATTTTTAAAAAGCAAGACGGAGAGAGGGAGGTAAATTGAGTTGCGGTTTCATGCAATTTTCTTAAATAATGTAACTAATGACAAAAATAACCAAAATTGGTGCTAATTTTATGGTATAAAGTTGAGAAGGAACTATTTGCTTCCTTATAGAATCAATTGTTTTCAGAACTACCAACGAGAGGTTTTTGCATAACTACGGACAAAATAGAACTAGTAACGAGAAATAGAAGCAGCAACGAGATGTTTTCTGTTCAAATAGAACTACCAACGAGCAGTTTTGCATGACAACGGCAAACGTATGCCAAAATGACCTCGGAAGGATATTTAAATTTCAGCTGATAAAGTCGATAAAAATCAATAAATATAAATGTGACTATATATAATAATTGTTGGTAACCATGGTATAAGCGCAATAATGACCTCGGAGCCGGGCATTTAACAGTTGAAATGCCCTTTGCGGAGGGAATCCGAACGTAGCCTAGACAATCCTCAACGCAACAAGATGGCTGCGCCTCGGGCAATTTACTACCTCCGCGTCGGGCATTTAAACAGTTAAATGCCCGGCTCCTCGGTCATTATTGCTTACTAAATAGTCCACTAAAATACGTTTCTGAAAATATTTGAGGTGAGAAATAGGCCCTGCAGTTGCTGAATCTTGATTCATATTACATCTGCAACTTCTAGTTTTACAGTTTGATCCGATTTATATGAAATAATTTGTACATTGCATGTTAATTTATGCAAATGACAATGGACACACCTCCTCTGCCCCCACCCCTCTCCCTCACTCCAAGAAGTATTTTTCTAAATTGTGTAGTAGGCGGAGACAGGCTGAGACAGTGGGTGCACTTACTCTTTAAAGTACCGGACCAAACATGCTCCTCCTTGTTTTCACAGTTAAAAAACATTAACACCATTGGGCCTATATAGAAATACCTCTGATTTCATTTGCATTATGCATGCACATGTACAAGTATATTAGAATAAATGAATTGATAAATTCATATTAATCCTGTGAGAATGGTTCCAGAGAGAGAGCATCAACACTGGAGAGACTGGGTAGGACCTATCACTGGACCAATAGCAGGGAGGCGTGTTTTGTTGACGTTCCTATTTCAGCTGTTAAGCTCCGCCTTCCTGACTTGCCATTGGTTTGCTCCTTCAGAGAGGTTTTTAATGAGTTAATGGGGATAGATCCATGGATTGATTATTTGTTGGGCATGCTGAATAAGCAGAATTAGTCTGATCAGCTTGTCGGATCAGATGATTAAAAATCTGAATATTAGCACTGCCATAGATTCCTGCTGCTCACGATGGCAGCTGTCAACACATGTGGGGTGATCTAGCTCAAATACATTTCTTACCTTTAGAATCAGCAATCTGTGAGATGTTTAATTCTCACTCTATATGGGTGATCTCTGTGTTCAATGTAAATGTGCAAATCACTGAGAAATCAAATGTATCAGTAATTTCTCCATGTATCCCATATGAATTAATCCCATCTAATAGGAATGCACCTTCTTCTGTGAAGTGGAACAGAGTGTAAGACACAACTCTGCTAGCTATCTCGACCTTAGGGTGTCCCAATACCAAAAATAGTTACAGTTCAAACATATTAACATTTATGTTCATAAATGCAAAGCAGACATGATGATACACTAATATGTAATATGTCACATATAGTTTCAATAATATATTAAATATGTTTTTTGAAAATTCAATTACATTCCTGAAATTAAACATATTAGGAATGCAATGTATGTAATTGAAGAGTGTTTTTCCTAAACTCACTCAGCCCAGTTTTACCAATTTTGAGAAAATCAACATTTATTTTAAATTGGTGTTTAAGTTTTTTTGCATGAAAAATCACATTTATACACAATAAAACTACAAATTATACCCACCTTGAAAAATATGGTTTATCAAAACTTAGTGAGGTTTGGTTTTGAAAAACACTCTTCAATTGCATTACAAATATATTTAATTTCAGAAATTGTATTTTATGTCTTTAATATATTATTGAAACTATATATATCGAGCAAACATTTCACAGTACAATTCATTTTATTACAATATGTAATACATTATAACTAAAACATTGCACATGCATTTAACTGTTACATTTTAGCGTATAGTTTTTTTCTAAAGTCTTAAGGCAGAAATTACTTTGTATTTTTTGTTTTACCATATAATTAATTTTCTTTATTAATATTTTTATTTCGTTTTTTTGTATTATTTATGGGTCTTCCAGACATCCCGCTTATTTCTTCATCATCATATTGATTTTTCCAGAAAATAACACCCCTATGGTGTGAAAACCTCATGAATTTGGCATGGCCGTCATTGCTGTGCACGTCATCATAAAGATCTCTTATGTGCTACAGTGAATAAAGGCCTCTGCCAGATAACATCCTACCATAGGAGGTATAAAAATGCTGCGCAGGCCTGTAATTATGGCTAGCATGGCTGCGAGTAGAGACTTCAGTGGCTTTAAAAGATTGATTATTTGGTCGGAGCTGAACTTGCTCACATTTCATGTGTAACGGCTCTGCGATGGACAGGGCAGATAGCGTTAGTGCCTGTGCATTGTCATGCGTGCTTTGACAATAAACTCATTCTGTGTGACTGACTAAGTGGTGCAGTGAATGAGTAGCAGTGATAGGCCATTGTTTTCATCCCCATGTGAGAAGTGTGTGCACTGTGTGGAAGTAAGTCCTTTGACTCCCTCCTCGTTAAATTCAATTTAAGATGGGTTTTTCGAGTGGAAGAATACTCAAGATAAAGATGAAGGAAATAGCAGAAGTATAATCTTTTATTAAATGGTCAAATGTTGATTCAACATGGGAAAACCACAAACCTACGCAGAGGATTCAGAATTCCCCGAACAATAACAAACATTAGTTTTTACAATATCATAACTCCTCCTTTACGTTGCTAATACACCAATGATATGCGGTAACACCTTTTCATAATATCTTATTTTATCCAATAACAAATTAGGCAAAACATTAATATGTTATATGACCTGTTCTTACCCTATGCGCTTGGGGGCACTCTTGATCTATCAAATAAAATTGTTTGTGAACTCTCCTCCCACCTGTTGGGTCAGCACGATCTATAAGTACAACTCCTGCTTTGTTATGGAACACAGGAGGAAAACATTCCTGTTTTGACTGGTGTGCTAGATGCCCTCGTCCTTGCTGACAGAGAACTATCCTGCACCCTCTCACAACCCCCCATCTCAGTACTTTTCCACTAGATCTTGACTGTATTATTTAATTATTTATATATTTGCATATGAGGCTTTTTTGGGCCTACGGCTTACTTCCACATTCCCCCCTTTGAGACCATACGGTCTCACACTCTCTTGTTGATACTTCGCCTGGTGGTGGAGTTATGTTATGACATTAGTATTGTACGATAAAAATAAACATTTGTAATTGATTAGTTTCATGCATAATTTACTTAAGTTAATATTTCCTCTAATTAACAATTAACAGATGATCTATCAAACAGTAAATAAGTAAATACTAAAGAATATCTAAAAGTTAATCAAAAATATCAAAAATTTAATCAAAAATAAAAATTTAATCAAAAATATAAAAAGTTAATTAAAAATATCAAAAGTTAATCAAAAAGCTACTGTATTTAATGATTTTTAATGATCATCTAATTTTGATTCGCTATAATTATACAAAGATTATATAAAAAGAATTGAATTATACTTGTAATGTCTTCTTCCTCTTCTTAGGAGCCCATATTCTAAGAAGCCTGAGGAGAGGTTACTAGCACTTCACTCAGGCGTCTCCTAACTTCTTCGCCCTTTTCCTTAATCTATTTATGTGTCTGTTTTATCTATCCTAAGGGCCTTTAGTCAGTTGGGGCTTTATTATGTCCCCTTTGAGTTGTTCTTTTCTTCATGTAGTCAGTGTATGTAATATGTGTGATCCTGGGGTGCCAAATGGATAAATCTATTCTGACTATTTTTGAAATGTATTTATTTTTTTAAATTTTTTATTTAAAACTAGTTTTTAGAACCATTGTCGCTGCTCAGGGTCTGACAGACCCCGAATCTCGGGAAAATGTATCTTGCCAAGGCTTTAGCTACAGTTTTAGAATCCGCATGCGCAGTGGGGAATGCTTCTACCCATCTTGATATCATGCTAGTATAAACCAATGTTTCTGTATTTCTCTCATCATCTCCCCCCTTGCAGAGTGGCCAACACCATGGGCAGCTCTGCTCAGACTCTTGCCAGGGCTACCAGTTCTGCTTGTTAGGCACTTGTCCCTGGGCTTAGAGCTGATTCTTCGATCGTTTGATATGTCCATGGCCCTTCTTGTCGTACTACAGCATATCCGGCTCTCCTTTTTCCTGTGCGGGGATCAATGGATGACGAACCGTCCACAAAAAGCACGTGGTCCAGAGCCATCAGTGGTTCTTGTTGTAAGTCTTCTCTTGCTCTTGCTTCTGCTTCCACCACTCTTTCACATTCATGTGGTTGGCCTTCTTCTGGGGTCATCATTAATTCCGCTGGGTTCGCAGCTTTGCATCTGATAATGGTCAATCCTGGCTGTGTGAGTAGGATCTCGTATCCTGATACTCTCCGATAAGTTAGGGATGATTTCCCTCTACTGAGTAGTGCTTCTACTGCATGTGACACATACAGGGTAACTTCATGCCCTGCCGTTATTGGCATTGCTTGCCTTCTCTACTGCAAAGGTGGCTGTTGCCAGCCCTTTCTCTGGAGTCCTCTTTTTGCAGTACCCCGTCATTCCTAAGAATCTCTGCATTTCTTTCACCGTTCTCGGTCTGGGCACCTTCGTAATTGTTTCAATTCGTTCTGCTGAAATACTTTTGCTCCCTTCCTTAAGAGTATGACCCAGGTATTGCACTTGTTCTTGACAAAACTGTAATTTTGACTTGGATACTTTGTGGCCTTTTAGTGTCAGTTCTTGTAACAGTTTCTTACTGTCCTCTTTGCATGCGGTCATACTTGGGCTGCATAGGAGAAGGTCGTCCACGTACTGGATGAGAGTGCTTCCCCCTTTGGCGCAAAGTCCGCTAGGTCATTTCTGACCATTTGATTGAATAGGCTAGGGGATTCTACATATCTTTGATAGCATTTCCTTTGCTTCACACTCTCCCTCTGCTCCTAGGGGTGTAGGATTCTCAAGGCATCCCTATTGAAGGGGATTCTGTTAGGGACTCATTCCCCATTGTTGTTGTGGCTGCTGTGGCTGCTCCTACATGTTTTGCTGTGGGATCATCGCTATCTGGTTCTCGGGTCCTTGATATGATGGCATTGGCGGGTACGATGGCCACCACCCAGGGTTTGCTCCTTAGTTCATGTGGCCTCTTGATTGGAATCCTCTTCCTCTTCCTCTGTGACATTTCCTGGCCCAGTGTCCCATCTTTCCGCATCTCTAGCAGTCTTTTTGCTGCCACTGGCCCTGGTTCGTCCATGGCCTTTGGAAATTTGGTCCAGCCCATTCGATGGATGGGCCCTGTCCTCCTTGGACTTGTTGTGGGGGGGGGTTCCTGTATCTGCTGGGTTATCATTGCTGCTTGAATTTGAATTCCCGGATCTTCTCTCTCCCTGTCGGCTATCTGGAGAAGTAACAGTTTCTTCTTTAGGGATTTATTCTGCCCTTCTGAGGTCTTCATACTTTCTCTGTGCAGCTTCATGTGGTGGACAAGATGGGCTCTTTGTTTATCCCAATTCTCCTGGGGAAGCCCCCTTGCTTAGGGCCTTTATTACTGGTTCGTTTACACAACATGTGAAAGAACATTGTCGATGTTCCTTGTTTTCCATGTCTCCTGCCTTCTGTTGATAAAATCATGGATTACATATCTTCTTAACATCTCCCATGCACAGGGGCAGGTGAGTCGTCCTCATCTCTACCCTCGCTTATCCATGGCCCTTCTCCATCTGTTATTTTTGGTAAATCCTTAACCATGTTTTCCAGGTCCATTGATGACCATGGGGTGTACTTAGTGAGTGGCTGTTGTCTCCCTGGTTGGGGTAGGACTTGCAATGGGGCCAGGAAGGTTTCTTCATCCTCTTCATCTCCTTCTTCCCCTGGATTGTATCGATCAGGTGCTCTCCTTCTTCTGCCGCTCTTCCTGAGGATTTTGCTGGCACTGTTCCCGGCATCTCCACCATGGATATCACTACTGATGTCATAGACCTGCTTCAATTCTTGAACTCGTTGCTGCGAGTACCCTCCTTCGCGCAGGAATGCTTGTTCTGCTTTCTTCACCTCCTTTAGGGTTTGTTTTCAGCATTTCCTTCGTCACTTTCTTTTTCTTCCTTATTGCACTTTCATCTGATTCTTCACTATTAGAGGAGCTTGATTCATCTTTGGGAATGGCAGTTGACTTTAGTTTCACTTTTCCTTTGATGTCATATTCTCCTCTCCTTGGGTCTCTTCCAGCTCTTCTTGCTTCTCCTTTCGGTTTCGTTTCTTCTGCTCACATTTCACATTCTCACACCTTCTTCTCACTTCTCACATCCCTCTGCTTCTTCCATTGCCTGTTGATATCTGGTGGCACATCCTCGCTTGCTGCTCCTTTCAAATTCACGTGCCCCCGACAACTTGACTGTTTCTTTCTTGCAACTTGTCATTCCCTGATTCTCTGGCCCGTCATGAGGTGTGTGGAGGCATGGGAATGGTGTGCTATTTGCGGGATTTCCCTCGTTTCCTCAGCTGTCACTCTGGGCTGTCTCTGATTCTCCTTCCTCTGGGCCTGCTGCTGTAACTTTTGATCTTATTAAAACGGTTTCCAAATTACCTTCTACTTCCAGGGTCCCTTTCACTTTCACCAACTCTGGTCTCATCCTCACAGTAGTCTCAGGCCCCTGGCTCAAATCTTCTTGTTCCCCAGTGCTGTTCAATAGGGGATACAGGCCTGTAGCTCCATTTGCTTCCACTGATTGCAGGTATTGAAGTCCAAAAGTACCTTCCTTAGGCCATACCAAGGGACTACCTCTTGTCCATTTTTCTCATTTTTTCATAGTCTTCTCATAGTCATATTTCAAGTCTCATAGTTTGAAATAATTCACTCATGCAGGAGAGAGGTGTCTTTAAAGTCTCGCCCTTTCGCGTTTTCAAATCTTTATTTTTCTTTAGCCCATGCAAGCTTATTCTAGTTAACTGAAAGTGAAACTAAAACTGAAACAAAAATAAAAAATAAAAAATAAAAATAAAAACATTTTAGTTAACTGAAATAAAAATAAAAATAAAGTGACTTTTAAACTTTTAAAACTAACTGTAGTGGTGCAAAATGAACTGGAATAAAAAAATAAATAAAAATGAATCATGAATTCTTTTTAGTTTCAGTTTCTGATTGCATATAGAGTAATTTAAAACATTCAAAACCAATATTAATAATTTACACTTTCTCTCCCTCTAAATTAGAAAGTGAAATTAAAAACTAATAAAAAATAAAAACTAAATGAAAAACTTACAACTATAATAACTTTGCCTCCATGTTTTCTTTTTAAAATAAAAAATAAAAATAAAATAATAAACAATAAAAACAAAAAATAATTTTCTTAATTGATTTTTCTTAATTGATTTATAATTCATTAATTTATTCTTAATTGATTTTTCTTAATTGATTTATAATTCATTAATTTATTCTTAATTGATTTATTATTATTATTATAATTCAGGGGACCACTCTGTTCTTGGTAGCCACGCCTTTACCTTTAATCCTGTTAGTTCCCAGTTAGTGACTGTGACTCGTGTGGCTCCTCCCCCTGAATGCCCCTGCTCAACTTCCCCTTCTACCTCCTCAGTTCTCAATTCCCTCACTGGGGTACACTCCAGCCAAACGGCTCCGTCTGCCCACCAGTCTAAACATATTTTAAATATTTCTCCTGTTTCTGTGGCCTTGGGTAGGGATTTATTAATCCCTGGATGGCAGCACAGAGATTTTACTCCATATAACTGTTCTCATGTTAATTATTCTCCCACTGTATCTTTATTCCTGTATGTTATTGTGTATTCCCACAATAACATACACAATAACAGACACATAATATTTCCACTTTTCTAGTGGAGTACTATTTATCTAAGTAAAACCCTGTTATTTACATAATTTCCTTCAGCATTATATACAGCATATCGAAAATACAACAAATTATATTATAACGTTATTATTATAACGTTAGTACACCACCTTATCTTTTTTCTATTGTTCTCCTGTTACAGTATTGTTTAATCGATTATCTTCAGTTTGATTGTACAACCCGTGCAATGGATCTATTTGTTCTAATTTGATCAATTGAGATATATGTATATACATATAGTACTATTTACAAAAAATTATAACTATAGTATTATTAACAACAGTAAATTATTTGGCCACACAACATAACTTTTTTTTAAAATAGTTTTTTTTTGTCTTTTAGAAAGATTATTTTCTCACAACACTGTTTCCATATTTGTCCCTACCGTAATATAGCAGTGGCAGTATCTTTCAACTGCTTCACTCTATTCACCGTTTGTGGCGGACTTTGAAGGGAAAGGCGTCCCTTTACACACAACCTCTACGCGACCCACAATCCGGAATTGCTCTATATTGCTCAAGAGTTGCTCAGAGTTTTTGGTTAGCTAACTTGGAGTTCAGTACTCCCCCACAGTGTTGTCATATTCAGGCTATCTTTCAAGCTCATCTTTTATTCAGGCTTTCTTTCAAGCTCATCTTTTTTTCTCAGCGCTCACAACTCAAATCACAAAATATATCACACTCAGAGCTCAAAACACAAAATATCACACTCACTCAGAGATCTTGACACTCAGAGTCACTTCTGCTTATTTCTACTTCATCACAATAATTTTTCTACCTATTTATCCTCTCTATTTTGTTTTTATAATCAATATAATTCAATTAATCCACTCACCCACTGGAGCTCCGTCACCGGTGTAGGACCACACTTGGGGCCAACGGAGTGCGGGTAATTCCTCTCTGCAGACTTTAAAAAAAAAAAAGGTGTCTGCTTACCTCTCACTATTGACCGGTCTCTAACTTGAAGAAAAACACCGCACGCCGTTGGTTCCCTCCTGTATCCCCCCCCGGATCTTGGAGTCCTTGCTGGCTCGCCAACTGTGGAAGTAAGTCCTTTGACTCCCTCCTCGTTAAATTCAATTTAAGATGGGTTTTTCGAGTGGAAGAATACTCAAGATAAAGATGAAGGAAATAGCAGAAGTATAATCTTTTATTAAATGGTCAAATGTTGATTCAACATGGGAAAACCACAAACCTACGCAGAGGATTCAGAATTCCCCGAACAATAACAAACATTAGTTTTTACAATATCATAACTCCTCCTTTACGTTGCTAATACACCAATGATATGCGGTAACACCTTTTCATAATATCTTATTTTATCCAATAACAAATTAGGCAAAACATTAATATGTTATATGACCTGTTCTTACCCTATGCGCTTGGGGGCACTCTTGATCTATCAAATAAAATTGTTTGTGAACTCTCCTCCCACCTGTTGGGTCAGCACGATCTATAAGTACAACTCCTGCTTTGTTATGGAACACAGGAGGAAAACATTCCTGTTTTGACTGGTGTGCTAGATGCCCTCGTCCTTGCTGACAGAGAACTATCCTGCACCCTCTCACAACCCCCCATCTCAGTACTTTTCCACTAGATCTTGACTGTATTATTTAATTATTTATATATTTGCATATGAGGCTTTTTTGGGCCTACGGCTTACTTCCACAACTGTTAGGTAGTGGAGGTGGTGACGGGTCAAGGGTTGGGGCCTGCTCGGTCCTCATCGCAGGCCACTTCACCTGCACCGCTGTGTCTGCCTCGGCTCTCCTAAAGCAAAGCCATCTGGAGAGTAGGAGGATGAAAAATTCTGGCCTTGGCAGTGACTCAATTGCAGGCCCAATGTTCTGTCTCAATGTGTTCTGTCTTCGAGTTCTTAAACCACAGGATCATGTGTACGTTTTCAAGTTTTATTGGGCATTGCGGAGTTAGACTGAAACCGTTGAAACCCATTTATTGTCGTGGCCCGTTAGGTGTATAATTGGAGAGCCATTTACAGTACTAAACAAGTCTATCTTAGGACAGTCAGCAACACAGATTCACGCTATGCACAACATTTGTAGCTGAATTTCTATGATTTTCTCATTTCAAAGTATCCAAGATTTCCTGTATATGTATATACTGCATATACTGCACTTGAAGTTTTAAAAACGGCGAGTGCTCTCCTTTTCTCATCAATGATTTTACAGTAGGCCTACCAAGCGCCTTTACAAAATAATGACTATCCTGACAAATCACCATAGCAACGTTTACATGTTGTTTACCGTGCGGTTCTGTAGATTAGGCCTACTGCTGTGGTCTTCCCCTGTTCCGTATTCACGCATGGTATAACTATTTTTACCGTCAAAATGGAAATGTAAACATCGGCCGGGAATTCCAGCCATGGAGAAACTTACGTTTGTTGTTGGGGATCAAAACCAAACCCGAGCTGGACAGATAACGCAACGTTAGCATTACTGCAAAAAGCATGTGAAACATATCGTGATGTTCCTAGCTTTCTTGCTAACGTTGTAGCTAGCTTGCTAACGTTATCACTAGGAAAATACTGTCTGAGTGTATAACGTTAGCTAGCTAAGTTACAACGATTGAAACTCGACTCCCGGGGGTGATCTGGCTGGTAACGTCTAGCTTGCTGTTTACAAATTACAGTCAGCTAATGTTCCAGGATAATGCCAAAAACTTATGTTCTTTCAGAACCTGGTATTTTGTAACTTACATTTGATGTGCAATAACTCCAGTCCACTCACGCCACTCCCATCATCTTTTTATAACTAACGTTAGTTTAGGATTAAACGAACTTGGATTATCCTTGTCTCAATTTAAACCAACTTGGATTATCCTTGTCTAAACCATAGACCGTAAAAAAAATATAATCGCACCGTGGTATCAACCCACTGTGCTATAAAGAAAACCATGCTGGACCAAATAACGCCGATGTATCATATTACTGCAAATGTAGCTTGCTTCCATTGTGCGAGCGGGCTGCTGACTGCAGTTCACTTTCGGCCACTGGTGTCAGTAATGAGAAGGATTTTCTGAAAGCTACATATAGCCCCATAAAGAGAAATTAATTTGCAGATAAGGCAAAAATCTACATCATTTTTTTTCAGCCAAGATGCCATTTAGCTCAGGAGTTCTACTAGTTCTTATATTTCCTTTTCTATTTTTATAACCTTGAGGTAAGGTTGTAGCTGTTGATGTCTCTGTAGTTCAGAACTGCTGTGTCACAGTAATGCTGCAGATTCTTTCACTTTCACACGTCGCTGTTCTGGGCGGGGTACCACAGCAGGGCCTGTGAAAAACGGAAGGCCAGTGTACTTTGTTTTGTTTTGGCATGGCACACTCTCCCCACAGGCTTTCTTCAGCTCTCTGTATGAGGAAGCCTGTGCCAGGAATGTCCCACAAGCTCCTGCTCAGATTCGCTGTACTCATCAGAGCGCAGTCAGTCAGTCACTGGATCAGCCACAGCAGTTTTTGCCTTGATTCGTAACCTCAAACAGGGCTAGGACAAGGACGTGGCCTCAGCTGTTCCAGTGGATTCTGGGAATATTGATGGTGCATTCGTCGCCCCTATTGACTGTCTTGACTTAATTTATCGTCTTGGTGCCACACCAGAAACGGGGAGATGACAGATACGATATGTATTCTTTGTCGTGCATTTTGATGTGGGAGACAGTCTGCCTGTCTGCCATTGTCACGCTTACTTCTGAGATAATGGAAAATCTGAGAAGAAAATAAATTCTTAAAGTGAAGCACTGAGTTTTTGTAATCATCAGGACTTTGTATTGTATGTCTAAGCTGTCAGGGCCTATTTCCAATGTGACACTGAGATCCATAGAAGATAAATGGCTTTAGCAGTGGTACTTGTACCTTTTCCTGCCATTTTTACTTTTTGCTGGCCATTTCAATATCAGTGCAACAACTAAATCATACCAGATATTAAAAACATCTCACATTTGTACTGTTACATTTAGATTTCCAAATTTCTATTTTGAATTATTTTATTGGTTTGATCAGATATTTTAACATTTATGTTGAAAGAAGCTTGAATTTCAGTCACATTTGTATGTATAATGTATTTGTATTTGTATCTATTACATGAATCTCTGTAATAATTTCATTTATTTGGTTGGTTATGGAAAATATCCTAAATATTGGTTTGGTTGAGTTTATCAACTTTTACATTTTGATATATTTTTTTATTTATTTCTCTTTTATTTAACCAGGGTAGTCACATTGAGGTGGACATCTCTTTTGCAAGTGAGCCCAGGCCAAGAAAGCAGCTTTACAAAAAGTTTATAGTAGGGGTCGATCACTAAAGATTTGCGTGTACAAAAACACATGTAAAACTGTTACCATCCGCAAAAATGGGCGTCCTTACGTTACTTTGCGAAATAGTGGGAGGCGGTCATGCTAATTTCTTACTTTAGCATGTGTAACGTGATTTTCTAAGCCCGAAAGCAAGTTTGTGAAAGGTATTTGACGGTGCATTTTAGTACAAATGGAAAGCAGGTATTAAAATACACACAACCAATAAGATGACGGCGGTCATTGTAGCAAGACACGTACGTGCGTGTTTAGCTAACGCTCAAAACACGCAAGATAATTTGTGGATACATACGTCATGAACAGTGAGAATAAATTTTTTAATCATGAAGAAAATTGTGTTAAAGAATACCACAGTAACTAGTATTTGAATCAAACAAGCAATACAACGTCTATTATAACTGAATACAAAGCGAATAAAAACATTATCAAATGAAAACCCATCATCAGATGGAAATGTGATTTTTACGTGACACTAACGGCACGGGTAGTGCTACTAAGAATAGTTACGATCGTTTCAGTCCTGACCAACATCTGTAACTCCCGGTAGAAAGTAAGAGACATCCAGTGAAACAGTTTGTCTTAAACCGCCAGCTTGTTCAGTGCAACAGTAATCTAAAATAACTGGATTTATATATATTTTCCCCATTCATTAAATGGTTTTTCACTGGCAACATTGCTGCCAGACTTTTTCACTGTTTTCCTACAATTTGTTGCGATCAACTGTTCAAATTGATCTTTAAAACAATCAATTTCTATAAAAGAACTAGGTTTCAAATCGTTCTGCAAAACGTTCCAGGAGGATGGAGCTGCATGCATTTTCATCAGATGGTAAGATGAAAAAACACAGGGCCAAACATGAAATAATCTAGGAAAGATTGGGTAGCATTGCTTTGGAATATGTAACGCCCCAGAGACCCAAGCGCAGACCAGGATTAGGCAAAAAACGTTTATTTCAGTCCAAGGTCAAAAAGCCAGGTAATCAGATTCCACACAAGACAAAATCAAAATCCAAAAGAATTTTTTTTTAAAACAGTCCAAAAGATCAAAACCAGGAAATCAGGTAGGCAACAGTACAAAGGGAGTAGGCAGAGGTGTAGTAAAAAACAAAAGCAAAGGTAAAATAAGCCAGAAAAGCAGAAAGGCAAACAAAACAAAATCGGCAGGCAAAAATTCAGAATCAAACAGAAGGGTGTCTCGGAAATCACGAATAAACACAGGCTTAGAAAGGCGTAGGCACTGGGAATATCGATCAACATTTTCACAAAGAACAAGTGAAACTGAAGGGTATATATAGGTAGGGAACACTCAACTCAAGGGAAATCAGGTGCGAGTGGGAGGAGTTACAGGGAAGACTCACAGGTGCAGACAATGATACGGGGAATGAGGGGAACAATGATAGAATAATGAGGGAACAAGGAAGACTCGGACTGGACTAAGCATGCAAACCAATAGACAAGACATGACCGGGAGTGTTGAAGACACGTGCACACGTTAAGAGAGTCAGTGGATAGCGGAAGTAAGATATCAGTTAGTAAAGAGGAAGCGTAAAGTAGATAATTGAAAGATAGAATTGCAGGAAACAAGTGACAGCTAAAGCAAGGAAGCATTAGTAATTAGTGGGTTAGTAAAAGACCTAAACTAAGCTGTTAGTAGTTGTTAGTGATACTTAGTAATATAAACAATAAGTGGGACAACTAGTTTAGTCAGGGGAAATACAGAGAGGACCGAAAACACCTGAAGGCTCCCGAAAAGTGAGATGAAGACCGGGGAGTGACATAAATGCAAATACGTGAACATAAACTGGAATATGGAAAGTAAATGTAATAAGGAAAACAAACACGAGAGTAACTACACTAATAATAATAAACATGAGTACAGAATAATACACAAATACGATAATAATGAAAAATAATAAACAAGGAACAGAAATAACAAATACAAACAGACAAAACTCAGAATCCTAACAGAATAGAGCTAGTTTAATTAGTGCGAGCTACGATAGCCAATATTGTTTGTTGTAACTTGGCCTCTTTTTGATATCAATATTTTTATCGGCAGGCCAATATTCTTCACTCCTCTCCTCCTTTCATCCACTCCCCCACATATGGACATATGATTTTCTCCCCCAGTTATTAGCAATTTAGCTAATTAATAAACTTTTTTTTTATTTTTTACTTTTCACAGGTGCACAGTACACACTGTACAGCTAGCATAGTTAGCTACCTGCATTCGAGCTAGCTACAAACTAGCTGGCCTTTCTTTTATCTACTGTCCTGCCCAATCTGAAACTGTGTATGTGACTGTGTGTGATGTTCTATAAATTTATAAGGTTAGTTAGTTTTACTTGTTATGCAAAGTTATTCAAAGTTTCTCTGACCTTCAACGACAGTAGACAATATAGCAGCTGCTGTCAGTCACTGTCAATCTAGCTGCGAGAAGCGTGCCTGTAGAAAGAGGAGGGCATGGGTTTGGGAAAAGTGTGACTGTGTATGTGTGTGCACGCATCGGGTGGGTGGGTCACTTGAAACCGACACAGAGAGCACAACGGTGGGAGTCAAATCAGCCCTTGCTACAGATTTTAAAAGAAAATCTCATCGCGGACCAGGGGGGAGATTGTGATCACGGTTTTATATGAAAATTATCATTTTAAACAGTGGAAGGGTTAGTGTGGGTGAGCCCACAACCCCCAACTCCTTACAGTTACTCTTCCAAATTCGCATTGGCTCTTTCCGAAATACTCAGTTAACGTTTATTGACATGTTTTTGGAAAAACAAGAGCGCAATTTCCTCAAGAAATGTGGAATTGAGTGTATGTGCAAGAAGTACAAGTGTGTAGAAATGAAAACGTGATTAGAATCGAGGTCAATTAAAGTTATCATTTACATTATGAATATAAACCCCCCAAAGCTAGGGTGACCACATTTTAAAACCCCCAAACCGGGACCCTTAAGGCCTGGTACATACTCTACGCAAGGAACATAAATGCCAATGCAGATTCAGGACATTTACGAGCTCTTTGCTTACTATATACGCGCGTTTACCGGCTTATTTTCGCCCTGTCCGCTAGTTGGCAGCGTAGGCTAATCTGGTTGGAGCGAGTAACCTTACACCGGAAATTATTACTTCTTTGTGTGTACTTGTTCGTTCTGCAGTTATTGAACAGTATTTACATTTAGCGCCTCCAACGGAAACGTGTGGAATTGCACCACACGTTTGCGTCGCGTTACAAAATTTGGACTGCACATTTTGCTACGCAAGAACACAAGAAACGCCCCCTGCGTTGCTGTTTGCGTCGTTGCGCGCATTCCTTGCGTAGAGTATGTACCAGGCCTAGTGTACCGCACATTCATGCACGTGTATGCGCTTATGCACACACCATAGGCGTTTTCATCAGGATGGGGGACAATTATTTCAGCGCTTAGCACACCTAGTGACTGCACCTTTCATCACCATGGACAGCGCCTCAGCAAACTAAAAATTATGTTTTGTCTCCAAAAATCCACCAAAACATAGTTTATTTGAAAACTGTATAACACTAGTAAACACAAAACACAAGGATTGCACTGGTGTAATATCACATATTCATTGCTTTCAAAATAAAACATAATGTATTTGTCAGTGTGCACAAGTGCAGGCTGCCAACTGTGTTTTTTTTAAGACGAAACAACATATAAATATCTTCGAATAGCCAATAAATAACTAAAATAACGTTTAAATTTTTAAATAATTTTTATAACATAACAATAACTTTAAAGGTATCGTTCTTTAAAGGTTCTTTCTTGGTTTGTTATTAACAACGTGTAATAGTGGTTTAATGTTTAGACGTTTTAATCTTTGTAAACTCGCCATTTTTAAGTTTCTGTGAAACTGTGAAATAAAACTGACCACGATCAGCTGGTGGCATTGCATTGTGAAGATGTATTAAGAAGAATACTTGTTTGACGAGTGGATTCGTGGAACTCTGCGCAGCTATCATAAAAGTTTACCCGTGTAATGAGTAGTGCTTTCAGAGTCGTCAGTCCCATATGGTTCCTCTCGTCCATCCAGGTGTTATTCATGATGAAAAAGATCCGCTCCACAGGGGCATTCGTGCCAGGTAAACACATGGCGAACTGACAGATTAGACCAATGTTTTTAAACGGAACTCCCCTCGTCTGGAAATGGGCAAACATCTCCGCCCAGCGCTCGTCTGCTGGTTTACCGTCTGTGTTCCACTGCGCGACCTTCTCAGTGGTGTACATCTTCACTGAAGTTGTTTCGTCAAACAGCTGGGCTTCGTCAATGTTGCTCTGTCGCAGCTTTGAGGTTACATACTGTAGGGAGCATTCAACCCACTGTGGAACACTGTTCAGCAGGGTCCAGGAAAGGACCTTTACCTCAGGGAATGTTTCTCCCCATTCCTGTAGGTATGAGATGCAACACTCGTAGAAGGCACAGACACCATTGCGAAACACCCCCGCTTTCCGTAGATCATCGAGGGCAGTCAGGAGATTCTTCACCTATAATAATAGCAAAATAACAAATAAATTAATCAACATTTTATTGATAGCCTATAAAATAATAATAATATTAATAAAAACATAGGCTAATTGATTTCCCAATTGTCAGCCCTTTGCCTGTATAAACCAGTACAAATTTTAATTTAACTAAGCTCACCTTCAATCCCATGAAGAGGATGGCACTTCTCTCTACCATCTTCTCCTGGAGATTGTTGAGGTAGGAAGCAGAATGAACAGCAGTGCCCTTCTGTTTCTCCATGACCTTTATGGTGTCATTGAAGACCGTCAAGTTGGTTGTGCATGAACCACATCCAGGCCTCACACACTGGGTCTTTGAGGAACTTCACAATTGCAGTGGGGGCTTTCTCCTGGGAGCTGAAATAAGACTGTAGAGCTCGATAAAGCTTCAGCACCCTCTCGACTGCAGGTCCAAGTGACAGCCAGTGGGTTTTGCTCATTCCCAGGAGAGTGGCGTGCTCGAGGTCAACAAAGGTACAGAATTCTTTCAGCTCTTCTGTGCGGACAGTGTAGATATGAAAGAATCTAAAAACCTTCAATCCCACGGGTAAACTTTTACAACAAAGCTCTCAGTGTCGCACGGGAGAGTATCGGCTGTGGTCTGTATTGTGTTGTACGCTATGTGCGCCACACATCCTACTCCAACGAAGTCGTTGGTGGTGGCCTTGTTTAACTTTGTTTGAACACATTGTTTTCCCCTCTCCTCGCCTTTCCTCCAAAATTGGTGTTGGTGCTGTCAGCACAAAAGCCGAAATCTTTGTCCATCAGGTTAGACAGCCTTGAAGAGAGGACGCATTTTCTTGCTGCTCCTGCTTTGCTTTACTTTCTTTGCTTTATTTTCTTTCCATCTGCTTACAGCTGATTAATTTTATTGTTTTACTTATTTTATTTTATATCTTTTAAATTTATTTATTTTTATTTTTTGTTTACTTCCCACTTTTATCTTTTTAAAAAAATAAAAAACAACAAAAAACAACACACAAACGGGCAAAATGAAGCACTGCAAAGATTGCGACAGGCATCTCCAGAGGATTACTGTTCTTGAGACAAAGATTAGAATGCAAGAAGGTGGATCTATAAATTAATTCCCTTCTCGGAATCCGTCAACCATGGCTAGGCTAACAACATGCAAAACAGTGGGTACCAACACTGGGTTGCTTCCACTACCAAATGCTAACGTTACGCAACTATCTGCTAACGCAACAAGGAGTAACAAAGAGAACTTTCCACCAGTGGGAAGAAAAAACAAGAAGAAAGCTGTTTCCCTCGGACCGGGAAAGCTTAAACTGAGCAACAGATTCCTACCACTATCATCACAGCCAGAATCGCCATCTGTCAAGGCAACGAAGCCTCCCACCACCACTGCTTTTATTACCTCTTCTATTCAAGACACACATCAGATTGCAGGTAATGACATCAAAAGCTACTGTTTTCCAAATAAATTACCTCTTGACATTGCAGAAGAAATCCCTGTCATTATGGCTTCCAATCAAAGCATAAGCAATATTATTTTGCAGGTAGACGCTAAAGTCACCCATAAGCCAGAATCAGTAACTTTGAAAAAGAATTTCGAGGCTCTGTTAAAAGCTGTTAGCTCTCTTGACATTAAGATGTACATCTCCGGCCCTCTACCTGCAATAAAAATGAGCTCAGAAAAATTCTCCAGAACATTTGGATGTAACGCATGGCTGATTTCAGCCTGTCTTAAATGGAATGTGAAGTTTATTGACAACTTGGATCATTTCTGGAAGCAACACCACCTTTTTAGGAAAAACGGATCTCAGCTGAACAGAGCTGGTGAAAACATTTTGTTCTTGAACATTCGCCGTGTCCTTAAAGCAGACACAACAACCCAGAACACTGTGTCCTCGATAGCTCAGCAGGTGCTATCTAATGCACCTCTCTCTGGTATCAAAACAAGCGCAACAGCCCAGAACACTGTGTCTCTGATAACACAGACCATGGAATCCGCTGCACCCACCACAGACCCAAAAAGCAAGCTCGGGATGCCCACACCAACTACATTTGAGAAGACACAGACCAAGGCAAATCCCACTGACCCAAAAAGCGAAGTTGGGACACCTACATCAGCTGCCTCTGAGAAAACGGCCCAGCCGCCCATCTGTGTCACTGATGGCTCTGCCCAGCCCACTGTCTGCGTGAACAGAGATGACAGCTCTACTCAACCCCCTTCACCACTCTCTGAATAGAGCGAGGGATCCTCTGTCTTTGGTTCTTTTAATCTTTCCCCCCCTCCCTCCCCTCTGGCCTTCACCCTGAGGATGAATCAGCTAGTGTCTGCAGGCATACGACTAACTCCCTCTTTTGCCAGTCCCAGATTCTCCCCCCTACCATCCCCCCCCAGGAGGATAGTCCCTTCTCACACTGAAGCCCCCCCTACAGCTCCACCTCCCAGGTCTCATCGAGCCCTGAACCATCACCACCTCCCCCCCCCCCGATCCCCCTCCCCAGACGGAGAGTTCCTTCTCCCACCGCAGCCCCCCCTACAGCTCCACCATCCACTCCTAAACCACCTCCCAGGTCTCATCGAGCCCTGAACCACCACCACCTATCCCCAAATCTGGCAATAAATTGACATGAGTCGGGTCCCTGCTATGCTCCACACATTAGCCCTGACAACAAGCTGGGGCCCTGCCGCTTGCACTCTACTATCCCAGTCATGCTTAGAAACAGAACAAGCAATAGAACCAGAAAAACTCATGACAGACATGGTAGGAAGTTAGCTAATCTTTCTATCATCCCACGTTTAGTCCCAACTGTCCCAATGCCCACCTCTAACTGCACTAGCAAGCTGGCCCTTTTAAATGTTAGATCCCTAAATAAGTCTTTTCTAATTAATGATTTCATAATTTTGATTTTGATTTTATATTTTGAACGGAAACATGGTTAGAAAAAGGCAGCAGTGAAACAGTACTTATAGAGTCAGCTCCCCAGTACTTCAAGTATATGAATGCTCTTCGTGTTGACAGGAAAGGCGGAGGGGTGGCTGCTATTTTCAGAGATACATTTCAATGTAAGCAAGTATCCTTCGATGATTTTGCTTCTTTTGAGTACCTTGGCAGCATTGTGCTACAAGGTTCTCCTCGAACACTATTTGTAACTATCTACAGACCTCCAAGATACTCTCCTAACTTTATTGATGATTTTAGCGAATTCATCTCAGTAATCTCCACTGATTTTGACTGTTTTGCCATAACTGGTGATTTTAACATCCACATTGACAATCCAAATAATAACTATGCTAAAGAACTGTTTGCAGTATTTGATTCCTTTGGTCTGACTCAGCATGTGACGGGCCCCACACACTGTCGTGGTCATACACTGGATCTGGTAATCACAAAAGGTGTAAACATTGTAAGTATTGTTGTCAAGAATGTGGCATTCTCAGACCACTACTGTGTATTTTTTGATATGCTGACCTGCCCAGACACCCAGTCCAACCTATGCCCTGTCAGAACACGATCTATCAATGAGAATACAAGTGCATTATTTGTTACGGCTCTTTCTGTCATGGACCTGAATACGGGCTGGACCCAAATGCAACGACCAGGAGGCAGAGGGACAGAAAAAGGTAGTTTATTATAGCTTGGGGCAGTCCCAAGCTGTACATAGATTATAAACAGAAAAACAATAAAGTCCGGAGCTTCTCCAGGACTTCACTTTGCTCCAAGCCGGAGCTGGACTTGAACTGGAACGCAGGATGTTCCAGGCCGGAACTGGACTTTGTACTGGAACCCTGGAGTTCCAAACCGGAACTGGGCAGGACGGGAAACTGGAACGGATAACACCGGAACTGGACTTAACTGGAACACTGGGTTGTTCCAAACCGGAACTCTGGGTTGTTCCAAACCGGAACTGGACTTGGTACGGGACACTGGATGTTCCAAACCGGAACTGGACTTAGTACGGGACACTGGATGTTCCAAACCGGAACTGGACTGGACAGGAACTGGATCGGGTTAAACTGGAACTGGACAAACTGGAACACTGGAATGTTCCAGACCGGAACTGGACTTGGCGGATCTGGACAGACGGGACAGACGGGACGGATAAGGGGAGCGCTAGGCATCCAATAAATAAGCTTTGAACTGGTCTCCTGAAGCGAGGGAGGACATAGAGCACAGACAACCGGTTATGGAAATACATGAAATGTAGAGGAGGGGAAACCGGGGTGTAATAGTAACAGGTAACCAGGTAATTGAAGCAGAGGAAGGGGTAGCGGCAGAATACAGCAGGGCAGGGCAGTGCAGCGGACCTCGGGTTGGCCCGGTTGAGGCAGCAGGGCAACAGCAGTAGATGCAACCGGAACCGTAACAATGGCGGTAGCCACGGCCGGACAGGAACCACTGTAGAATGGAGGAGCAGAACACCCAGCTGTGGGCGCAACATCAGGTGGGAGCGGAGGTACCACAACACAATCAGGGAGTAGCGCACAACTACAGACTGGCAGAAACAATAGAGTGGTGGTTAACGAGACAGGCAAGGCGCGGCAGGTAGGACCGCATATAAACAGGACAGACTAACAAACAACAGTAGGCAGTGTGCATTTAAGCACCGAGACAGAACCAAACTGAAGTAAGATAAACAGATAAGGGAATTCTAGACCAGGATACAAACGAAACAACGTTAACGAACTGGCGCTGAATAGCAGCCAGCAGGAGGGTTAAATAGGGAGTGAGATTGGAAACAATTAAGAAAGCGTGCAAATGTAAGCGTGGGTAATTGAACAGAGCGGAGTGTGAGGAATGCATGCTGAAAATGAGAAAGGAGATGGGACAGGAGTGGGGAAAAGGAGTGAAACAAACGGAGGGAACACGCCCAGTCTGCAGCAAGGGGGAAAACACGGACAATGGGAATCAAACATGACATGGAGGGAAAGGGCAAAACACGGAAAACGGACAGGATGGGAACGGAACGTTACACTTTCAACAACACTTAGCATAGCATCAGACTCTGTTGATGTTCTTTGTGATAATTTAAACTCCAAAATCGTGAATATTATGGATGATATCGCACCCATAAAAAACAAATCAGTATCTGGCAAACAGAGAGCACCTTGGAGAAATTCCCAAGCAGTAAAAAATATGAAAAGAGAATGTAGGATAACGCAGGTAGAGGAAAATGAAGCTACAAATCCACTATGACATTCATAAAGAGAAGCTGCAAGCCTACAACCTAGAAATAAAAAGGGCCAGACAGTCTTTTTTCTCTGGTGTCATTGGGATGGCAGGTATGCCATCCGCCAAGTTACGGCTTGGCGGGGCATGCCCCATACCTATACAGCACCGAGAGTTTGGCACTTTTCAGGGTTTCCTACAGAAGTAACCACAATGACCATAGACACACAGCCCTTAAAAACATTAACTTCTGTATGTTCTGACCTCATGCAACCACACAGCATTCAGATACAACTTCACACATCCACACAATAAAGCCCCAAACTTGGGTTATTTTGCCGTTTTTTCTCCTTCCTTTTCCGCTTCTTCTTCTTCTTCTTCTTCTTCTTCTTCTTCTTCTTCTTCTTCTTCTTCTTCTTCCCATTTTCCTGCCAAACTGCCTGCCTCCGTCGCGATGTTATCCAATGGGGAGAATTATTATTTGAGGGTATGGTCCGTATACCTGCTCATCAAGCTTATCGTTCAATAAAAACGCTTCATACTAATGTTTTTTAATGTTAATGTAGCTAATGGCGTCATGCTTTCCAAGAAGGTGCTGTGGCTTAGCGGATAAGACTGCAGCCTCTCACACAGTGGATAGTGGGTTTGAGCCCAGCAGGGCACATGTATTTTCCACAAAAACAATGTGCAACTGTTAAGTACTTTTCATTTCTTAGACTGGTTATTATTTTCACATTGACATATTAACAAATTTTTATTGCAAAGGCAAAAGAGGTTTACAGTATTAACTGTTCAATGTTTCACTTGTATTATATCACACCCTCCCCAAACCGGACGCTCGCTTTTGTCTGGTTTGGGGAGGGTGTTACTCTCTGCTCTTGGTCATGACTGACTGTGGAAACACCTTGCCTCGGCCAACATTTATTTATTAATTAATTTCTTCACTTCAGCTCTGTTCACTTTATCGTTTTCGCACATAACACAAGGTCACCATAAAATTAACTACGAGGAAAATTAAGAATGTACGATAATAGCCTACATTAAAAATTGAGGATAGCCTCTTTTAAACTGCAAGCCTTTAAGCATTCGGATTTATAAACCGTCAATTCCCCAAACATATCTGATTTATGGTTAGTCACTTATAAATAAATAGATAGCCTCCGAATGTGGCTCTAGTCTACGCTTCTCTGCTGATAATGTAGCTTACTGCAAACACTTTTAATTATAATAATAATAATAAAAAGAAGAATAATCTCTGGTATGTACTTTCTTAGTAGTATCTACTGTTTTCTTTCTGGCTAAGATTCCTGGGAAATATGCGTTGTCCAATTAAGCTTGTTCGCCAACGTTACTTCCTGCTTCTCGTCAGGAAGCAGAAACAAGCTAGGCTACTACGAAGCGAATCAACATGGATTATAGCCTACATTCATTGCACTACAGAAAACGAAACTAAACCTAGCTGTCCGGTACCAAGATTTCCCGCAGGTAACGTTCTACACTACCCGAAAAAAACTCTGCTGTGCAGAAACTCACTAGCTCGCTCGCTAGCTCGTAGCCCACACATGGAAGGTTGGAGTTACGCATCCGGCAATCCAGTGTTGCATAGCCTAACGTTAAATGTATTTCATAGAATACTAATAGCCCTATTTTAAAACTGTATTTCCATATTTTACTGATGCAAACTATTTAGGCTGTACTAGCTATTTAGGCTGTATGTCTTTCAGTTGGATGTGTTTGCGTTTAGTCCATTGTGCATGTCTGTCTCCATGTACACTTGGTTCATTAATTTACATGCTTCTTCATGATCCATAGCTCAGGTGGTGCTGTTCATTGTATTTCATTACACATTAAATACTGCTCATCTACAAACTCTTTTAATGTAAGTGTGTGCTGTCTGTAATAGGATAACTGTTCTCATTCTTGTCAGTAGAGGGCGTTATGGTTAAGCAAATGTCTGCATACATGTCTTTGGAATGCATGTCTCTCTCTGTCTTTATCTTCATGCATTATTCATCATTAGTTAGCTATACAAAATAAGTGATATCAGATCAAAAACGTCTCCGACGTAAAAAAAGCCAAGTTACTCACGCATAGCCTACATAGCGCTGTCCATAAGTTCTTAATTCCAATTTGCAAAAACTAGGCCTGCCTTTAAAAGTCTTGATATCAAAATGTGGCCAAGTTACAACTAACAATATTGCCAATCGTAGCTCACACTAAGTAAACTAGCTCTATTCCAAAGTAATGCTATCCAAACTTTCCTAAATTATTTAATGCAACTTGGCCCTGTGTTTCTTCATCTTACCATCTCAAGAGAATGTGGTCAATGAAACTGTATGTGCCACATCAAACTGCAAAATGAAAATAATTTATAGTGGAAATACTCTGATTCAGATGTGTTGCACTTAGAAATTAAACAGAAAAATTACTACACTATATGGCATGTTTGAGCAATTGTCTGCATCCACTGCTTTGGGTTTATGAAAAGCACAGAATTAATAAAATGTATTATTATTATTATTATTATTATTATGCATTTATTGATTTATTTATTTGGATTTCTATCAAAACCTGTGTGGTCCTACAGAGCATAGATATCCTTGTGTTCACAAAATTCTGTTTGCAAATATCATAAATACTATTATGTTAAGAAAATTGGTACTATTACTTATTTGCCACCATCTGACCCACAAACATGTCTGGATACATTTGTAAAAATGCTTTATGTACGCTATTTTCTAGGTAAACATATTACTAATTTTTATCTGCATTTATTTATTCATCACCCCTTTCTCTATTGTACATGATGTTTCTTCATATAAATTTCTTTTTGTGAATTGTAAAGAATGCTGTAGCAGCAGTTAACATTTTAAAACCTGTACATTTTCTAAAGTGAACTTGCCAACAAAGTACAACCATATCCTTTCTGGAGTGTAATTATTCATCAACTGTTAAAAACATTCATTGAAATCATATGTTGTTCCATGAGGCACAATCTCTTCACATGCAAATATGAAGAAACACAGGGCCAAGTAAATAATTTAGGAAAGTTTGGATAGCATTGCTTTGGAATAGAGCTAGTTTATTTAGTGTGAGCTACGATAGGCAATATTGTTAGTTGTAACGTGGCCACATTTTGATATCAAGACTTTTAAAGGCAGGCCTAGTTTTTGCAAATTGGAATTAAGAACTTATGGACAGCGCTATGTAGGCTATGCGTGAGTAACTTGGCTTTTTTTTTTACGTCGGAGACGTTTTTGATCTGATTAATAGAAACACTAATCATACCCAGACTCTCTTTGCTACAGTCGACAGACTGACAAAGCCTCCAGTTCAACCTCCTCCTGAACTCTGCTCTGTTAATAAATGCAATGATTTTGCTTCGTATTTTGGCATCAAAATTAGCGACATTCGATCAGCTCCATTAGCTCCTCCGCACCCAGCGGCATAGCCGCACCATGCTCTTCTTCTCTGCTAAAAAACTGTCCTCCTTGCTTGTCGCATTTTAGTGAAATTGACAATGAGGCGCTTGAAGAAATAGTGCAGCATCTTAAACCATCTACTTGCTCGTTAGATCCTGCACCCTCTGGCTTTTTAAAAGCTAACTTTAGTTATTTATCTTCAGAAATACTGCAAATAGCTAACTGTTCACTCCGGACTGGCCTTTTTCCGAAATCTTTAAAAACTGCAGCCATTAAACCTCTTTTAAAAAAGAAAAATTTAGACCCATTCAAATTAAATAATTATCGCCCTATTTCTAACCTTCCCTTCATTAGTAAGATTCTTGAGAAGGCTGTTTCTAATCAACTTAACAATTTTTTAAACCAAAACTGCCTTTTTGACACTTTTCAGTCTGGTTTTAGACCCCATCACAGCACAGAAACGGCACTCATCAAAGTTTTAAATGACATTCGCATAAACAGTGACTCAGGTAAAATCTCTTTTCTTGTTCTGTTGGATCTCAGTGCAGCCTTTGATACTATAGATCATCAAATACTCATTGACAGACTACATCATTGGATTGGGCTCTCAGGCACAGCTTTAAACTGGTTCAAATCTTACCTACAAGATAGAGATTACTTTGTAACCATTAATAGCTACCAATCAGAACGGACTACTCTGACCTCCGGGGTCCCCCAAGGTTCCATCCTCGATCCTCTATTGTTCAACTTATATATGCTCCCCCTCAGTCAAATCTTTCAAAGGTACCAAATGTCATACCACAGCTATGCGGATGACACACAAATTTACCTGACGACTACAACCCTATTGACTCTCTATACCAATGCTTAAAGCAAGTTAACAGCTGGATGTGTCAAAACTTTCTCCAGCTAAACAAAGACAAAACCGAAATTATTGTTTTCGGGAGCAAAGAACCGAGACAAAAAATTGCTCTCCACCTTGACACTCTTGGTTTACGAACAACCATGCAGGCCAGAAACCTAGGTGTACTCATCGACTCTGATCTCAACTTTGATAACCATGTCAAGTCGATAACCAAATCCACCTTTTATCATCTTAAGAATATAGCAAGAGTCAGAGGCTTTGTGTCTAAACAAGACCTAGAAACCCTCATTCATGCCTTCATTTCAAGTAGGGTTAATTACTGTAATGCTCTCTTCACTGGTCTCTCAAAAAAGTCCATTAAACGGCTCCAACTTATTCAAAACGCTGCTGCCAGGCTTCTTACAAGGACTAAAAGAAGTGCACACATTACTCCAATCCTTAGATCATTACACTGGCTTCCAGTCCGCTATAGAATAGATTTCAAAGTGATGCTAATAGTTTATAAATCACTCAACGGCTTAGGACCAAAATACATCTTGGAAATGCTCAGGCCATATAAACCAAACAGATCTCTTAGATCTTTGGGATCGGATCAGCTCATTGTGCTTAAGGTTAAAACAAAAAATGGGGAGGCAGCCTTTAGTTTTTACGCTACCCATAGCTGGAACCTACTACCCTATGACCTTAGACATGCCTCTTGTATTATGTCTTTTAAATCTGGTCTGAAAACTTTGCTCTTCTCACGGGCCTTTGACTGAAATGTTGCTGCATTGTACTGCATTTTATTGTACTTTTATTAAGCCCAGCCGGTATTTTTAACTCTATTGTTTCTTGTTTTATTTATCTTATAGTGTTCCATTAGCTCCTGTCTGTCTATTAAAAAGACAGAGGCACTTCTATCTTTTCTTTTATTCTTTTCTAATTTATTTATTTTTAAGCTGTTTTATTTTTTTTATTTTTTTTATCTCTTTTTTATTATTTTTAAAAATTCTTTTATTCTTTCTTTTTCTGCACCGCATATACTTAGATAAATACTGTTATCTGATATTCAGTTGTTGCCTGTTATCTGTTGAGCACTTGAAAAGTCCTCTATAAAGTTGGGCAAAGAAAAAGAGGCCGTAGTGCGCTCAACTTAAAAGTTTGATTAAAAGTTTGATTAGTGACCGACGGGTTCGTCACTCTGTGGAGTGATTCAAACTGTGGAGGCTGTATGCTGCTCCCACCCATGGGCTAATATTTTTACAGAAGTCCTGCAGCGTAGCTGGCAGGCACCTGCAGCGGAGCTGGCAGGTATAATATCACCCAGAGAGAGAGGCTGTACGGTGCGTAGCAGATGGCAGGTAGCAGGCTGTTTGTGGTAGGAGTGTTTGTTGGGGTATTTGTTTTGTGGGCCCAACCAGTATTGCGTTTTATTATAACTGTTTTAACTTCTTATTAACATTGTTCAATTCTAATTTACTTTTTATATAATGTCTTTCTATGTCTTATGTAAAGCACTTTGAGTTGCCTTGTGTATGAAAATGTGCTATACAAATAAACTTGACTTGACTTGACTTGACTAAATGCACTCACCTGGGATTGATGTGAAGTCGAGGATCTTGAAGTTCACCCCCTCTGTTGGTTTGAAGTACCAGATCACTATTGGAATTAGCTTCACCGCCTTGTGGTTTGAGGCATCGACAGCAACAGAGACGAGGTTGACATCCATAGTGTCCGCCTTCAGCAACTCCATAGCGTGAGGAGCAATTACATTGCTCAAAATTGCCTCAGCTTTGGTGCGAGCGCATGTAAAATGTTCATCATGGCATTTTCGAATTAGAGCAGCTGTACAGTCCATGGATCGAAAGCTCTGGTTGTGTTTCACCAGATGGTAGGCAAAGGTCTCTTCCTGAGCTGCCCGTTTCAGATCACTGTCACCGGCGTTTGCCCCGCTGAATTAGGTCACAACGGTGCTACTTCCCACTTATAGACACCGCTCATGTTTGGCCGTCTTAATATGATCTTTTATGTCTGCATTTCCACCTTGTGTGGAAGTAAACCGTAGGCCCAAGAAAGCCTCATATGCAAACTTATATAAATAATTAAATAATACAGTCAAGATCTAGTGGAAAAGTACTGAGATGGGGGGGGTGTGAGAGAGTGCAGGATAGCTCTCTGTCAGCAAGGACAGGGCATCTAGCACACCAGTCAAAACAGGAATGTTTTCCTCCTGTGTTCCATAACAAAGCAGGAGTTGTACTTATAACAATGGATAAGATAGATCGTGCTGACCGAACAGGTGGGAGGAGAGTTCACAAACAATTTTATTTGATAGATCAAGAGTGCCCCCAAGCGCATAGGGTAAGAACAGGTCATATAACATATTAATGTTTTGCCTAATTATATTATGAAAAGGTGTTACCACATATCATTGGTGTATTAGCAACGTAAAGGAGGAGTTATGATATTGTAAAAACTAATGTTTGTTATTGTTCGGGGAATTCTGAATCCTCTGCGTAGGTTTGTGGTTTTCCCATGTTGAATCAACATTTGACCATTTAATAAAAGATTAAACTTCTGCTATTTCCTTCATCTTTATCTTGAGAATTCTTCCACTCGAAAAACCCATCTCAAATTGAACTTAACGAGGAGGGAGTCAAAAGGCTTCCCTCCGCATTTGGCGAGCTACCTCTTGTCCACTTTTCCCATTTTTTCATAGTCTTCTCATAGTCTGTTTGAAATAATTCACTCATGCAGGAGAGAGGTGTCTTTAAAGTCTCGCCCTTCCGCGTTTTCAAATCCTTATTTCTCTTTAGCCCATGCAAGCTTATTCTAGTTAACTGAAAGTGAAACCAAAACTGAAACTAAAATAAAAAATAAAAACATTTTAGTTAACTGAAATAAAAATAAAAATTAAAGTTACTTTTAAAACTAAAACAAAACTAAAACTGTACTGTAGTGGTGCAAAACGAACTGAAATAAAAATAAAAATTAATCATGAATTCTTTTTAGTTTTAGTTTCTGATCCTCTTCCTGATCTGCGATCTGAAATCTGGATTGCATATAGAGTAATTTAAAACATTCAAAACCAATATTTAATTTCTCTCCCTCTAAATTAGAAAGTGAAATTAAAAACTAATAAAAAAATAAAAACTAAATGAAAAACTTACAACTATAATAACTTTGCCTCCATGTTTTCTTTTTAAAATAAAAAATTAAAATAAAATAATAAACAATAAAAACAAAAAAAAACTCATTTTCCTTAATTAATTTTTTCTTAATTGGTTTTGTTTCTTAATTGATTTTTTTGATTAATTTATAATTAATTAATTAATAATTTATTTATTTATTCTTAATTGATTTATTATTATTATTATAATTCAGGGGACCACTCTGTTCTTGGTAGCCACGCCTTTACCTTTAATCCTGTTAGTTCCCACTTAGTGACTGTGACTCGTGTGGCTCCTCCCCCTGAATGCCCCTGCTCAACTTCCCCTTCTACCTCTTCAGTTCTCAATTCCCTCACTGGGGTACACTCCAGCCAAACGTCTCCGTCTGCCCACCAGTCTAAACATATTTCAAATGTTTCTCCTGTTTCTATGGCCTTGGGTAGGAATTTATCAATCCCTGAATGGCAGCACACATTTTACTCCATATAACTGCTCTCATGTTAATTATTCTCCCACTGTATCTTTTCCCACAATAACAGACACATAATATTTCCACTTTTCTAGTGGAGTACTATCTATCTAAGTAAAACCCTGTTATTTACATAATTTCCTTCAGCATTATATACAGCATATCCAAAATACAACAAATTCTCATATAATGTTAGCACACCTTATCTTTTTTCTATTGTTCTCCTGTTACCGTATTGTTTAATCGATTATGTTCAGTTTGATTGTACAACCCGTGCAATGGATCTATTTGTTCTAATTTGATTAATTGATATACTGTATATGTATATACATATAGTACTATTTACAAAAAATTATAACTATAGTATTATTAACAACAGTAAATTATTTGGCCACACAACATAACTTTTAAAAAATAGTTTTTTTTTTTTTTTTCTTTTTAGAAAGATTATTTTCTCACAACACTGTTTCCCTAATTGTCCCTACCGTAATATAGCAGTGGCAGTATCTTTCAACTGCTTCACTCTATTCACCGTTTGTGGCGGACTTTGAAGGGAAAGGCGTCCCTTTACGCACAACCTCTACGCGACCCACAATCCGGAATTGCTCTATATTTCAGAGTTTTTGGTTAGCTAACTTGGAGTTCAGTACTCCCCCACAGTGTTGTCATATTCACAAAATATCACAAAATATCTGAGCTCCAAGCCCCACAAAATATCACAAAATATCTGAGCTCCAAGCCCCACAAAATATCACATCACAAAATATCAGAGCTCCAAGCCCCACAAAATATCACAAAATATCAGAGCTGCAAGCCCCACAAAATATCACACTACACTTCTGCTTATTTCTACTTCATCACAATAATTTTTCTACCTATTTATCCTCTCTATTTACTTATTAATTTAAATTATAAATTAACTTATGTATAATCAACATCAATTAATCCACTCACCCACTGGAGCTCTGTCACCGGTGTAGGACCACACTTGGGGCCAACGGAGTGCAGGTAATCCTCCCCTCAGACTTTTTATGAAAAAGGTGTCTGCTTACCTCTCACTATTGACCGGTCTCTAACTTGAAGAAAAACACCGCACGCCGTTGGTTCCCTCCTGTATCCTTCCCGGGATCTTGGACTCCTGGCTGGCTCGCCAAATGCGGAGGGAAGCCTTTGACTCCCTCCTAATTAAGTTCAATTTGAGATGGGTTTTCGTTCGAGTGGAAGAATTCTCAAGATAAAGATGAAGGAAATAGCAGAAGTTTAATCTTTTATTAAATGGTCAAACGTTGATTCAACATGGGAAAACCACAAACCTACGCAGAGGATTCGGAATTCCCTGAACAATAACAAACATTAGTTTTTACAATATCATAACTCCTCCTTTACGTTGCTAATACACCAATGATATGTGGTAACACCTTTTCATAATATAATTAGGCAAAACATTAATATGTTATATGACCTGTTCTTACCCTATGCGCTTGGGGGCACTCTTGATCTATCAAATAAAATTGTTTGTGAACTCTCCTCCCACCTGTTCGGTCAGCACGATCTATCTTATCCATTGTTATAAGTACAACTCCTGCTTTGTTATGGAACACAGGAGGAAAACATTCCTGTTTTGACTGGTGTGTTAGATGCCCTGTCCTTGCTGACAGAGAGCTATCCTGCACTCTCTCACACCCCCCCCATCTCAGTACTTTTCCACTAGATCTTGACTGTATTATTTAATTATTTATATAAGTTTGCATATGAGGCTTTCTTGGGCCTACGGCTTATTTCCACACTTGCGCGACCGAAAATGTACTTTTGCAGTGTGTACAGAACGCAGGATTATCGTTGCCGGCTACTACACGAAGAAAAGAGTAAGCCTTCTGGAGGTCTTTAGAAAAGACCGACTTTCTCTTTGGGAGGGCAGCTAACCATTAGCGTACTGACAGATTCTGTCAGACAGAGCCACAAGTTGTCATCATAGCAACAGCCTTGACAATGACACATTGATTGATTGATACACATACAGACAAATCAGTGTTTTATTCAGACGCGTGTAAGCGCTGAAAACAAGTATAATATTATTATTATTATTTTAATTGTGGTGAAAACCAGGACAATTTGGTAGTGAATGTTGAAAACCGGGACATTTTAGTGTTTTACAGATATTTGTCGGGACTCGGGACACCCAGCTTGAAACTGGGACAGTCCCGAAAAACCGGGACGTCTGGTCACCGTACCCAAAGCCAGTGATCTGAAACTCATGTTGCCAGGATGAGCTACTGAATAGCTAGTTAAGTAACGTTAAGGTGACCATATTTTCAATTTCAAAAAAGGGGGCTGGGGTAGACAGGTGTTTGAACATAACAAAAAGGCCATATATTTGTTTATATATGGTTTATAGAACGAGCAAAAAGCCTGACATTTTTAGGAATTTAGAAATCCCGCCTGGATATTTTCAGTCCCAAAAGAAGAAATGTCCACGAAAAAGAGAACGTCTGGTCAGCTAACGTAGCTAACATTAACGCCCGCTAGATATAAATAATTTAATGTTACCTAAGGTTAGCTGTTGAGATCACCTCAGATATGGTGGTAATGATAGCTGGCTTTACTGGTAGCTGCAAGACCAGCATTAACATTATAGCAGTGCGGTCTCAATAACTGAAGCGCTAATGTTACTTTGTGAGCACTGGGATATTTACATAGCTAACGTTAAGTTAGCACAAATGCATTTGTTGCTGGTTTTGGGCTTCGGAAAAGGGACAAATATTACTCCTCCCTCCAATCTTTCAGGGTACCCGGTGTAGGTATTACAGATTCCACAAGCACATCTTTTCACCATCCTGTCGGACTCAATTAATATGTTTTTTTAATGATTTAGTGAGCTACAGCAATCTTTCCAATGGTTTTCGTGCACCCTGAGCGAACCACTTTACCGAGGTCAGCACGCATAGGAACGGTTGCTAAAGTTGGACAATTTCTGGTTTGGGGAGGAGCCTAGTGATAGGTCAATTAACCCCTTCATTCAGATGCCAAATTTGGTCAATTCTCACCTATTTAGAGGGTGTTCTATTTAACACTTCGAAGACGGGACTTGCAAACTACCTAGAACGACGGCTAGTGGTCAAATGACCTCTGCTCTAATTTCAACTAGAAAATGGGAGTAAAATACATTATACGGACCAGCTGTAAATAGGGATGTGTTATTATTCTTACCCATAACATTTTTGGATGTATTTGAGTCCAAATTACGTTTATAAACCGTTATTTATAGAACTACGTGGTCTGACTTTGAAACTTAGAAAATAACAATAGTCAGTAGATTTTGAGCACAGTATATCATGTCATCCATGTTAATTTAACTTAGGATATATGTCTGCAATAAGTATACGGTAAAATAGTTTTTAATTTTTAACTTTCATTCAAGATAAATCTCCTGTCAGTACATAGTTCCTAAATTATTGAATACAATCGAATAGACAGATACTTTAAACATTCATGTAAAAACCCCATAGAAGTTAAGTTTTAATTACTCCAAAAAGTGCAAGAAAGCAAGTGAAAATATCATAACTAAAGTTCAGTTGGAGATCTCCATTCACCCTGCACCACGCAGGTTCCTTTTGTTTCACAAATGAGCAATTAGACGTGTGAATAGTACACCTTAAAAAAAAACTAATTATTCTTGCAACTCTGCGACCTGGGCACACGTAGCCTGCAGGAGTAGGCTATAAGGAAGAACTAGCCTCTGCGCAATGGTTCTGACGCAACTCTGGTATCATATTTATGAGGAACATTCTCCGTTTTATGTTTTTGCCAAGGCACTGTTTGAACAACAAATATGCATTGATTGCTTATGATTGTTGTTATTGTCCTCAGTGCTCTGAGTTTCGATAGCCCTTTATGAATGGTAATAATCGATTGCTTTTTGTTTCACCCATATCAAAGAGGTCTGATTCATTTCATTTCTATTGAAGATTGAGCTTCGATTGCCATAGCTTAGGCTACTTTGTAAAATTAATATTAACAATTGATGCTTGCAATAATAGTAATAATAATAATAATATACAATTATTTATATTTCAGCTGTTCGCAATTTTTTTACCGTAAAATTCACAGATATTTCTATATAGGCCTACCCAAGTGGCTCTAAATAAACCATAAGAGTTCTAAAACTTAGCTAAACCCGAATTGAATGTTTTTGGTTTCACACTTATCAAAGAGGAAAATATGAAAAAAATTTGTATTTCTATTGAAATGTTATACGTATCAAAGCAAATTCTAGAGGGACAACGGAATAATATTGGCAGTCTTTGAGTACAGTATAAAGGAAATAACAGTAGACTAGCCAAAAATATTCATGAACCAACAACGCTGAACACTAAGTTGAACAATAAGTTTGATAATATTATAGTGTTGTTTTCTGTTCACACAAATAATTTACATTTAGATCCCTGCAACTTTGTTGAGTTCTGTTTATAGGCTATAAACAATATAGGCAGTCATAAGTCCAACAAAACATATATAATATTTTCTACCAAGTGAAATTGTACCCCTCTCTTTTATTAGACCCACGCCACGCATATAAGTTTGGAGCGACTGTTTTTGGAGCATCAAAGATTATATTATTTGCGCTATCAATTCAAATATTTTTCTCGTAGCCTATGCAATTTGTGGAATAGCATAGGTGTCATAGTAAATGCTATCTCGTTCTTTGAATTTGTCTACATGTAGACTAGGAATTAATTGCGCAAAAATGTTTGTTTAGCATTGAAAAATGTTTCAACGATTGTGCAAAATGTTTTAGAAGCTATAAGCAGCAGGTGGCGTGAATTGTAAATTTTTTTAATTGATTTTGCATTTTTTGACGTCATCAAAGAAAGGGATAAAAGAGTGTTCTACTAATAACTTGCTAATGGGATAGTTGTCCTCTCAATTTGGCTCAGCAGTTGTGAACGGTCATTTGACCGCTTTTCCCCGTCTTTCTAGGTGTTTTTTTATATTTATTTTCCAGAAAGTAATTTATAAAATTTCAAAACATGACCAGGTTTATATGACATATTTAGGAAAAGTCATGAAAGGAGGCCGCCCAGCGACTCTCCTGCTCGGAGATATTAAAGTTCGAAATTCCAATACCGGTCAAATGACCGCTCCCGTGTTTCTAGTGTTAACCCCTTCACGCATACCCCGTAGTGGCCATGTCGCCGGCGCCAAGATTTCGCTCAGTTCACATTCGTAGCTCCTGCAACTAAACTAGGAGTGTAAACGACAAACCTCGTGTTTTTTATTTATTAGTACACGAATCGTGAGAACTCAGAATACATAGTTTCTAAGTGCCACTATAGTTGCATAGCTAGTCCATTTAACAAGCAACCCCCCACACAGTCTCACCTGCAACTATACCTACCCTTGCACGACACCGTGGACAATAGCATCTATCTGAGTTCATAAGAATATTTTGTCACCACCAAAAATTTGTATTCCGTCATAGCACCAAGATAAACCCAGCAATAGCCCGAACATTTGCCAAAACAGCAGTGAAAAATCCTGCTCACTCAAATGCAAAATAAATAAGTGAAATTATTGTGTAATTATACCACGTCATTCTACTGTCAATATATATTATTAAATATGAAATAAATATACAATACTACCATTGGTTTCACGTATGGAGATGTCCCTTTCAAAATTCAGTGGTCATTTGTTGTCTGGGACAATTTGTTTGAGAAATACACATCACTTTATAATGCCGTTACACTATCTCAAACCTCGCGTAAAAACCCCCATAAAAAAAAAAATGTATGTGTTCCAGTTCATTCTGGTTTCATTGATGACACTTTTATCCAATATAGGACATTATAACCTAAACAAGAGCGTTTGCTAAGCAACGATTTTCCAGTTTTATTAGTTCAGTTTTACACAAATGACTTAAAATGAAATTTGCTCACCGTGGCGTAATTGTCGTTTTCCTGGATTTTTTTACTAATTTACTAACTCGTCAACATGGACAGTGAAAATCCTCACCTGCTTACATGGATTTTGGGAGTGAGTGGGTCAGAAGAAGATACCATAGTTACCAAGATACCATACCTTTGATTCTATCGGAAGTAAAACCACAACATCACAGACCCACCACCAGACTTCACAGTGGGGATTAGGTTAATTTTTGAATTACCATTCCTCTTTTTACACCAAACCCACCTCTGGTGTTTGTTGGCAAAAACCTATTTTTTTGTCTCATCTGACAATAGAACCCTGTTCCAATCAAAGTTCCAGTGAAATTTAGTGAACTCTAAGCACTTACGTTTGTTGTTTAATGATGGCAGAGACTTTCTTCCAAGCCTTCCAAATTGCTTGTTGGCATGGAAATGGTGTCTAATTGTAGTTTTGGAGACTTGGTGACCTCAGGATGCAACCAACTTCTGCAATTCTCAACTGTGAGAAACTTTTGCCTCTCAGACCATCCTCCTCCTAACTGTGCGTTGCGGCAACATACACTTGCATCCACTTTCAGGCAGGTTCATCACAACTCCAGTTGTTTGAAACTTCATAAGTATTGCCCTAGTAGTGTATATTGGTATTTTCAGACATTCTGCTGTTTTTGTATTGCCATTGCCTGATTCATGATGGTCATCAACCTTTTGTCTCATTTATTTTGTGTATTCTCTGATCATCCCCATGTTGATGAATGACAGGGGCTGTGCCCAAATCAGAGCCCTTTCTACTGTGTCCTTCGTACTGTGTACTAGCATACTGTATACTGTTTAGTGACATGCAGTATGCAGAAAATATCCTCCATATTATTATCAGCGAAAACAGGGAAATAAGTATATCATCCAGGGATATAAAAAACACTAAATTTTCTGAATTGTTGCATAATTAACAGTTTTTAAAAAAGTATACTCAACTGGCATACTCAATAGTAGTTTGGCCTGCGTGTCACCTCATACGTATTTATACCCCAGTTAAACGGGAAGTCATGGAAGGCCATTTCAGTGTTCCTAAAGCCTCAGGTGTGCTTATGAAAAGTAAAATATGAATGGCAATACACGTCAATTAGATTTTGTTCATAGGAATTTCTAAAAATGTTTATTTTTCTTTGAATAATTTTACCACAATGAAAGGTTAGCTTTCCCTCATATTTTCACTGTAAGACAAAGCTAATAAACAAACAAGCCATCATCTTTACCAAGGGTTCCAATTATTCTGGAGAGCACTGTAGGCTATATGCTTCCCTGGCACATATTATTCACAGATTCTGTATTGTTGCCAATCATTGCTATATGGATGACACCCAGCTCTACCTGTCCTTTAAGCCTAATGTCTTGTGTAACCTGGGCTGTGTCCGAATCAAAGCCCTATCTACTGCGCCCTGTCTCCTGCGAAGAGTGCACCAGTGTTGCCATGTCCGCGGTTTTACAGCTAAATTGGGATACTTTCAATGTGCAGTCACGGGTAAAAATGAAAAGTCGCAAAGCACGCACTTATTTTAAAAAGTAAAAACATGATGATTTCTATTTAAAATAAGTTGGTTTCAGTTAAAAATAGCCTATAAATTGGCTAGTTTTGAGTCTTACAAGATCTGGCAACCCTGCGCCCCACTCTTGCGCTGCCATGTCACGTGTTGTTTTTGTTGTATTTGAAGGATAACGTCAGCGAAGCTGCGCCTCATTTTTCAGAAACGAAACTTCACGCCATATTCATGTGACCAAAATGTTCATGTACTTCTTTGAAAGTGTGCTCCCGAGTATACGCAGCGAAACCCCGGAAGTAAGTGTGTCATCCGGGTGTTTGAAGTATACTGCAATTTGAAAAAAATTCACGTACTCTATGACTTTCTCGCCCTATCTACTCACCAAGGCTACTCAACAGTGTGGAAGAGTGCTGATTCGGACACGGCCTTGGTCATTTTATTAAAATGCTTATCTGCCATTAAGGACTAGGTGTCACAAAACGTTCTCCAACTTAACTCTGACAAAACAGAAGTTGTCATTATGGGCCCAGATCACATAGCATCCAAGACTCAGCACTGTATTGGTTTGTTTGCATGCTTTCAAGTCCAATTCTAAAAATGTATCCTTTTTTATTTTGACCCTTCTATGAACTTAAACAACATGTTGAGGTTAGCCCAGTCTTGCTTTTTTCCACTTGAGAAATATTGCTAGACTGAGATTGTTTATGTCTTTCCAGGTTTTAGAGAGCATTATTCATGCTTTTGTTTCATCACACCTAGACTATTGCAATGCCTTGTTTACATGCTTCAACCAATCTATGTTGGCCAGGTTACAGCTGGTTCAGAACGCTGCTGCACGGATTTTACCCTATAAGACTACACGTAGGACACATATTACACCAACCCCTTCATTTTATGCCTATTATATATAGGATTTATTTAAAAGTTTCTAATTTATTAGGCACTGCACGGTCAGAGCTGTTGTCCCCTTACAATACCTCAAGGTCTCAGAAGTCCTCTGAGAAAGTCTAGGCTTAAATTAAATGGTGACCATGCCTTTGTTGTCCTGGCCCCATACATTTTAGGTGATAACTGTAAGGTATACTTTGTAATTTAAAAAAATATATGAACATATCTACATGTTCCTTTGAATACAGTCTAAGACAGGGCTCTCCAGCCCTGGTGCTGGCCTGGGTTGCTGGTCCACAAGGTGTGCTGGTTCTTGTCTTCACCTTAAAACCGACAATTAGAAAGGTGGGTTAATTGTGCCCTGGGGTTTCTAACCCAGGTCCATGAGAACCCTTGTGTATGCTGGATTTTGTTCCAGTCAACCACATTATTCATTTGATTTATTGAAAACATGGGTTTAAGTTCTTTAAATTTGTGCTGAAGCATATTTTAACACAATGCAGTTTTGACTCCTTACTATTTGAGCTCTTCATCTTCCACAAATAGTTTATCTTCAATGTCAGTTTCAGCATTTTAGGAGTTACAATACAATAATCAGTGCAAAGTGTAATTACAGAAAAGTAATGCATTAGCATACCTCATTTGGATAATTAACTGCTCTTTATACTTTAGGAATTGCAATTAAGGTTGAAATTAAAACTGGCATACATTTTCCTGGACCATGGTTGGGAATCCCTGGTGTAATCAACAGCTATAATTGATCAATTTAGTGCTAATAAAGAATGAAAACCAGCTGACCCAGTGTTCACCCAGCAGGTCCTTCAGCCTTCCAGGATCAGGGCTGGGCAGCCATTTTGTGAGAGGAGATGAAACTGAGCATTATTACTTCTGGTGTGAGGACAGGTTAGATTGATCAAACTGTCCCCTCGTCGCTTGGTTAATACTGCAGTCATGAAGAAGGAGGACGGAGGAAGAAAGCAGGTGTGGTTTTGGTCCTCGCTACAGCCACAGAGTATCCACTATGTACAACTTGCTTTCACCTCCACTGCTAGCTCAAAGGACCTTCAAGTAAAGGCAACATGATTCCCCTGAAATATTTTAGCCATTTTGTGATGTACCTGTAATTTGTACATATTGAATAGTGAACTTACTGAATTTTGGAACCTGCACAGTAAATTCACAGTAAAATGTCCAGTGTTAATTCAACTCTAGCAGTGTACATATGAGTCTACTCTGGCCAGACACTGAACATGTTACTGTGTGAAGCCACCAGATGGTTCATTTTGAGTTGAACTGGTACAGAACAGGGAATATTGACAAGGCATAATGTAGCAGTTCAGTTTTGGGGAGGATCAACAATTTACAGACACAACATAAAAAGCCTAGGTGCTGTACATAAACCAAACTTCTCTCCATCCTCAGAACTTTCTTTTCCCCCACTATCTATCTGTCTACTCTCTATTCTTTGTAGCAAAATAACTACAGCTACAGAATACTGTGTAAAACCCTTGTGATTTTAATCAGCCTGCCAGCTGGGCATTGATTGGCTGGGAGCTGATGACTCATTTCAGTTCACTGACGGGGGCGGGTGAAGATGGTGTGGGAGTTGTTTTCTCTGCAGGAGAAGAGGCTTTCTGCCTGGCTGTCAGAAGTGTGCACAGTGACCTAACCTCACCACACTAACTCGTGCTTTTTTCCTTCCCCTGCTGCCGTGGCTCCAAAAGGCAAGGGGAGAGATATCAGCACTACAGAGAGTTTACTGCTCTGCAGTCAGCTCCTCTCTCCTCTCTCCACGTGAGCAAGGAAGAAAATTGCATAACTGAGAAGGTACTGAAAGTGCCTTCCTCCAGGTCTTCACAGAACTGCACTGCTTTCCCTGTGAGGGTCTTCTTGTGACTTATCCAGTGAGGAGAGACCAAGGTGAGTGTCTTTATAAGACTTTGTAAGATGCCATCACAATTGCGCAGTGTAGTGTGTCTTCTAAGGGTATCTCTCTCTTCAATGAGACTCGGTTTGGATGATCTTTCCCAGGTGCTGTCGCTGCTAGGGGATGGGATGTGGGTTCACTTGGCTTGTTCAATGACATAATTCCTGTGATCTTGTTCTGCCGCATTTGTGAAAAAAAAGTTTCTAACAGGAGATGAGCTGCCCTCTCATCGGCGGTAAAATGTTGGAATGCGTGGCTGTCTCTATGGTTTTTGTACTGCCTCACAGAGGAGACACATGACACATTGGGGTGTTTGTGTGCGTGTGTGTTTTTGAGAGGGTGTGGGTGTGTGTGTGTGCGTGCATGTGTTTGTGAGGTTGCGTGATGTGTCTATATGAGTGGGTGTGTCTGCATGGGTTTTCTTGTATTTGCATGTCTACATGTGTGTTTGTGTGTGTGTGTGTGTGTGTGTGTGTGTGATGTGCTGTTATGACTGGGTATGTGTGTATGTTTTTGCTTGTATTTACATGTCTACATTGGTGTGTTTGTAGGTCTGTATATGTGTGTTTGTCTGTGTCTCATGATTTGTGTGTGCATGGGTTTGCTTGTATTTACATGTCTGTATGGGTGTGTTTGTGGGTCTATGTGTGTGTGTCTGTTTGAGTGTTTTTGTGTGTGCTTCTGTGCGTGTGTGTGTCTATATGATTGGGTCTGTGTGTGCTTGGGTTTGCTTGTGTTTAATGGGTCTGTATGTGCACTCACTGCCCACTTTCTTTGATACACCTGCTTGTTATCACAAGTAGCCTGCTCCTCCAAACAACGAATCATGTGGCTGAAACTCAATATATAAAACATGCAGACATGGTGAAGAGGTTTAATTGTTGTTCGACAGAACATTAGAATGGGCAAGATCCCGCATGATCTAAATGGCTTTGACCATGGTATGTTGGTGCCAGACCATCTTAGAAACAGCTGCCCATTTTCACACACTCTCTAGAGTTTACATAGAATGGTGTGATAAATTAAAAAACATCCAGTAAGCGGCAGTTCTGTTGGCGGAAATGCATTGTTAATGAGAACTGTCAGAGGAGAATGGGTAGGCTCGTTCAAGCTAACAGAAATGCCAAGAAAGCTCAAATGACAGCTCCTTACAACAGTGGTGTGCAGAATGCGTTAACCTTGAAGCGGATTGGCTACAGCAGCAGAAGACTACACTGGGTTCCACTCCTGTCAGCTAAGAACAGGAAGATGAGGCTACCGTGGGCACATGGTCACCGAAACTGAAGATTGGAAAAATGTTACCTGGGGCCTTATTTATAAAAAGTACATTTGATCAAATTTTATCTTACGTGTGGCGTATGTAGAAAATTATTTTTTTTCAAAAGATTTTCAACGTGACTCCATTTGACCGTGGAAACGTCAGGTCTTCACTTGACGTAGACACATTACCTGCTGGTTATGATAAAGTATTGCAGGCTTGAGAGCTGCACGTGAATGCGTATTGGTGTTGAAAATGAAACTTTCTATTACATGTATGTGACCAGTTAGCCCCAGGGCGCAATTACAGAGCTCATTCACGTGTGTTCAATTTCAAGTTCATTTGAGATTTATAGACGTAAGTACGTACGACAGACGTACGCTATTTTAAACAAGCGCAGCCAATTTTATGAATAATGCTTATGTCCATTTAAAGAAATGTGCTTACTAGGGCTGTCAACGTTAACGTGTTAACTCATGATTAACGATTTCTAATGATTAACGCGTTAAAATCTTTAACGCAATTAATCACCTTTTCTTATTTTGGCTATTGAGGTCCCAATAAGTGCAGATCTATGACCAGATCTCCCACAATATCTTTAACATTGTAAGATATGCAAAACCTGATCCTGAGTTACTGCACTAGCTAAAGCAGATTGAGCAGTTGGCTAATGGAGACAAGAAATAAAATTGGGCTTTTGAAAGACTCCTTTCATTATAAAATGGCTTTTGAAATGGTTTCCAAATGGCTCGCTTGACAAAACTAAATGTCAAGAAGTTCCAATATCACAGAAGCACTATGATTTTAAAATACCAACTGCAAGCTAAACCCATTTAATGACAGAGCTAGCGATAGCTAGCGACTACCTAACAGGTTGACCACAGATGGATTGCTACAGACTGCAAACCAACTAACACTGATAGACACAGATATGGATGTTCTGTAAATAGCATATGCCGATTGACATACACTACCCTCGTGAGGTACAGTTGTTCCACGTATACATGATACCATAGGTGGAGGGTGAAGCAACTGCAGGGTAAGGCTAGGTGGGGTAGTCCGAGTGCAAAGATTCTTGCATTCATTTCACCGTAAATACAGTTTGAGTACAGCAGCCCATGTAGGCTTTGGTTGTAAAGTACCAGTAGGGTTGTGTTTACGAGTTAGGGTTTATAAATCAAAGGTCCTTGAAGCTTTTGGAACATTTGAATATTAAACCACTTATTTTAATAGCACACAAATACAAAAATAAATAAACAACACTCTAAAACAGAAATAAAAAATAAGTGTGTAAGATAAGTGTTCCAAATAATGTCACTGAGGTAAACTAGTATTGAATGTCACAGAGGTAAAATACTGTTAGATAGTAGCCTATAGTGTTACTGAGGTAAAATAGTAAGTAGACAGTTTATCCCTTCAGTAAAGCTGGTGAAACAACAATCTACTATCAATACTACCTTCTCTTAAAACATTGCATGAACTTATTGAAGCTTTTACCTTTTCAGAATTTAGGGCTTCAAAAATTTGGATGTGATTTTATTTTCCGCTTTCGCAATTATTCTCATTTTGGCGGTTGTGATTTCCCTTTGGCGGTCCGTGAAAACATTTTGGCGGCCGCCAAAGAATTTACTATGTATGAAAAACCCCATACAAAATAACACTCCAGAAAATGTGAGTTATTTAGATACGATCACATTTTCACGTGATATTGATATTGGCTTAACTAACTCCACTGCATGATTTGTTTTTTTCTATCGACATGGCAGCCAACACACACATAATTTCTAACATTTTTAATTGACATTAACAGAGAGTCTGACAGTGTGTCCAGAAATGCTCTGTGAGTCAGTGATGATCCTTCAGCTTGACTGCCGCTGCACTGACAGGACAACGCGTTGATGGATGAGACTTGCTAGCTAGCTAACTAACCAACTAGTGCAGGTAGTCTAACCATGCAGCAATCGGCTACACGCAGCCGGCCAGCTTAGTTACCTCCTCCGCAGTAGGAAGTAGCCTAGTGGATTGATTGAGCTAACTCGACCACTCGAATCCTCTATTGCTAGCATTTGTATTTAATAGCCTACATTATTTTAATCACCATGTCCGGCCAGGGGAAGGCTAAGCCATGATACGTATGAAAACGTGAAAGCCGCTAAATTGAAACTCCTTAAACGTGATGGCTGTTGCATTATTGCAGATTATTGCAGTGACCAACACATACAGGTGCCTACGAAGGCTTGGCAGATCTTGCACAGAAATATTTGGAAATACCTGCAACAACAGTGCTTTGTGAAAGACTATTCTCACTCTGATCATATTTTACTAAAGAAGCGAGCTGCATTATCCACTGATAATGTTCACAGTCTAATTTGTCTCAGCAACTGGGTTAAAGAAAATAAATAGGAAATTACCTTACATTGTGGCTCATGTTTTTGAAACAATGGGGACAATGCAGTACCTCAGTTCACTTTAATGATCAAGTGATTTTTTTTCAATAATTCATCTTAAATATAATTTTCATTGTTCATTATCACCATGTTTTGTACAGTGCAGTATCTTGATATAGCAGACCATTTTGAGGAAGATTGTGTTCATTGTGTTCCATAGTTCTTTAGTATTTGCAAGAATAATGAGAGTCAATTTAAGTGTAAGAAGACCAGATTAATTTAATTAAAAGCTGCCAATTTAATTTTAAATTAAATTTTGAAGCCGGTGGTGTGACTACACTGCAAAATACTGAAAGGTGGGGAGGGTCATCATGAAAAAAAGATCTGAATCATCATGGATTGCTTGTGCTTACATTACTTCCAGTCCATCTTATCTTAATGTTTACTCACAACAAAATAATGCTGTAAAAAATGCTTCCAAAGTGCGATTAAATATGTGATTAATCACAATTAACTATCAGAATTGTGAGATTAATCACAATTAGAAAATGTAATCGATTGACAGCACCAGTGCTTACGTAAAAGTTAAAGATGATGTCCAAGTACTTTTTGAAAAATTTTAATTGAGGCCCCAATTAAACGCCCCAGGTGTGATGAATCTTGATTTCTCCTCTGACAATCAGATGGATACTTCCAGCAGGATAATGCACTATGTCACAAAGCATCATCTCAAGCTGGTTCCACAAACATGACAGTGACTTCAGTTTACTCAAATGGCCTGCAGAGTCCCCTTATCTCAATACCATAGAGCACCTTTGGGATGAGGTGATACAGGTGGTTTGTGGCATGAATGTGTGGCTCATGGCTCGCTATGTATGCCATGTTTTGAACAAGCCTGACTAAAATACAATAAGAAAATAAAATGTAATACAATGAACATGAACTCTGTATGTCTCCAGAAAGTGTCTCCAGACTTCACGGTGCACTGCATCCCTAGCTTTATCGTATGCTATCCATTTGAACTGTTCATACCATGTTATGGAAAAACAGCTTGACATAACTGATATTACTATTGCTAGGAATGATTGCATCTTTGGTTGAGTGGCTGGTTCGTCAATGGCTGACACGTCTGCTCGTGGGCCTAGCAAAGCAGGCTAGAAGCAGGTGGCAGAGTCAGAAATTAAGAAGCTGTGGCTTGGTAATATCTTACTGGTATGCTCCACTTCCTTGGTTTCGCTAAGTTCGGCCCTGGTCTGATCTGCTTGTCAGATTCTCCTTCAAGCGTGACTTTTAAACCCCAAAATAGCTAAATTGTGCAAATCATAAAATAATCATATTTAACCACAAATCAACTGTTTTGACTCATGAAACTCAATTTTGCATCATTTTGAAGTGGGCATTACTATCCTTTCATAAGTATAGGGGATACATATCTATGGGTCCAAAACTTATCCAAAACCTGCCATAATATTTATAAAATATTTTTGTCAATTATAAAACATATACATTTGCCCCTTATGATGTTTTAAGATGAAAACATTGATATCACACTGGTACACACACCTAAATATGTAGCCTAATCATTCACTCTTGTACTTCAATAAAACATCACTTTTTCTGTATTACAGTATGTAATCTTTTGTTGCATGCCCTGGGATGACATGTATAATCACTACAAGGAAAATGTTACATTCATCTAGCACATATCAGCGCACATTAAATTGGAATGAGTATTTTCCATCCCCTAAGTGACAGGCCAGGGAGATACTAATATGCCAAAATCTATATTATGTAGTACAATAAGATCACAATAAAATAATATTCCACCATCAGGAAAATGCTGGAAAATGTTCTAGTTTCACAGCAGAATGGTGAATGTAAAACATGACTGAGCCATCTATGAATGCTTACACTACAATATGTGAAATGCACTGAAAATGCAAAAATAACACTATCAAACATATGGCACAAGACAGTGTGGAAAAACGAACATAGCCTACATATTTGAAAAATTACATGCAGTAATACTTACACATTGAGGAGGAAAATCACAGTCCTGTTCATAGGCATATTCTCTGATAGAATCAATACTATTGTTTCTCCTGACCGATTCCCAAATTCCATGCTGACGAGCTGGCCATGTTAGTATGCAAAAATCTTGCAAAAAATAGCAGGAAAACAACAATAATGCCTCAGCGAGCGAATGTACATTCTTGCATTAGTAGTTGTTTGCGTAAAACAAAACAGATAAAATGAAAATTCTGTTATGCCCAGCTGTAATTTATTGTTCAAAGCATTCAATAAGACATTACAAACACTGTTGCGAAGGTAATAATGTCATCTATTGGAGAAAAGAGTTGTCAATCAAACCAGAATGAACTGGAATACATGAAAGCCGCACGAACAGCTGATGGGGTTTTACGCGTGGAGTTTTTAGAAGGTGTACTAGTATTATAAAGGGGTGTGTACAGATTGTCTAAGACAGTAAATGACCACTGATCCTTGAAAGGGACATCTATGGTGCCACCAGACAATGGAATTTAGTAAATCTAAATTTGTATTCCATCATTTGAAATTGTATATAAAGATTAAAAATTTTATTTGATTGCACTAAATTTGTATTTCAGAATTTTTATTTTGTATGTAAGGTTTTAAAACTGAATGATGTGATCAGAATTTCAGTATTCAGTTCAAATAAAAACTGAATTCAACCTTTCAACTTTCAAAAAGCTATTATCTTAAATTCAGATCTCTAAAAGCTAGCTTTCGGATTGTGGACATCTGGGAACTTACGAAAAGCAGTTCTTGGCCGATATCATCAATCTGCCAACAAGTTGTCAACTTGGCGAATTTGTTGCTAGAGTTTTCAGACCCCTTTAGCGACATTATTTCAAAAAAGAGGCTAGCGACAAATCTAACGACTTTTGGAGCAGATATCAAAAAACACTGCTCAGTTGGTCTGCAGTCTTTCCTGCGCTTGCTATCACTCTGCCGCTCACATATCAGCGGCTGGTTAGTCAGTGCAGAGAGAAGCTACAATCGGCCGTCCACCATTGAGACATATGTGTTCATATGCAAATGAGCACACAATGACATCATAAATATATAAATTATTGTATGATTTCATTTAACGACTTCTAGTGAATCTTTGAGCATGCGTTAGCTACTTTCTCTGGGAAAAAGTTGGCAACACTGCGTCACTCACTTCTAATTGGATTCTGTGGGTTTTCTGTTCAGAGCCGCAACAATCCATCAAACTTTGCCTGCTGTGTACGCAACAATAGTGGCACTTACAAATTCTGTATTTGTTGGTTGCAGGAGCAATGAATATCTTAGTTGAGCAACCTCATGGCGTCGGCACCATGGCCACTAGGGGGTCTGCGCGAAGGGGTTAAACAACAAATTGATTGATATTTCTTTTGACTTGTTAGCTAAGCCGATGATAACTGACCAGCTAGCAGCTAACGAGCAATAACGAGCTGGACTACTAGCAGTGACGGCGTAATAATAATAATAACCTCTGGCGCCTTTTTAGATCAATTTGAAGACTTATGACAGTGACATGATAACTAATTGCATCACATTCACCTCCCCATTGCATTCATCAAAGTTTCTTATTGGTCAGAAATATGTTATGATTGAAATGTCTTAAAACAGTAAGATCAATGTAAAATCTTTGGAGACTGTTGGAAGACAGCGAGTCATTTCAATTGGTGGCCAGTGGCAACATAAACATTTCTTCAGACCGCAAATATTTAAAACGTTTATTTGCTAAAATGTGAAGTACTCAGGCTAGTGTAACTGGATAACTGGTTTTATGGTATGTTTTTTAATAACTTTGAACATTACTGGGTGGGTTTTAGATCAATCAGGCTGCTGTAGCTCACGCCTAGGCTGGAGGAGGCCCTGTTATTTCTGCAATTCTGATTAAAGTGGACTTACAGGGAACATATCCAGACCTGTTTTGGGTCCTATTCTGTTTTCTTTATATATGCTTCCTTTTGGACAGATTATTAGTGGTTTTATGGTGTCTCTTATAATTGCTATGCAGATGATATACAACTATATGTCTCTTTTAAGCCAGATAAATCTGACAAATTGATGATATTACATAATTGTTTAAGTTCCATTAAGGAATGGATGGCCAACAATTTCCTGCAGCTTAATGCAGACAAAACCGAGGTTCTCATTATTGCTCCTGACAGCTTGGTGTCAAGGGTTAGCCACTGTATTTGGTCCCTTTCCTCATCAGTATGGTCTAATCTTAGGAATTTAGGTGTAATTTTTGACCAAGCTATGAGATTTGATCAACATATCAGCTCATTGACCCGTTCCTGTTTTTTTCAACTGCAAAATATTGCTAGACTCAGATCCGTTGTGTCTCAAGCTGAGACGGAAATGATCATTCATGCTTTTATTTCTTCGCACCTTGACTACTGCAATTCTGTTTTTACTTGCCTCAGCAAGTCATCCATGGACCATCTACAAGTGGTCCAGAATGCTGCTGCTAGGCTTCTCACCAAGACCAGCAGTACATCACACCTGTCTTGGCCTCTTTAAACTGGCTTCCCATTAAATTCAGGATTCACTATAAGGTTCTTGTAATCACATACAGAGCCCTACATGCCCAAGCTATCACATACATTAGTGACCTACTCTGTCCCTACAACACTACTAGGTCTCTTAGGTCTTCCGACCACGGCTTCCTGGCTGTCCCTAGGTTAAGGCTAAAAACTAAAGGTGACAGAGCCTTTGTAGTAGTGGCTCCTAAGCTCTGGAACTCCCTCCCCTTGGACCTAAGATCTGTGAGCACTGTCGACGCCTTTAAAAAGCAGCTAAAGACTCACCTGTTCAGACAGGCCTTTGTCTAGCTGTCTGTGTGTGTTTCTTGTCCTGTTGTTTTTACTGCCTTTTTTTATTGTTTCTATTTCTTCTTTTAGATATTTATTCTTGTGAAGCACTTTGTGACTCTGTTCTTGAAAGGTGCTATATAAATTAACTTTACTTAATTACCATGTCCTGTTTTATTTTTAAGCCCTATACTGTAGTGCTGTATTATCCAGAAAATCTATTGTTTCCATATATCCAGCCTCTCTGGAGCATCATTTGCCCTATGCCAGCATAGCACACAACCTTCCATCTTTATTGTCCATCTGAGTTTGTTGATGCTTTTTATTGTGATGCTCCTGAAAGTCACATCCTCTACCATCATCTGACCTATGGAAGAAGGACCACATTACTTCACGTCTTTTTCTTGACATGTTGGTCCCAGTCACACCTCACTGTCGTGGTAACTTACCGCTTGAATCCACTGAGCTGATGGATTTAAATGGTACTGAAGGCCTGCAGGGGCTGCCAAACAGAACATAGGGGCTGACTGGGGAGAGGGGATTAGGAAGAGTATGAGGCAATGATGAAGAGTATACCTGTATGAGGAAGAGTACAACTTGATGATGAAGGGTATTAGTTCATGATTCTGGGGTTAAAATGCGTGGATGAATTACACTTTATATATGTGTCTGTATTTTCACTATCATAACTAATATTACTATTATATTGACTAACATCATAACTAATCAATAATATCCATAAATGTGATTAATCAGAAATAGTGTAGTCTAGATGGAGGGAGCCTGGGAGGAAGGTGCGCCAATGTTTTCTCAAACTGAATAAATTTAACCTTACTAACCTTATTTGGGAATCAGTAGAATGTAATCAGTGATGATTTACTAGTGCTTCATGTAAACATGAGTGAATGACACTGTACCCCAGAGGGACTGCCCCTCCGTGGAATTCTGGACATACAGAATAAAGACCACTGATTATCTACACTTTTTGCCATGTACCTTTTCCTATCAGCCTTTAGTCTTATAATGATGAAGAGTATGAGTGAATCATGAGAGTCAGAGTTGAGTGTTTAGGAGTATGAGTGAATCATGAGAGTCAGAGTTGAGTGTTTAGGAGTATGAGTGAATCATGAGAGTCAGAGTTGAGTGTTTAGGAGTATGAGTGAATCATGAGAGTCAGAGTTGAGTGTTTAGGAGTATGAGTGAATCATGAGAGTCAGAGTTGAGTGTTTAGGAGTATGAGTGAATCATGAGAGTCAGAGTTGAGTGTTTAGGAGTATGAGTGGGTGATGAACAGTCTGAGTTTAAAATGCAGAGGACAAATGATGAAGTGGGTGGATGATTTGGGTGGTAGGCTGAGCAGATGAAGAAGCTCATGCTGAGTGTGTAACCCTTGTATTTGTATGCAATAGATTAATTATTGACAAATACAATGTTTCATATTTCATGATTGTGGTCTAATTACAAAAAAACCACATATCATCAGATTTATCAAAATCCTATTTGACTTGTTTCTGGAGGTAGCCTGGGTCAGAGTCTACCAGTATGGAATCTAAATATGAACATGTCTTATGCTGTCACAAACATTATACTGGCAAATAAAATCCCATAATAAGCATGAGGAATGGAATCAGATAAGCAAAGCATCAAAATAAAGTATAAGTGGCAACCACATGTACTGAATTTTCAAAGATTTTAATAACCCAAACTGGTGCTGCTTGTACTAATATTTTATCATAAATGTTACTCTTCTTAAATAAACACATACATATTTATGTTGCTTATAAAAGCTCCCATCTACTGCACTTTGAAAGAGACTTGTGCTCTATGTATGTTTTTTATAAAAACATATTTGGAATTATTTACCATGTAGTCTTGGCCTATGGCACCATTAAACCACAGCACATACAGGTCTTTCATTTACAAGCCAATAATATTAGTGTTGCTCTACAGAAATTGACTATTGGGAGAATGTCTTTCCATGAACTAATTCTTTTTGTATTAAACATTTGGCCTTCTCTGTACAGTATGTTCAAGTTTTATGCTGACAACAATGGAAATTAAATTGGCAGGGCTTCAGTTCTCTATCCTGCAGAATGCAGTCATGTAATTCCTATGTGACTCATTACTGTTCCAAACAGCAGACCACAGTACTTACTGTGGGCTTATCTCTCCACAGAGCAGAATACAGCCAATTAGCCATGTAAGGAGATACAGATGTCAGTCTGAGGCGATTACTCTGGAGTTCTAATAAGAATAACAACTTGAAAGTGTTCATTTCATTTAGCTCCATCTTGAAACATTTAATTTAAACCTGTGTTTCCCTTTCAGTAGAGAAAGCAGGCAGAGCCATCGTTGAAGGACCTCTGATTGTCAGTTTACAGTTAAAAGAAGAGAGGAATGGCTTTTAACTGTTAATTTCTCGATTTTCATACAACCTGGTTGTTCTTAGTGGTGGGTTAACAATGGAAAAACGGGCTGTGGAGAAAAAAAGGAAAGGTGAACAAGTAAACATTTGCATTTAGAAACTGCTGAGAAAGTCATCAATAAACAGAAGTGAGGAACAACCTTAGTAATGCAAAAAGTGAGATTTTTTTTTTTTTGAGGTGGGAAAGCTGTGCTTGCTGAAATAAATGTGGGTTTAAACAGAAGCTGTTGCCGTGGTGATTTTGTTTATTTGGATTGCTGAGGTAGTTAAGCATTCATATTGCTTAGGAGACTGTACTTTGGACCTGAGCGGTTGTGGCTCTTAGATGAAACACCACTGTAATCCCTGGTAGGCTATAATGTGGCAGACTCTAATTTTAGAGTCTGTCAGATATATTATTTGGTAAAATGTTGCCGCAGTATGAGTAAGTATCTTGACCAAATTAATGAAAGTTGAGCATTCTTCTGTGTAGATCCCAATTCCATGTACTGTATGTGTTTGGTCTCCGGATGAACTGACGTTGCTCCAGATGGTTTACAGTGTTGAACAAACACTCTAGAAACATGACCTATGGTTTAGCACAAACAAACTTTGTTTGTCTTTGTCCAATGTGATTTAGACAAAGACCCTAGCTGTCTCTAATTGCATTCTATTCATACTGTTCATGCCATTTCCAACATTTTTGTAGGCATGTAGGCATATTTACAGCAGGCAGTTTAGGTCTTGGAAACAAGCTGTCTAGAACCCTGTTACATGCCAGTTACATAAATTGACTCATTAAGTGCTGAAGCACGCCATGCACCATCAGACACTGCAGCCCTCCGGGACTGGAGTTTGAGAGGCAGAGGTGTGACATTCATTCAGCGATGACGCTTGCAAAGCCAGTCCCCCGTTCACCTACAGTGCCACCGTAATTGAATGTACATGCTGCCACAGGCCTGGACAGGTGAGGGGAAGGGGTGTGGGGGTCACACTGTGGGCTTCCACAGGGTGATGGAGGTCCTTTTAAACCCATGGAAGAATATGAAGGACCTTAATCTCAGCTGCCTGCAGAAACTGGGACAGGAGCGGAGGCAGGGAGCGAAAGAGTGGGAGGGAGAGGAAGCGTTGCCAAGCCACTCCACTTCTGATACTGGGGGTGTAATTAAGCTACACTCTCTCTCTTTCTCTCTGTAGAACATGGTGTATTGGGGGTTTACATCGCATGGCTGATGAGCAGGAATGTGAGATTACGATGAGCGGGGTGAGGGGTGTCTTTGTGATGTTTTTTTGATGACTTGCGGCGACGTCTGATTTTGTGTGTTTTGTTGGGTGTGCATACCATGCTTCTACCCTTTATTGGAATTAATTGTCTTTGATGTATAAGGAGCAGCACACATCAGCTCTCTTTCTTCCTTCATACTCTGTCACAATTCATGGCAAAAATGTTGATACAGTGGTCCATAGTTTTATTCATATTCTGTGACAAAAGACAAGTGGTATTTATTTTTCCATCAGTGCCTCATTTAAAAAAAATATAAAATGCAAAAATGTTGTTGCTAAAAAGGATGGCAGACTAAAATGAGACCCTCCCCTCCCTCTCTGTCTTTCTTTTATATGCCTTTCCTTTCCTGCCTGATTTTTAAATACCCTTTCACTGTGTTCTCATGACTGAAAAGCGCATGAAAGACTACATCGGTTCTCTAAACATTACACCCAAAGAGTGATGCCGATTCCACATAGCACTCAGCAGCCCTGCCAACTCCATATGCAAGTGTGAATCACACTAGCTTGGTAGGTTTTGTGGTCTGCAGAATGATTAAGTGCATTGCCCTGATCTGGACATCATGGAAATGAAGCACTTCCCCATATGAGATTCTCCCAGGAAATTAACTGCATCTATTCTATGTTACATAGAGAAGGCGGCTTCAATGAGAGCCAATCAGTCAAGCATCAAATCATTATATGGGATTTAGTCATTAGCATTTTGTGTGGAGACCCACTGACCTCGCATTAAACTTTGTCACTGTCTGTCAGATGAGACTTTTTTTCTTCTTTTTAAAATTTGTCCCCCAATGCGGGGCTCCAATTAACTATTTGTCGCCGCATTCAGACGTGATCCCCACTGCTGATTTGGGAAGGTGAAGACATCTGTGGTTCTCCTCTGAAACGCGTGGCACCACCGGAGCCCACAGCCAGGCCCGCATGGAGTTGAGTCGGAGGAAGACATGCTTTGGCATGCCACTGACCCCCCCGTGCCCTGGATGAAGTATCGCCAATTATATATATATACAGTACCAGTCAACAGTTTGGACACAGTTGATTGAATGTATCTTTCTCATCATCTTAAAGACATTTTGATCAAAAGGCTTATGCTTAAATGCTTGCATTTTTTTCTTAGACAAATATAAATAGTGAAGTTGATGCCTATGTATGAATTTCTTTCCAAAACAAAAATTAAAATAAAAAAAAGAGAGTTTTTGAAATGCACAAGTAGTTTTAATTTAGAACTTCCCCGTTCCAAATGTGAAGCATGGGGGGGGGGGGGGGGGGGGGGGTGTGTGATGGTGTGGGGTTTCTTTGCAGGTGACACTGTTGGACGAGTTATCTAGAATTGAAAGGCACACTTCGCCAGCATGCCTACCACAGCATTCTGCAGTGACACACCATCCCATCTGGCTTGCACTTTAGTTGGGCCCTCATTTGATTTTCAATAGGACAATGACCCAAAACACACATCCAGGCTGTGTAAGAGCTATTGGACAAAGAAGGAGAGTGATGGAGTGCTGCATCAGATGACCTAATCAAACACCCAACCTAAACCCAATAGAGATGGGATGAGTTGGACCGGAGAGTGAAGGAAAAGCTGCCAAGTGTTCAGCATCTGTGGGAATTCCGTCAAGACTGTTCCTTCAAAACATCCCAGGTGGCTACCTCATGAAGTTGGTTGAGAGAATGCCAAGAGTGTAAAGCTGGTATCAAGGCACAGGGTGGCTACTTTGAAGAATCTAAGATACATTTTGATTTGTTTAACACTTTTTTGGTCACTGCATAATTACATTTATGTTATTTCATAGTTTTTATGTCTTTACTATTATTCTAAACTGTAAAAAAATAGTAAAAATAAAGAAAACCCCTTCTATGAGTAGGTGTGTCCAAACTTCTGACTGGTACTGTTCATTCATGCATCACAGCCTTGGTTCCTGAACCGAATGAGCCTCCCAGCAGCCAGAGACGTTTTATCAAGGCCTTGAGTCTTTGGAGCGATTGATTATGCAACAAAGTACAGGCATTAATCTGAGTATCCTGGGCAACCTCCCAAACTGGCCTTCTAATAGTCATTCAATACAACTGACCAATTTTTTATAATGGCTGTGATGCAGGTTGGTACTAAAGATGGATAAGGTGAGACAGTATTTCAGACTTATATTACTATATTAGTCAGGGGAAACAACCCTTTAAGTGATACATCCATATCTACTGCATATCTGGCAGCAGAGTGATGGTTTAAGGCTTGTTTGATATGTCAGACCCTTGATGACTTAGAGCCATTTAGCCATGTGTTCCATATACTGTTCCAGTGTAATTTACAGCTAAATCTAGTCCCACCCCTCAATTCCCATAGAGATCCATTCAAATGCAGAGAGATTATAGTATCGCTTGTAGGAGTACCAGAAAATAAGATATCAAGAGTCTTTTGATATTGTTGGGTCACAGACATCAGGAAGTCATGGCATGCAAAGGATATGCGACCAAATATTAAAAATGATTACTTTATTCTACATTATGTTAAACTGTCCAATATTTTTTGATGCCTGAAAATGGGGGGGGGGGGGGCTATGTACGAAAGGTTCTATAATATCTAAACGGTTTATCCGATATGGATGACAATACCCTCAAATTAAAGCTGACAGTCTGTACTTCAACGTCATTGTCATTATATCCTTTCAAACTAAGTGCTGGAGTACAGAACCAATATAACAAAAAATGTGTCATTGTCCAATGAATTATGGTGCTGACTGTATTAACCTCAGTGTTATGGACCAGTCAAGCTATGAACCCAGAGGCAATTACAGGCAATTGCACATTTTCATCTTCCTTAGTATAGAATACACATTCTTTATATCAACACTGAACTCAAACAATAAGTGTTAAATGGAAATTACTTACTCTTTCCATTGACAACTCGAAATACACCTCTCCCTCTATAACTGCATGCTAGCTCCATCTAAAATCATGGGAGCAATTGTCCAAGAAAAAACAACAATAGTGCCTTCTTGTTTACCATGTCCTCCTACCAAACGCTTCTTGGTCAGTAATTTTTGGTTTATTCTTTATGACATTTCAGCATACAGGATGCAAGATGTTAGCTATATGGTTATTATTGTATTGTATGTGTTTCTGCTGCTTATTTTGGGAAGCCAGAATGTCCTAATATGATCCAGCCTCAGGCTTGTTTAATTATTGGTTATAAATTTAGGAAGGGATTTTTAGCTATGAGATGAGAGCCTGTTTAAAATAATAAGGCTACAGTAATGCAAGCCCAATAAATTATTCAAATTGAAGGGTTCAGGGATGATGATGTATGCAGTGTACAGTGTGTTTGAGGCACAGGCTGGGGTGACCATCTGTGCTCTTTCTGCAGGGAGACGCAATAGAGCCCCAAATGTCCCGGACAACAGTGGTTCCTAAACTGAGTCCTAATCCCATATTTATATGGGATAAATAACTCTGTAGGAGTGTTGATTTAGGATCAGATTTCTCCTGTTTTATCCATTATGAGCTAAAAAGCAAAATTGATCCTAGCTCAGCACTCCTACTCTCAGATCCATTTTAAGCACGCACGGGGCCTGGGGACTCCCTGTGTATGTTGGTTCTATTTCATATTAGAGTCAACACGCCACGGTATGGGTCATCCTCGCCAAGAGGGTGAGCTACTAGGAGACTGAATAGCAAATTAACCACCACAACAGGGCGGACACCACGTCACGCTATAAATATTGCATGCTGTCTGTGGCTCATTGTCTTTTTGAGTCCTCTGAGATTGTGCTGAGGCTGTTGAATCTTTGCTTTTGTTCAGGTCCGTGACTCCACTTTGCAATCTCCCGCTGCTGAATGGAGCCGCTTCTCCTTAAAAAGGAGTATGCTACCCAAGGCATTTTCACTCTGAGCAACTTTCTAAGTTATATTTGTGATTAATCTTCCCGTTGGAGAGGGTGTGCACTTCGGGGGAGATTAATCGGTAGTGTTTGTTCAGTGTGGCCGTTTAAGCAGCTCATTCAGTTGTACTACTGATATTTTCCTGGTTATAGTAACCTATATTGAATTGAATTGGATTTACACTTTTCATTGTTCCAAACATTTAAAAGCTGAATGGAGCCTCTGTTCCTTAAGAAGGATTATGCTACCTGAGGCCTTTATACAACGTATTACGTTGTATTTTGTGTGTACGCATATCTGGTAAAAAATTAATCGGTAGTGTGTGCTTATCTAAGCAGCTCACTGCTGTTCTTTGTTTAAACTATATTAGTTTTGTCACTAATATTTTTCAGTATATACTAGCCTATATTGAATGTAATTGGATTTACATTTTTCTGTTTGTGTATATAATATACACTTTTTTTGGATTGCTACTTGCACATTATATCATAGATATATTGAGGTAAACTACTTCACACAAACATTTAAATGCCGAACGGAGCCTCTGCATCCGTGAGGTTGTACGCTGCTTTAGGCTCTGCTCCCGCGCATCGTGCCTGGCAGGAGATAACGTGCTGTCCATGCAGGATCACCCATCACACAAACAGTTAGGGTAGTAAAAAAAATGGATTGACATTAAACTGGAGGCGAAGAAACACATTGCTGTGCACAAAAGCACTACAGCTACACGAGGTGGCCAAGGACAAGCAATTGGATGAATATATTCTTAATAAGCCAGCCGTCTCTTACAACACCTTTCTCCAAACGAGTGCCATGACTAGCTGCCCCACCGAATGAAGCTGTCATGGGTCCCACCCATAGACTGTATAAAAATATGGACAAAGCCACTGTGACGTCACCCATTGCCTTTCCACGGCCTCGTAAAAACTGAATTGAAGCTCGGGGGCTCTATCTTGGCGCTTGGTCTAAGTGCATGGCGTAAAGTCCATTTTGGGCCAAGTCCACTTTTGCTATTTTAACGGCGTGTTTTTTGGGCGCTAAGCACGGCGCAAGGTGCAAATGGGCTGAACCTAGTCGCTTCATTAATTATAGGTGTGTCTTGGGCGTGACATACAGTACAATAAACCAATCAAAATATCATATCCCATTTCCTTTAAAAGCCTGCTTTTCCACCTTGGCGGATTGCTTGATGGCGAAACAGACATGCTCGTTTGTTTAATGTGATCAAGGAATAGGCTAAATGGAGTATGATCAATATTATTCGGACTAACTATTAGCCTATGAGCTCCCGGTAATTCCCGACAGGGCTGTGATTTTACAAAATATATGCAGTTAAATTTTGTTAAAAGGACCTGCAACAGCTGAGAATAAGCTATCAATGGCTTCAGTCTCACCTTAGAAAACGCCAAATTAGCCTGCTTGTTCAGCGAATTTCATTTGATTATGCAATGAAAGTGTCAAACATCAATTCCATGAGGCTGTTCTCATGGAGTTCTCGAAGTTCAAGCTTCATCCGAATTTCATTAGGCTACCTGCATAGTAATATTGATTAATAACATAAATACCGTTATTTTGCCTTAATGATGACACTAAATACAATAAAACTGCCAGGTTGGCAACCCATATGTTCACGCATATTTCCCCTTGTTTAATAATGTCATGTTTATGTAAATGTGACCAACCTGTTTTTCTCGTAGCGTAATGCTTTAAAACAATCCAATTTCCCAGGAAGACCGTGAAACGTGCGACTTACAGCAGGGGAAAAAGAGAACATGCAGCGCACATGCAGAGAATGGCATTAAAATTAATTGTGAATTAATTGTGTAATGTGCTGGAAATTAGTTTTCGTTAATAATTAGACGCTTAGTTCTCTTTAAAATCGTTTTGTTCGGTTATGGAATAACAGGTGAAATCAGCTGGGTTTTAATAAGCTGAGAGTATGGAAACCTGGTCACTGTAATTAAAAAAATATGAAGGACGAAGAATAGCTAAGGTTACAATTTAGTTAACATGGTGACATTTATCTCTGTTTTTTAACCATAGGCTATCGAAAAAACCTTATGCACAACGAATCCGCTGTAGCCTAGGCTATTTGAAAAACAATAAATGCAATATTCACTGGAATATTTTCAGTCACAAACCATTCTATTTACTTACAGGCTGTATTCCTAGATAAACACAGCTGTATTGTAATGACATCTGAAGCATTTTCAGAACTCAAATGTCCGTCTATTGCTGTGCACGAGTTTCCATTGAATGACAATTCACGCATTAGGTGTAAATGACAATTCGCGTATTAGGCTTGATATAGGTGTTATCAGCTCCTTTTTAATGGATAGCCATTGTCCCGTACCATCGCACATCGCCTGGATGTTGATGGAGTGGGCTGAAAGCAATTTAATGTGGCATCCCCCTTCGCTGAGGGATAGGTATGTAGTCTTTGACCTATGGACCCTTTTATTATTATGCATTTTTTGATATAGCCTACACAATAATAATATTTCACATTGTAATCTTGATATTTTAGTCATGCTTGTGCGCGCTCCTGTGTGTAACAGACAGGAGGGTGTACGCGCGTTGTGCACACGCCCATGTAGACGCACTTATATGCGCCGTTAAAATAACATGTAAACAACTGCGACATGACTTTAGACCAGGTTTGTGGTGGTTCTAGCGTTTTCTGCTGGCTCAAGATAGAAATACGCCAAAAATAATCCTGGCCACTCCTCATCTTAAGACCAACACGCCCAGTTCACTTGCAACGGGCGCAAGAATACATGGTGGTTAAACGACGTGAGCGCTAGGCGTTATAATGAACCCAGCACCGGGTGTAAGATAGCAAAGACACTTGCGTTTGGGTTAGCACCGCTTTGCACCGGGTGTAAGATAGGGCCCCGGAAGTCTTTTTCGCCGCCCGTTTGTACAAACTGCGCCTGCTCCGTGGAGCCGAAGTGACCTTGGCTTGGAGCAGGGTCAACCGGATATGGCCCGGGCACAGTATGATTGACAGTTCTGGGTGGAGAAGCCACAGAACTATAAAGCCCATGACCTGACCAAACCCACAATTTTGCAAAACGAACTTGCGGTAAACTTCCTTAAGTTCCTAATGTTTTATAATATAACATTTAATTTTCATCCTCGATTTTACTGTGTCATTTATTCGCATTGAATGTGTGGTATTCGTCACATAATTAACGTTCATTCAGTTATCTTCAATTTATATTCAGCTAACATCAGGTAATTTGATTAGCTAGACAGCATACCAGCTGAGCTCGGTAGCCAAGCTAGACGCAATGCATCACCACCACACATGGACTAACAGGGTAACGCTATTGCCATCAACTATATTGACGGCCAATTAATCACATATGTTATTTTGTTTGACTACTTTTATTATAAATTTCCCTAGCGCCACTAGAAAGGTAGCAAGCTGACCCCATAGTCTTAAATGAGCAAACCACCACCGTCTTTTTGGCTAACCGCTAATTAACTCGACTGTGGCAGAGCAGTCACGATTTGGCGCAGCATGAAACCCCGTTCTGAAAACTGTTCCAGATAAAGTAGGGATTGTAGATTAGTGGGTTCACAGTAGCTCATTAACTACATCGTAGCTGGCATTAACTTTCATCTGCATCCTGTAACCTAATCACAAACATTGCAAACATTTACAAACACAGACTCCATATTCTTTTCCGATAAATTATTGGTTTTATTTTAAACATCCCCGTATTGAGTCAGTACAAACATACCGTTAACACTTTGGCTCTATTCCCCGCACATTTTCGTGATTTTTGGAACCTAAAAAAATAATCCAGGTGTAGAAATGTCCGGTTAGAGTTCTAGCTAGAGCAGCTGGCTAACGTTATATGGCTAGCCAGCAAGGAAGTCGAATAACTGTTAAATTAAAATGGCTTGCTAAGCAATGCCAATGGTAACATTCATGACAGGGGGAGTACGGCGATTGCGCACAGGAGTGGGCGGAATAGCTAAATTAATATCTAAATTGATATGGTTCTACAAGTATGGAGCAATTGATTTGAGATACTTAACCCACAGTTTGGCTGCTTGCTCCGGGACACTGGGCCTGTAGTGTAGCTGCAACATCCCCTTCTGTCTAGAAACAGTATTTTTTTTCGTAGTTGACACATCATAGCTCGCTCCAACCAAAATGAATATGTGATGACAAACATGTTGAAGATGAGCGGGTAAGGCACTCAATTTATTATGCTACGAACTGCGTCCACAAAACAACAGCTTGTTCACGGTCGGCTACTAAGGGATGTTCTCCATCGACTTCCACTCAAAAATACAGCGTGTCTCCCTGTCCCAAGCATAGACTGTGTAAATATAGGTCCGTTTTAGACCAATGATTGTTATCTCCCCCTTCTGGTCCCGCCCCTCCGAGTGAGGGCAGTGAGAACCATATAGAACCTATCTATGCCAGTGATCCCAGGACTCAACCTGTCCCTCTGATTGGTCCTGAACACATGTTAATACTCTGTCCAAACGACACAATATTTAAAAAAAATCAGCACATGCAGAGGCATTAGATGAAGGAAAGGCACCTATTGCAATTACAGTTTTTTGTGGGAAAAATTTATTGACTGAGTATTTTGACCACATTGCTGCCATTGACTTACATGGTGAAAGACCTATACTGGAGCCAACCGCAGTGGCGCTAGTGAGCAACGGCACCAGGAAGTGAGCTTCAAAACGAAAGCCCAGTCTTGGCCCCTTGGTCTCACCAGGCCACGACGTTGAGCAACACATGATTCGTATCACACAGCTGCACATTGGTGGAGTGATAGCCCTTTCTATTCAAACGTAAACACTTCATCGGAAGGAGCCTTGATGCACGTGTCCCAGTGAGCAAAAGCAGGAATCTAGCTCTGGTTTTACCCGGATATAGCCGGGCTACAACTGGTTAAAAAACGTTTACTTTTCAACCAAATTTAGCCGGAACGCGAGACGGTGTTTCACCGACTTTTCAACACAAAAATGTTCAATGGGGTGTGCACCGATAACATTGGACAGGTTTGCAATTTCATAAAAATCTGGCTTTACCTTGATCTGGCTTTGAGGGGAACTGGATTTAAAATGGCATTAGCTGGATTATGCCATTGACCACAATTGCAATGTTGATTACAGACCTGGAAGCCACTTTAAAGGAAATTTCATTTATTGGTTAAACGTGTGTTTTAATTTGCATATTTAATGTCATATACAGTAGCATTTGAATTTTTATCAATTTAGAAAACATAGGGAGCATTCATTACATTATGGGTCTAATTAAATAGCATCATTAGGCGTAATCTAAAGTGTTCGCTTTTTACAATCGTAATTTACGTTTGCATTGTGCATTTCAAAGGCTATATTTAGTCTTGTGAATGTAACAGAAAATAAAAATGTATGAATATTCTAATCAATATTCAGAAGCTACATTTAGCAGCATTCTGAATTTATGAACACAGTATGTATGGTCCTGAGCAGGTGTAAAATTAGTTTGTACTCCTCTTCATCTGGGCCCCCTGCCCTGGATTCCTCTGACCGGGCTGTGATCTTCAGGGCAGCTGAGCATGCTCGCCTCCCCCCCTTCAGTTTTTTGATAATAGCCCCCAGTGCTTCAAGTGGAGGTTTGTGGCTTCTGCCTGACTCATGATTGAGTTACAATCATTCTGGCAGTCCCCTGGAACCTTTGCACTCCCCAGCACCCAGCTGGCTAACCTGGATGGTGCGGTGTCTTATGGGGTGGCTGTTTTTCCTCAGGTTGGATCTACAGATGCAATGCTTGCAAGGGCTACTTGCACTGCTGACCTGATTGCCAGCATCTCAATAAGCAGGCTATTAGCAATAAAATGAAAAACACGTTATCAGGTTTTATCAATCATCAAAATCGATTGCCTCCTCTGTCCTCGAGACAGTAGTGATGTGCAGTTCATGAACTAATCAGTATTTTTGGACGACTCTTTATGCTGAGTCGATTCACCAGTTCGAGCGAATCGGGCTTACCCCCGGCTCTGGCTCTTAGCTCTGGCGGATTGTTTGCTGCCTGTGCTTTCTGCTACAGCCAGCTGGCCCGCCCTCCGAGACACTCAACACTGGATAATTCGCGGTGCACATTTTCTGATTGCCTGTTAGAACCGGTTAGAACCTAGGTTGAGCAGTCATTGATGCGCCCAACAAAATAGGTCACACGAATATCTGTTTTATAATAATTTAAGAATACATCTAACAATATTGCACACCCTTTTGTGATTTACATAACCGCCCCAGCTCATTCCAAAGTCATTATGACTAGCCTACTGCTAATGGTTAAAAAATATGTAGCTTCCATACCTACTACCCAACTCTGATCAGCACAAAATCAACTCGACTCCAGAGCCGTGACATAAATCGAAGCCTTTTCGAGAGAGGAAATGCTGTAGCTACACCATTCATAATCGGGTTTAGCCTACTCAGCGTGGATCAACCAGAAACCCTAAGGAATTTTGTTATATCTAATGATATTCCGAGACGGCAACACTTTAATAGCCAACTGTTTATTAAAAAATTATTACATGTGGCTGTTTGTGACCGAATTGCAGTAAAACAGAATTAATATGCGACTCAGCTAGGTTAGGCTATTAAAAATAGCTACAGCAAATAGGCTACTTTTTATTTTTTTCGTTGACATTATTATTTTTATTATTGACCAACAACAACAGTGAACAGATAAATACAATTTTGTAGCCTATAATAGAATAAATAGCCTAATACACATATTTAAATATGGTGTCCAAATAAATCTTTACCAAATACTATTTTAATCTAATCAACAAAACAGGCTCCTGTACACACGCACACACATCAAATATCTAGTTTGTTTGTCAGATATTTGTTATCAGATATTTGTACAGACATCCATCCGCCGCATTTGTAGGCTACTGAATTCGAGGATCTGATAAAATAAGATTTATATTTGATTAGACTAAAATGGCTCTATGCAAATATAACCATTCAATTTCTATTCTGAGGCTACATGTAAGATCTAACCTTACAATCTATGATTGAGAGCAATGTTATTTACATGTAGGCCTAGGCTATAATGTTAAACTTCTGCTAGAATGATGGAGATGGGAAAGTCGTAAATAAACATAAACTGGATGCGATTGCAAACTAGCTTGAAATCTGCTACCAGCTAGAATCTGCTGCCTGAAACAGCTTCCAATACCAGCTGCACGGTTACAGTTAAGCACGCGTGATTTGGTTACAGCCGGCTCATCCGTGAGGTGGATGGAACATCTTTGGCCTTTCTGATCCAGGAATTTGTTCTGGTCAGTCCGGCGACACGTTGTCTCCTTGTCGCCTGGTTTGCGTCTTTGTCCGTGGGTTGGAAACTAAAACCTAGCTCAGTTCCACTCACTTCTGTGGTCTATTAACCTGTTGTTGTAGACAATGAACACCTCACTGGCTTCAGGCGCGGTGCTTGCGTCTCTCTCCGCGGCCTTTGTGGACGCCGCTGAAGCTCTAGAGCGAGTGGAAAAATGGGGATCCACCTTTGTGCAGCTGTGTTGCTGGCACGGAAGGAAGAACAAAATGGAGAATGGAGACTGGAATGTCATCTGTCTTATCTGTTCGAATTTTATGACCCTTGGCGTCTTGTATTTCCGAGCTACAGTACATGATTGATTCACTGTAACTACGGATGTCACACTGGGGCAGTGTTGTAAATGGGTGGACTCGTTTTGCGGGAGGCCTCCTGACCATGCTCGAGTAGGCGTGTTCTACACTCGTTTAGCACAAAAAGCAGCCGCCGGGCGTTGCCGCTCTGCCTGCTAGGAACTAGAGGCAAAGTCGGCGAAGCACTTGTAAATAGCGTCAAACGCCAGTGAGTGGTTCCAAATGAGGCATGCCGGTTTTTGGATCTTTTCATTTGCTTATGATACACAGCGCCCGTTTATACTCGATTCCAGCAGCGAGCTCCTCCCTCGCCCGCCACGTGATGCAGGATAGCCTGACATGGTCAAAACGAGTCTACCCAATGTCTTGGGTTTCCTGTGGAATGCCTGGAAATGTAGACTGTTATCCCTACACAGATTAGCGCACGCACAGTCCTTTCCTGTATCATCTGTGTCAAAAGGCAGGTGTCTATTCATTGCCTTCTTGCGTAAATGTGTCATTTTTTACGTATGTGCTTTGTGAATTCCACAAACCCCCTCACGCTGTAACTAAGCGTCACCACGTCAACTTCAAAAGTTTGAGTGCGTGCCGCTCGCTGGTGATCAAGATGGCTAGCATTTTGTGTCTCAAAAACTTTGCGAGGCTTTCATTTCAAGAGAAGTGAGTATGGAATTTGTCTTAAAATAAAGTAAGCAAACACACACAATGTTGTTGGTTTGCCATGTCTGTTGTTGGCCTACTTGAGTGGAGTTAGCATTGTGTTAGGTTGCTTATGCATGGTAATGTTATTGGTGCGCCAACAGCCCGACACCAGAGCACTCATAGCCTTTGCAATGTTGTGTTTATTACTGATGCGCCGACACCAAGTTTGCATTGTTTGTTGTTTTTATTAGCCTATTGGCATGCCGACGCCAGCAATATTGTTTGGCTGTGTTGTGGTGCGCCGGCACTATTCATCGTGTAGGCCTATTCACTATCTTGACTTTATAGCCTTGTGGGCGAATTGGATTCACTTGACTTGTTTTCTGGCTACGTAGTCTATATTGCTGACAAGTGTATAGATTGTGGGTGGTTGGGCAATGATGCTGCATAATTTCTATCTCTCCTCTCTAATCCATTGCCTATCAGGCCTAGGTCTAATCATTTCAATTTGGCTTGATGCGCGTTGCTTCTGATGCACGTTGCTTCTGATACGTGTGCACCGTGCTCCGCAGTTGCCAGTCGTTACGTCTCTGTGCGCATTAAAATACCTCTGTGATTTGTCACTGCCTACCCAGACTGAGACCCCACTGCACGTTACTGCCCGTCTGTACATCATTACAATGTATGCAGTGTTCTCACACATCGTCACACTTACCGGCTGCTTGTCAAGGAGTAAGATCTCCTTCTCCAAATTCCGCATCTTGAGTGCCCTGTAAGCCATCTCTTGGTCTCTGCTTTCAATCTCTTTTTTGAGATAGCGGCAGTACAGGGCCTTCACGTCTTCTGGATTGGCCCTCTCCTGAGAGTCCTGTAAAAAAGAAATTGTATGTTACATTGTTACACATTTAGAATTGTAAACATGTCTTTTGATAAGCACTTAGCACTTACCTCATCCAAATGAGTGCCAGTGGAAAGGGTTTCTGAGTTTGAGTGATCTGCTGGTGCTGGTTCACTCTCTGGTGGAGGCAGGAGGGTGAGAGTTTGGCCTGTCAGTATGCATGGGGGGGGGGGGGGGGGGGGGTGTTGAATTAGAATACAGGAAAGGGGGTAAAGGTAATGAAGTACACCTACCACTAATATAGGAGGTGCTGCATCCAGCCACTGCATCAGAGGCGGTGCCCCCAGGGATCCCCTCCACCAATGGCTTATTTATATTGTGCTACTGCACTAGCTCCTCAGCAGGGGTGAAGGCTGGGGGGTACTGTTCCTCCCCCCCTCCCCCAGTCTTCCTCACTTCTGCCTTTTTCTTGTTGGCTACATTAGGATAGTTTTGGGAGGTTAAAAACCACTTGTACATTACCTACAGTAGTTGAAAATGTACAGCTGCAATAAAGAGGCTACCTGTTTTCAATATATTTTTATATTTTACTTTGACCTGCTGCCAGGTCCTCTTGTAGCTGCTGTCATGTGCCCTGTGAAGTCTTTAAAAAATAATATAATTTAATGTTTCAATAGTGGTGACTTTATCAGAAAGCACAAGAGTCCAAATATTATGGACTTGACTTCATTTAGCAGAATTAATAAAATTATTTAAAATTAAAATAAAAGTCTTCTTAAGCATTTATTTTGTCAGCAATTTTCTACCAGGCTTCCTCTCTCAGTTTTGATGCTCTGGCAGTGTTTGATTTGCTGGTCAGGGCTTGTTTTTGCTCTTCAAATCCCTCGACAAGCAGTTCTTGCTCTTTAGAGCTGAAAAATGTGCCCTTTCTTTTGCCAAGATTTGTTGATCTACAACCTCAAAACTAAATAAAAACAACACAATGGTTACATTAAGAGAGTTATGCTCTAACCATTTGTTTGCTTTTGTAAATATTTGTAGTGTGGTCCTGTTTTTAGTGTGCGATTCATCTCCCTTTATATTAGGGCAGGTGTGCGCAGTTATCCGTAATTCACAATTGTGAAAAGGAGTAAACACAAATTTAATTAACAAGATAATTAGATACGATACGCATCAAATTATCCTGGATTGTTTAAGCAACGTACGTGAAACAGGGCCCTGGTCTATGATTACCCCCTTGGCTTTGGATACAAGTTCTGAAAATCCATTGCTTTGCCGGTCTAAGAACTGAGATATTGGGAGACTGTGTGGTGCATACAAATCCAATTTCTGGCCAATTTCCTGCCATGGCATTTTCTGTACTGTTTGCCCATCTATGTCTGTAACCCTCTCTGCTTGTGAAAAATACACAAGGAGGGTGGACACTGTTCTTTAAAGAAAAAGAAAAAAAGGAGTGAGATATCTATTTTGATAAGCAGCAAAGAAGGTAAGGTCTGTATCTTAGGTCTTGGATCCAGTGGGTGAAAACAGTACAGACATGAATCTTATTTATGCTCTTCATCAATATTATTGCATTGCTTAAAGCATGTAGATAATTATGAATCAAATCAAAATCCAGAAGTGGTTTCTCTGTGGTGTAGTATGTAGAGTACCGTCCAAATGCTCATTGCGAGCCGCGACGTCAGTGGCTCGAATCCAGCTGCATGACCTTTATCACACTGTCTCTTCCTCTCCCGTTCTTCCCTGTCTCTCTACACTCTGCTGTCCAATAAAAAGCTGAAAAGCCATAAAAAATGTGCAGTGTTAATTGAACTTCAATAGGGACCATAATAGTTTATTTCACACTGAACATTTTACTGTGTCAATATATACTGTATATATATTTTTTTTTTATTGAAACAATGGATGGCAATCGTGGTGAGTAATTAGATGAGCAGTTTGTGAGCACTCATCGAACTACTCACCATGATATACATTCAAATATTGGCAGGAAATTGACTAACAGGACAGGACCTTGTTTAACCCCATCAAAGAGTCTGCACAGTGGTTTCCCTTTCAGTCTGTATGGCACCTGGAAATTATTTGAAATCTGTTTCCAACAGATCTAAATATATATCTTAATATATAATCTACCATGCTAGGTAGATTGCAGAAATGAAAAGGGGTTGATGCGAACAAAAGCAGTGCGTTATAGACAAAGCTGTGAAATGTAGCACCTCCTCTATTTCTCTGTCTTTCCCTGCGTCACGCGCTTCCAAATCGCGGGCGTCTTCACCACCTGCTTCTCATCTTCCCCCTCACCGAGAGCAATCATATTAGCGTAAACCTAATTGTTTTTGGCCCTGAATGCTTTCACGTGTACATGCGCATGCTTGGGATGTGCTGTGCTGAAAGACAGGCGTAATTCCCCTCCCTGCTTGAGCTCGGCAGGTGAAGCTGGGGACTGCTAACCTTAGGTTAGAGGATACCATAACACTTGGCGTTGCTGTCATATTTGCAGCAGGCGCACAAGAGCAACGGAAAAGGTAATCGGTGGCAAGCGGGGAATGAGTGATTAAAATATGCCTTCCTAAAAAATGTTATTACCCTGTCTGGTAATATCTTATATAGTAGTTTAGTTAGATGCAACTATACAGAATATGTATTTACAAGCAGTGTAGGTAAATAAATGACCATTTCCATGCTATTGAGGTATATAGCGAGTCTGCTCATGTGATTCTCTTTGCCTCAGCAGTTTCCAATTGTGCACAATTAAAGCCTCCTAAATCTGACTGCCTGCTGTATCCTGCTGGTTTCTGGAGTGACTGCTTCACTTGTAATGAAAGACACCGAGCAGAAACTGGGTTGAAAGCTCCCTTGAAATGATGTTAGCGCCTCAGCTACAGTATTTAATCACCAACTAGGCCCTCACATTCAGCTACCCTACCCATAATGCATTTCCCATAACCCAAATCTGTCACACTCTTTATCAAACAAGAAAGAAAACAGCAGAGCCATGAACTATGGCCACAATATGGAAAATATAATATCAGCATACCATAGAACCTTCATGTGTTGCTCCTCTGAGACATTTACCTTTTGAACACATTATTTCAGGTGCACTCCAGAATTCATTGCTGTGTTTTAACCAACAATACAGGCATTTACCTTTACCACAAGCAATGTGTGTTTTCTGGCATGGCTAAGGTGTTAAGTTGATATTTGCTGGTTAGAGGGCATTTACTGCCAAACACACTACTTTAGGTAGAGAGAGTGTAGAATACGAAAAGGGGTTTGTTTACAATATGTCAGTCAATATTTAATTTAACTCGGGTACCTCAAACTCAAGTCCTGGTGGGCCACAGTATCTGCTTGATTTTGTTTCAGCATGTTATTGAGTAATTTAAGCTACTGTTTGGCTATGTAGTCAACACAACCTTTTTTCTTAAGCCAAAATGGGCTGCTGATTGAAAGGAAACAAAAATCTACACATTGCAGTCCACCAGGATTTGAGTTTGAGTTCACTGATTTAACATCTCACTGTTACTCTACACCAGTAGTTTCAGAGCACTGAGCCACCTTGTAACACGACATGCTGCAGTCGTCAACAGAGGATGTCCAAGGTTTGCGCAGCCTGCCAGCCAAGGGAATGCCAAATTTCACTGGTCCTCTGTGAGTGGAGAATTGCAAGAGTGTGAAGAAGCTTGTCAGGTTCAGGGATGGTTTTCTGGGCTCTGTCCCAGTCTGGCTCACTGTCTAGGTTAGTGATGGAAAGAATAGGACAATACATGAGAGCAGGTCCTGTTTTCAGTAATGCAATCATTTGCAAATAGAAGGAGCGAATGCATCCCAGATGGCATAATCCATTACTGGTTCATGCTCTCGCCAATGTTCACACATGCCCTATTTCAGTGAAAATCTGCTGCTTGCATAACATCCCCAGAACGGAAAGGAATAAAGAACATGATATTGGTGACCTTGTTTGATTTCCCAGAAGCTCAAACTGCTGGCAGTGGACCGCACATTCGTAAATCCCACTCAAAGAGAGCTGTTTCATGTGTGATACGTGTCGTATCTAATTATCGCGTTAAAGGCTATAGATACAGCTTTTTACCCCATCGAGTGTCTCATATGGAGATGGCATTTCATAACAACAAATGCTTAACTGCTGTGCCAGTGTTGCCATGTTTTACAGCCAAAGTGGACTACTTTCAAAGTGCATTAGCGCATAAAAATGAAAAGTCGCAAAGCACACACTTTTAAAAAGTAAAAGAAAATACGTTGATTTCTATTTAAAATACATTGGTTTTGGTTAAAAATATATTTTGGGCTAGTTTTGAGTCGCCATTTAGCTGGAAAGAATTGCAAGATCTGGAAACCCTGGCTGTTGCTCGAAGCAACTAGCTGTTCAAAATTGAGGAAGGAGGCTAACTTTCTTGCCTGTTTTACAGTCTGAACTCCAGCTTAACAAGGAAGAAAATAGCTAACGTTATATCATATATCTGATAGTTTGCTTGCTAGCTAATGCGTTACAAAAAGAAAAGATCTCCACATCACTTCTCAAGCACTGCAATTCTTTACAACGACCAAATGCCGAACCAATGTTGACCCTCGTCTCACTCAGATTCTTGTCATTAAGGACTTGGGACAGGTACCGGGGTTTCTTGGTTCTAACGTTACGTTACTGCTGGTTGAGGGCTTCGGCGGTGCTGTCGGACAAGCTAATTGGCAACCAACTCCTGATGCGTCTGGTACCAACGACATAATACTACTGGCTCAGGAGCTTTGTTAGAGGTGGGAACCAAACTCTGACATCTTAGACAGATAACCACCACACACTTTTACGTCCTGTAAAAAGTTTTTTGTAATGATAAATTCACAATCAATATTTTCTTTAAGGGAAAGGCAGTATTTTATTCTGCACATTTCAGCAAGCTCTGTGGATCTTTTTTTAAAAAAAATTTTATTCTTCATCTACGTTAAAATGTTGTATTTATAGCCTTTAACGAACATGAATTAGCCTACGGTTTGATTTGTTAATCTAGCATTGAATCATCTTGGATAACTGCGTGCACCTGCAATTTTTCAAACTCTCATAATGTAACCTAAACCTATGTTGTTTTTCATTTTGTTTTGGGGCTGTAGATCACTTATTATTATGTAAATATTTCCACTGTGAAACCCCTCTTACAAAAGATATCAAATTTACCTGTGACTGCATAGAAACCTTCATTAATAGTGTTAACTATTCCTTAAAGGAGCGATATGTAACATTGACACCGAGCATTTAAAATGGGTACTGCAGTCCAAATTCACAATATTGGAGAGTTGTCTCCGCCCGCCCCCTCCTCCCCAGACTCGAAGCTCACGCGGGTTGCCAGGTTGAGGACACTGAACGAACATGAGCGCAAGACGAGCCGAGCGCAACGCAGTTACAGTATGTTAAAAGGAACCTCATTTTAAGGTTATTCTTTGAACATATAAGGCCTTGCATCGTCTTGCACCACATTACCTATCTGAGCTAATTACACTATATACACCGGCACGCCCACTTCGCTCTCTCGATGCTGGTCTTCTGGTCATTCCTTCAGCGAATAAAAAATCTGTTGGACACAGAGTATTTGCCTACCGTGCACCTTATCTCTGGAATAACCTTCCATTACATGTTAAAAAAGCACATTCAGTTGAAACATTTAAATCAAGACTAAAAACTTACCTTTATTCACTTAATTACAGCCTACCCTAGAACTGCATCCCTGTAACACTGGTGGCAGGTAGGGCTAGTAGGGCCAGTAGCTATTTGAAATCCCCCGGGGCTCTTGCCCCTCCCCTACCCTGAGGCTCAGAACACTTTCTTTTTAGGTCATGGCCTATCCTGCTACTCTGTATATCGTCTTTTTGTTTTAAATATTACATTTTAAATTTGATCTCTTAGATCGTTATTAAATTATATTTATTTTCCTTTATTTTTTCTTTTTTTTCTTTAATGCATCTTTTTTCTGCATTATTTGTAAAGTGTTTTGGGACCATGCTGCATGGTGATTCTGCACTTTAAATAAAAATTGATTGATTGATTGTTTGCCAATTATAAACCTGCTCATGTGTATTAACTCTGTCAATGTTAGCTAGATGCATGGCTGGCTATGTTTACGGTCACACAGATATAAGCTAACATTAGTGGTATGTTTAGCTAGTAACTATATACATATATATATTTAAATCTTTAGCTAGCTAGCTAAATGAAAACGATGTTGAACTTAGCTTAGACATTCGTAAATTGGCTGTCGGAGTACCAGAGTACATCTGGTTATTCGTAATGGGCAGTGGGCGGAATCAACTCGGCGAATAGTGAATCACACAGCCCAAAACAAATACAGACGTTCCGACCCGGAATGGAAATTTCAAAGGAGAACATACTGGCTGTAGCATTGTTGTCGGAGAAGCCAGTATTTCGACTTAGCATGTTTCCTTAATCTCTGATGACATATCATGGTCATTTTCTGATTTAGTATAGTAAATTTGTTACATATAGCTCCTTTAATAGCGAACACACTGATATGCCATTTGAATGCAAACACTTTCCTGATTGCTCGGCATACTATGGCTTTGCTGATCTTTAACAATGTTTCTCATTTTATTCATTCTTAATAGGCTATTTCTGCACTGTTTTCATTTCCTTATTTTTACTATAGCTAGGCCTATTGTGTAGCCTAATCTTGTATCCTGTTTGCTTTTATTTTGCATTGCAAAATGTATGAACGGTGTTATACAAATAAAGTTTATTATATTTTTTATCGTCGCCATATAAAAATGTGAAGGAGGGCGTGCAGCCTAACGGGAAAGCCCCACAGAAAGCGGTGAAATCGCATGCCATCGCTCTCACCTCCCACAATCTTTAATCTGATTGGTTATTGCGCCACGTTCCACGTCTAGTCTGGACGCCATGCATAGCAAGCAATCCCAACATGCTTTGCAGAAACGAGAAATCGCCTCTCACTGAAAATGAATGGAGGCAGTGTAATCGCACGAGAAATCCGCTCCACGCCGCTTTTTGTGGGGCTTTACCGAAATTGTCGATTCGCACCAAATCCGGCCAGGTGCATCGGTTCAACGCATTCTATTAATTTCATATGGAGAGGATGTGATGTGATTGCGTGGTGCATGATGGATGTGGCGCGGCGACTGTGTGGTACTTTCGCCAGTTCTGAATTTGCATAGGATAGTTTCCACAAATACTCTATGGACATTAATGCCCCATATGGAAATGTTATATACTGCAGTATATTTTAAATATATGGTGAAGATAATTTTGATATATTTACAATATACTGAAGCATATTCTTTTTCCATAGGGGGCGTCCAGCGCAGCTCGCGAAACTCGGATCAAGCGGTCAAAGTAGGCATTTTAGATCTAAAATTAATCAGGATTGAGCAACTGCATAGACTATTTCTCGCTTCAAATGTTTTCAGAAACATATTTTAGCGGACAGTTTAGGTGGAATAAAAGAAAATTTATTAACAGGCCGCCACATTGTTCCGGTTTGAAAATGGAGGCAAAATCCGTCTAACCAATCAGGTGCCGTTAATAGGCTACTGATCCCGTCTATAGCACCGCCCATCAAATGCACAGTTTGGGGGTCCAGCACGTTCCCACATGTGTCATCGCTAGATTTGGTGAGAACCTGGCATAATACAGTGTCTGGGCTCTGTTTCGCTGTGAGTTGGCAGTTTGCACTCCTATTCATTGCTGGAAGTAAATAATTCCCTCACAACTAAATTGGTAGTAGTGCTCATAAAGATGACCATCCAAGGATATTGACGGTCTCTAAAAACATAGACTGGCCTAAAAACAATGCTCTTCCGATGACTTGTTTGTCGACGAGAACCTCTTACAAACGGTGCGTTCATTTCTGCTGTTGGTGTGTGTGTGATATCACCATGTGACTTATAGGCTATAGGTTATGTTCATGTTATCTAGCAAATTTAAGCTTAAGTCTGAGGTTTTGCAGGTTTGGGCTTTAGACTCTCTTGCCTGGTAATAAGTCTAGCTAAATTGTGAACTTGCTTTGTGAAACCAAAAATCCTGGGTTTATCCCAAAATGTCAACAAACTAATCGGATTAGCCAAGTTAGCCAAGTACGTGAAACGGGGCCCTGGTCTTTTTCAAATCTCAGATTTAACATTTATTTACTGATTTGGCAGAATTTGTCACCTTTCATAGCATTGCTTTACATAAAATTGCATTATGGATTTGAATAGCAGAGATCCCTTCACACTAGTATTTGCACAGAATCCTTTTATCTACGGCAAGTCAGCTCTCCATGGCCTGATCTGGCACAGTGGCCACTCTGGAAGTTTTGATACCCAGAAGCCTGAGCTGGATTTGAAGAGGCAAAAGCTGTTTCTATAAAACACACACGCACACATGCATACACACACATAGAGAATATATTATACAGAATCCATACAACATGTATATACATTTCAGAATATGTGTGTGTGCGCGTGTAATGTACGGGTTACTGCATAGTGAGCACTTGCTATGAGAAGCACCAGTGCTTCACATTACTGGGAGAGCGTCAGCATTCACTAATGTTCTCTGTGAAGTGGATGGTAGGAGCAACAGATGCCTAAGCATAGCAACAGAGACACTTCCGTTGCCAGGCGTGAATAATAAAGTGCCATGATTAAGTATTCCACCCGCAAGCAAATGGTTTGAGCATGTTTCACACAAATTATCTATAAGCTATGACTTATCAGCCAAAAGAAGGAAATCGAAGTCAGGGTGAAATCCACCATGAGAACACTTTAACACAGGGGTCCCCAATTTTATCTGAAATAAAACACCTGAATCAATGAATCAAGGTCATGATTGAACACCATGATTGGCTCATTAGTTTAATCAGGTGTTGTAGTGCTGGACTAAAGCAAAACCAAATATGTGAGTTCAAATATGAACAGCACAGTAGCAAAAACACCCCATGGCAAAATTGGTCTAATTGTTACCATCCTAGACTTATATTGCTCCTAAAATATTTTTAATGATATTATATTAAAAACAACAACTATACTGTGATATGTATTGTTACCGTCCAAAATAAAATTTATACCGTGATTTGAATTTAAGGCTATATCGCCCACCCCTAATTTATTTTTACAATAATAATGTCATGGTTTCTGGCAGCCTGCTGTTGTTTCTGCGGTGGTTCTTTCCTTTGACGACATCGGGGCATCCTATCTGATTTTTCCGTCTCCATTTCAGTGTTTGAATCTCGCCCGGCAATTATTCCTTTCACCTGTTTTGGATTTCCTGCTGGTTATAAATAGCCCAGGACTTCTGCATTTCCGACGCTTCGATATTGTCTTTGCTATTTGACAATCGGAGTCGGAGTCGGTAAGGTAAAGGATAGCGGTCTCTACGTTTCTGGTTGTTACACTTAAGAAACGTAGGTAGTCCGGTTAAGAGTTAGGGTAAAGATTTATTTGGTCTTTTGGTTTCCTTTTCTCTCTTTATCCTTTTATATTCCTCTCCCTTTTGTTCAGCTCCTTCACACCTAGAGCTGTAGGTAACAGGTTCTATTTCTATTTTGTTTCTTTCGCCCTTGTTACACAGGCTTTCTTTTGTTTTTCTCTGACCTCCAGTTATACGCCTCTTGTGTGAGAGCGTGAGGTTCTTTCGTTGTTTTATTACTTGCTATCGCTGAGTTTGCCCTCTTTTGGGGTTGTTTAGTGTTGGCTTTTTGATTCCCATTCCCATTATTTTTGTTTAATTTCTCCCTCTACTGCGGAGCTGTCCGCTTAGTGGTGTATTTCTCACGATATACACTTTCAGATCCCTTGGTTGTGGCGCGTGGTTCTCCGAACATTACACTCCCCCTTACAAATAATAATAATAATAATATTTCTTTCTTATAATATCTCTCTTACAGGAAAAATGTAAACCATACCAATGGATATAGCAAACATAAATAACTAAAATAGACAATGTGTTACAAAAAAAAAGCCTTAAAGAAATTCAAGGCGCAACTAATTATGTCTCTCTTTGTGGCTGGCCAAAAAAAAAATGTACTGAGATATTTGAATATAAAGTTGAAACTTTGGTAGAGGTATATGTCATTTTTGAAGGACTACGGTGGCGTCAAGTGGGCGTGTAAATTACATAGGCATGTAGGCGGAGCCAGCGAGGGAGGAAACAATGCTGCATCTGTCACTGTTCTGAGTAGGGACACATCGTAGTTCAAGCTAGCTATCATTGCTATTGTATTATAATGTCAGAAAATTACATTGATAGGCTACATTTTTTGGAAAACTAAACTAAGTGTGCTGTCCGTTACAGAGTGGAGTGGCCTCCGGTATCATTCCCTGACATCTTCCTCTGCCTTATTGAATCACCCGGTAAGGAACCATGTCAACTAATATTACATTATGATGCCTGACCATGAATAGTATAGACTAACATTAGCAAGTTGATCATAATTGAACGGTTTCACTTTGAACATTCTATTACAGAAGCAATGTTAATGATGTCATTTTCTGGACTAGTGTTGCTGTTGTTAGCCATGGGTTTCTTGGCATTAAACAAAGGTGTAAATCAAGGGTTTTTAAATCTGTTTGCCATGCAGTAGCTAACCCTGCATTTGTTTATGGCAGGAGGTCAGATATCGGAGGTGGTAAATGCATTGTTTCCGTGTCATTACCGACATCAGTGCGTTTGAGTTGCACAACTGGGAAAGTTTTGGCTTTGCTAGCAAACATAGCTAAAACAGTTAACAACTACAACAATAACGTTTTATATGTTTATCATTTTGTATCGGCATGTTAGCTGATACAAAAGCATTATATACTGAAAAACGGAAGGTCAGGGTTGATTTCCCAATCCCTGATTTCCGACATGGAACTCTTAGTTGGAAGGGCGTTTTATTACATTTCCTGTTCGAAGACTGTGGTGAGAAATGAGTAGCCTAAGTGTTACAGACTTCTAGCTAGGCTGGCTAATGTTTTAACGATACCAAACATAGATAAATGAAGGGCTGTGTTTTCCTAAATGAATGGTTGTATTTTCCCCGTTTCCCGGCGTTGTCTGACACCGCCCATAAACTGTAAGCGCTCTTGGTCATTGTAGTTCACAGTAAAGCAGGTACCTGGTACATGCGCAGTAGTTTGGGGCTATATCTCTGCTCTCACTATAGATAGAAAGTTTGCTGAGAGCTCATTTTAATCAGAAGGAGAGCTACTTTTCTACAAATCAAATATGATTTTTCGGTGGAATTCCCCTTTAATGCTTATATAATACATATCCTCTTAAACAGTTTTTTTGACAATAGTCATTTTCAGTGGATAGATCTGTATTTTTGTTATAATGATGATCGCAAATAGCAAAATAACTGGATTGACCTTCATGGAATGTTAAAGGGCTAAATCATCCAATTTAGAGAACTAAAGTTCTGTCATTTAAAATCCTTCAGCTGATATTAGGGTGTTAGGTGACGTCACAAACTGGACGCTTTGTGAGAATTCGGTAAAAAAAGCATGGTTTTCAAAACTAAAATCACGAAACCTCAATAGTGGGTTTGTTATATTGCACAAAAATTACATCAAAATATTCCTAATTTAGTTGTTGCGAATGTCAAGAGGTTTCAATACTGTCCGTTTCTATAATTAATACTTATGAGGTAAACCGTAAGGTGATCTCCCTGTCTAGAGCGCTCTGCAGCAGGAAAAGCACTTTTTCGCTAAATGTCAAAATGAGGTGTCCGCACGTTTGCTCAAGGCGGGGTGATTTTCCGAGTGAACAGACATTGGTTTCAGGTTTCATCCTGTGGCCAGGGACTATATTGTGGTCTGAGGAAAGTTTTGCTGTCATCGGACTACGTTTTCCTGACTTTTACGGTAAGAAGGTTTTTCTTTCAGTAGTTTCGTCAAAATATTGAATAGAAGTCAAGAAAAAACTATAAAAATAAGAAAGTACATCTTCTTAGCTACATTTTGATGTATAGTTTGTTTGGTTTGGTTTAGGATTGGAGCTACACCTCTTGACTACATGACGGTTGGTAGGCAGCTAGCTGGGCAGTTTAGCTGTAGCGCCGCCCGCTGAGGCGTTGCTGGGGGCGTAGAACGCACTGTCGATAAGACTTATTTTCATTATTTCACATGTAATTTGGGAATATATGTTTTAATAGTAAAATTCCTCGCTAAACAAAAGTTAAATAGGCATAAACCGAGTAGGATGTGCATTGTTTTAGCGTGATCATCTGACCAATATCAGTAGCTTATGCTTATCTGCATCTTAGCTTAATTGTACAGGCCTGTACCTCTGCACCTTTTCATTAATGATCAAAAACAACGTGTGTGTGTGTGTGTGTGTGTGTGTGTGTGTGTGTGTGTGTGTGTGTGTGTGTGTGTCACTAAAAAAACAATGCACATCCTACTCTGTTTTGGCTTATTTAACTTTTGTTTAGTGAGAAATTTTATGATTAAAACCTGTCCTCCCAAATTACATGTGGGTCATTCCATGGCATTTCACAAAAAAAGTGGATTTTGACACCCACCATCTCAGATTGTTCTGAAATGTTTCCTGTAGTTAGAAAACAGATGAGCATTAATGTTACCTTATTTTGAGAATATGAGAAATCAGGCTAATTGAGGCACCCAAATTGAACATTTTATTTTGGCACAGTTCACATAATCTTCTGTAAAGTACCCAACATACTATTTGTACCAAACTGCTTCCTGATAACAAACATCCGTTCTCTATGTTTGATCAGTAGCATGCAGCTATGGTTTGGAGTACTGTTTCTTCATACTATATAATGTATTCCCAGTGAATATGGTGTTGGTTTTTTACCTCTGTACAGATTAATTAGTCATTACATTTTTTTTATTTTATGATCCATTATATGATGTAATGGTTCCTGTTTCTGATGACCAAATGCCACTTTACTGGTCCACCATTGAGAATAGCGTCAGGTCTGTTACAAATTTAGGGTTATGTCTAAATCAGTATCATTTGAAAGTAAAGCTTTAAATTAACATAACTATATTTCATGAACATTATGTGAACAATTCTAATGTCCAATTTGGGTGCAGCCAATTAGCTTGATTTCTCACAGATAAAATTATGTTTCTACAAAATAATGTTATGTGAATGCTTAATCTTAACTGTTTCTAACTACAGGAAACATTTCAGAACAATCAGATGTTAGATGTCATGGCTTGTGAAATGACATGGAATGACCTGTGCATTACATTGTGTGCTATTTCAGCATAGCAAAGATTTTTATATTTCTTACCACATTACCTAAATTTAAAGTGTCAATGGATATGTACATGGAAATTAAATCACATTCTATAGGCCTACCTAGCCACATAATATACTTATTTTAGTATTCAGTTAAAAAAACATTGAGTATGCACAAGCAGCAATTTTAAGTGTTCAAATTTGAGTTCTCCTATTCCTCTTTTCCAGATCCTGTGGCATTCACATTTTTGGGTACTGCCTGAAGAAGCCTCTGTGTCGAAACACATTGCTTCATGTGAATATTTGTTTATATTGCTCTAAAAATTTTGCAGGTGTTTGACACCGAGTCATCTCTGGGAAATCCACAGCTGTGTGCAGAGTTTTGTTCCAGCCCACCTCTAAAACATTGCATTCAGTCTTTGTTAGTATGAGCTCTGTTATAAATGTTCTGGAACAAAAGCCTACATGTCCCTGTGGCTCCACTAGAGTATATTTGACTACTCCTTATATGTACAAACCTAATATGACTAATGTAATTTCAAGTATAAATTGATTGTATTTATAACCCAGTTATGTTTACAGGTATTTTTGGTATAGGTCCATTTTCAGGTACATTTTCATATATATAGTTTATGGGTTTATGTTTATATTTTTTGTGCATTTTCCAGGAGCTTGCTCAATTGTCCTGTTAAAGGAGATTGGGGAAGAATTTTACCAGTTCTCCCTTATTGGCTTAAATGGGTATCTGGTTTTTCACTTCCCTCTGGAACTTGTGTTTGGAATTTAAAGTAACAAATAAAAACATATTACTTAACTTAATTTTCTTGCGATTTGTCATTATTCCTTTGTCATTGTTTATGCTGGTCTTGCACCTTGTAATTGAGTGTTATAGTAGTAACAAACCAACCAATGGTAAGATTTGCATATGCAATAATCTCATTTACATATCATTTGCATACTTACATTGTATATCTGTTCATCATGTTGTGACAAGCTCTCAATTTTCAGATAATCCTAACAGTATAACAACACCATTTTAACTTGGAATTATGCTTAAAATCGAATTTTATTGAATTCTGACTGAGATCAGACGAGATCGGTTGAATTCTAGGTGGTAGGCCGTAAGCATACAATGCAGTCCATAAGTATTTAGACAGTGACACAATTTTTGTTATTTTGGCTGTGTACTCCAGCACATTGGATTTCAAATGAAACTGATTGATGTTAAAGTGCAACTTTCAGTTTTAATTTGAGAGTTTTTACATCCATATCATGTGAACCGTGTAGCAATTATAGACATATTTATACATAGTCTCCTCTATTTTAAGGGACGAAAAGTAACTGGACAACTTAACATAAACTTAAATGAAGTCATCATTTTTAATATTTGGTTGCATATCCTCTGCATGCCATCACTTCCTGATGTCTGTGACCCAACAACATCAATCGACTCTTGATATCTTAAATCCGGGTACTCTTACAAGCAATACTGTAACCTCTCTGCATTTGAATGGATCTCTATTTGGGTGGGTTGGACTAGATTAAGCTGTAAATTACACAGGAATAGTATGACACACATGGTTGGCTAAATGGCTGTAAATCATCAAGGGTCACTTTAAGGATTGTTTCTCCTGACTTATTTTTCCATCGAGTTCAATAGGAAAATGAGTCCAGAGAAACAACTGTCCAAATACTTAAGGGCTGCACTGTTTTTTACACATGTACTTATTATATGCTTAATTTGCACAATGTTCTACTCTTTATTCTTCATGTCACAATATCTGAATAAGAGTATAGTTGAGTAGAATAGGGTTAACTATATGGGAATTTGTGCAAACAGTAGCAATATACATAAATTGATGGCACGATTTGCATACGCATTAAAAAATGTAAAGAATTATACTTTGTTTGGATAAATTTTCATCATATTAGACTATTTTGATATTATACCATGCAACACGATCAGTTCTACATAAGGCCTGAACAAGTCTTAATAATATGACCACCCTATATTAAAATATTTGACTATATATACTGGGAAAATGCAACTGACAGCCAGTTAATATGCAAATTAGAAGAGCAATTAGCATATTAACGACACAATTAGCATAATTAATTAATAATTAGTAAAAACTATTTATTGTATTTGAACATGCTCCCTGTAATGCACCATCCCTGAAAATGTTGTAGCAATATGACGACCCTATCAAAAGATATGGTCTAAACATGTCAAAACATTTTCAAGTTTTTCAAAAATTTTGGTCGTTTTGGTGCCATTTTTGATAAAAAGGTTATCATTGACCTAATGCAATTAATCTGTGACCTTTTTGACCTCTTTCCGAGAACTAAAAATGTGATATCTCAGCAATGGTAAGTCATATCCTCATGAAATAAACTGTTTTGGAATCCTTGAAATGTGCTTTATTGTATGTAATATCAAGTGTAATCCTAGAACCTCTGTCTCCTTTTGACCCCTAATACCCTACTGATATAATCTTTCTACAAGAGACTCACATGAAAAATGATTCTCATACAAGGCTTAGATGTAGGTGGATTGGGCAAATATTTCATTTGAACTTCTCTGCAAAAGCGCGAGAGACAGCCAATTTAATGTGTAAAGGCAACCAACATAAGGATACCATTTCTGACACAAACGGACGATATATAATTGTCATAGGGGAGATTCACTCAACGTCGATTACTCTTGTGAACCTACAGTGGAGGAAATAATTATTTGATCCCTTGCTGATTTTGTAAGTTTGCCCACTGTCAAAGAAATGAACGGTCTATAATTTTAATGGTAGGTTTATTTTAACAGGTTCATTCTGTGAGAGACAGAATATCAACAAAAAAAATCCAGAAAATCACATTATATAAAAGATATAAATTGATTTGCATTTGATAGTGTGAAATAAGTATTTGATCCCCTAGCAAAACATGACTTAGTACTTGGTGGAGAAACCCTTGTTGGCAAGCACAGACGCTTCTTGTAGTTGGTCACCAGGTTTGCGTACATCTCAGGAGGGATTTTGGTCCACTCCTCTTTGCAGATCCTCTCCAAATCCTTAAGGTTTTGAAGCTGTCGCTTGGCAACTCGAAGCTTCAGCTCCCTCCACAGATTTTCTATGGGATTAAGGTCCGGAGACTGGCTAGGCCACTCCATGACCTTAATGTGCTTCTTCTTGACCCACTCCTTTGTTGCCTTGGCCGTATGTTTTGGGTCGTTGTCGTGCTGGAAGACCCATCCACAACCCATTTTCAGTGTCCTGGCTGAGGGAAGGAGGTTGTCGCCCAAGATTTCACGGTACATCGCCCCGTCCATCCTCCCCTCGATGCGGTGAAGTCGTCCTGTCCCCTTAGCAGAGAAACACCCCCAAAGCATAATGTTTCCACCTCCATGCTTGAGGGTGGGGATGGTGTTCTTGGGGTCATAGTCAGCATTTCTCTGCCAAAGAGCTCGATTTTGGTCTCATCTGACCACATCACCTTCTCCCAAGCCTTCTCTGAATCATTCAGGTGTTCATTGGCAAACTTCAGACGGGCCTGTACATGTGCCTTCTTGAGCAGGGGGACCTTGCGGGCGCTGCAGGATTTTAATCCATTACGGCGTAGTGTGTTACCAATGGTTTTCTTGGTGACTGTGGTCCCAGCTGCCTTGGGATCATTAACAAGCTCCTCCCGTGTAGTTCTGGGCTGATCCCACACCTTTCTCATGATCATCGATACCCCACGAGGCGAGATCTTGCGTGGAGCCCCAGACCGAGGGCGATTGATGGTCATTTTCTGTTTCTTCCATTTTCGAATAATCACACCAACAGTTGTCTCCTTCTCACCAAGCTGCTTGCCGATGGTCTTGTAGCCCATTCCAGCCTTGTGCAGGTCTACAATCTTGTCCCTGACGTCCTTAGACAGCTCTTTGGTCTTGCCCATGGTGGAGAGGTTGGAATCTGATTGATTGATTCTGTGGACAGGTGTCTTTTATACAGGTAACGAGTTGAGACAGGTGTCTTTTATACAGGTAACAAGTTGAGATTAGGAGTACTTTCTTAAAGCGAGAGGACTAATCTAACCGGTCTGTGGGAGCCAGAATTCTTGCTGGTTGGTAGGGGATCAAATACTTATTTCACTCAATCAAATGCAAATCAATTTATATCTTTTATATAATGTGATTTTCTGGATTTTTTTAAATATTCTGTCTCTCACAGAATAAACCTGTTAAAATAAACCTACCATTAAAATTATAGACCGTTCATTTCTTTGTCAGTGGGCAAACTTACAAAATCGGCAGGGGATCAAATAATTATTTCCTCCACTGTACATGGTCCAAATAATGACGACCCTATATTTTACAAAAATACTCTGGCTCTGATTCCAAAGTTATCCCAAATTAATGTGATTTTAGGAGGAGACCTGAACTGTGTGCTTGAGCCTTACCTCGATCGCTCATCATCCAGTAGACTACCTATATCAAAAACATGACTTTCTGAACGCATTTATAATGAACTCCAGTATAGTGGATGTGTGGAAAATTACGACCACCAACAGGCAGAGACTACTCTTTTTACACCCATGTACACAAGGTTTATAGTCTGACAGACTATTTCTTACTAGATGCTAAACTGGTGCCAACCTTGCGAAATGCCAAATATCATAGTATAATTATATCAGATCACGCTTCTCTGACATTTTTCCTAAATCTTACTGAGGATAGTATTGGAGACTTAACTCTATACTACGTTCAGATCCAGCTTTTTGTGAATATCTTAAGACAAATAGTAACATCTTTTTTTAAACCAATATAAATCTGGAAACTTCCCCCTCATTGTTATGAGAGACTCTAAAAGCTTTCACAAGAGGTAATATTATTTTATATGATGCACACCTCAACAAACTAAATAAAGCTAACCTTCAAAAACTAGAGCAACAAATTGATCAGCTCGACAAAGATAATGCTCTACATTGAAAAATAATGGCTTTGAAACATAAATATAATGAAATCTTGTCAATCAAAATTAGCAAAGATCTGTTGCGCTCCAAACAGAGATATTACGAATTTGGGGAGAAACCTAGTTTGCTAGCTACACATTTGAGGAAGATTCAGAGCGAGCGTTCGATCCTACCAAATTCCATACAGGACAGATGTTATCCACTACCATGGGTATAAATAGGAGGTTTCAGGAATTTTATGAAGCCCTTTGCTCCTCTAGTGGGCCTCAATACCCACTCGTTATGCAGAATCTTTTGGAAGATTGTGATGTTCCTGAGTTAGAGTTTGGTGACATTGAATCTTTGACTGCTGAATTAAATCTTGAGATTAAGTGAATCAAAACCCTAAAAAATGGCAAGACCCAGGCCCAGATGGCTTCTCATTTGAGTATTATAAAAACCTCAGTGGCATTATCTCCCAATACCTATTAGACATGTATATCTACTCATTCAAGAGGGGGAGTTTCCCCCTTCTCTGACAGAGGCGGTAATTATGGTTATACGTAAAAAGAGGAAGGACCCAGAGGCCTATATCAATGATAAACGTAGATACAAAGTTTTGCCAAAAAAAATTGTTCACCCAATCAGACGGGCTAGATACCACACAGGTACCTCTGTTGTTTACTTAACTTAACACACACAGGATAATTTAGTTATCGTTTTGTTAGATGCCAAAGAAAGCTTTCGATCGAAATTAGTGGCTTTAGCTTTTTTCTTTACTCGGAAAATTTAATTTTGGGAGAAACTTCATTGACTGGGTAAAGTTACTATTTAATAGCGCTAAGGCTAGAATACTAACCAATCAGACTTTATCCTCTCAGTTTATATTACAGAGAGGAGCACGCCAGGGATGCCCCCTATCGCTGTTGCTCTTTGCCTCTTGCCGTAAAGATTTGTTTCCATCCTGATTCATGGTTATTTCAGGGATACATCCACAAACTAAATATCATTATATGCAGATGATGTTTTGTTGTACATCACCGAACCCGCAAAAAGCCTGCCAGCTCTTTTAGAGTTGATTACCTTATTTGGGAGTTTTTCAGGATACAAAATAAATTGGAACTAATGCCAGTTAGAATGTGTAATGGTCTTGAGTTACAAGAATACCCATTCAGAGTAACTAATGATCACTTTATATATCTAGGCATTAAAATCACAAATTTTGTTTGGATGGGAGGGACTGAGTGGATGGGAGGGACTGAGTGGGTGGGTATGTTTATACATGGATGGAGAGTGGTTATGATGTTGTATTGATAAAAAAAGAATACTGGAGAGAAAATGATGTCAGGGTCATTGTGTGCCCAAATGGGTTGTATTTTTGTACTATTCTCTCTAATAAAACATGTTTACAAAGAAAGCATTGACATGTGGCAAAGCTATTAGACATCTAGAGCTATTGAATCATTGAGAATTTACTTTAAAATTTACTTATTCCTGTGTCATTTGAGAGCATTTACAGAAAGCATTTAATACTACGTCATATCATCCCACACTCTAGAACTTTATCACCACTTAATTATTGCTTTTCAGTTCTGCGAAAATCTCTGCTGTTTGTGTGTGTGTGTGTGTGTGTGTTAGATCACTTGAACAGTCCCCCAACAATTAGCATATCAAGCAAATGTCACAAGCAAATGAGGCAATAACAGAAATAGCTCATGTGATGCAGGCTTTGCAAAGTGAGCATGCCTACTGTGTGTGTGTGTGTGTGTGTGTGTGTGTGTGTGTGTGTGTGTGTGTGTGTGTGTGTGTGTGTGTGTGTGTGTGCCAATCTGCGCATGTGTGTGTGTGTGTGTGTCTAAGCATGTGTATGTGCATTTTGCGCATGCTTCTATGTGTATTTGTCCATTTGTATGTGTGTGTTTGTGTGTGTGTGTGTGTGTGCACGCTTGTATATGTGTTTGTCCATTTATGTGTGTCTGTTTCAGTGCATGCTCATCTTCTCCATGACAACTATCGTGCAATCTTGGTGTCAGCAAGGGGCTTCTGTGAAAAAGTGATTTACTGTGTATGTTTGCATGTGAGCTTATAAAAATGTTTGTGGAGGTGTAATACTCTCATTTCAGTTTAGTTTGTTAGGCATTTTTGAATGTTTTTGGGATGAATTTACTTCTCATTTGTTTTAGTGTTTTTTTTATTTTTTTATTTTAATTATACACTTGAAATGTGTGTTGTTCTTGAGTGTGGGCATTAAACATGAAAGAACATTTAGTTCTGTGTTCAAAATAATTCTCACCTTGTCAGGGACGTCACTAGGATGCAAAGACATGGGGGGCTTAACCCCAAGGGGAGGGCAAGAGATGCGAGCGCAAATTGTTTTGGTATATACTGTATTAGAACTACAGTACACATATGTCAACAACCAGTGAAGAAGCCAAGATGGCAACAAGTAAACAGACATATTCTCTTCCATTTCTCTTTTCTTGTACAATAGCGTTATGAGGGACAGTTTTCACTGACATTAACTGACTCTAACTGACTCTAAACAATAACATTCTATGGGGACTGATATTATTGTTTCGAAATATTAGAGAGATATATTCATGGCAAAGAATAGAGAGCTGTCGATAGAGTTAGCTAGCTAGCTATTTCTTGTATTTTTCTCGTTCACGATAGCGTAATCCACTTGTGTGTGTAGCTAGCGTTATAGCATATGGTTATGGAAAAGCGCCTAATGTTCCATTGAAAAACTGCGTGTGTGTTCGCTGCACATACAGAGGTAACTGCTTTTAATTTTAATGATGACTGGACCAAGTTAAACATTAACAAAACAAAAGCTTATGCATCAATTTGAAGCTGTTTGCTGACGTTGATTGTGGGATTTTAGCTACGTTACCTAGCCAACTTGACAGTCAACAATAGCTTAATTTAGTGTTAACATCATAGCCTACTACAATATCCCCTTTCCTTTACCTCAAGTAAACCTAGCTAAAGTTAAGCAGGTAACAATCGTTAACAACTACTTACAATTTCACTCTGTGCATCATTCACTTTGAATCTTCACATCACGGCTAAACTCCTTAGCCACTAACGTTATCCTGTCACAAGCCATTGCCAATGCCGATCGTTACTTGGCAGAGCGAGAAGCAATGGAATGCAGCCTCCCCCAAGGTCCTCGTGCCCGCGATTTACATTGTGAAGTAGGCTACGACAGGCTAGTATTGGATGGGGAGACAACAACATACAAACCAGAACGATAATTTTAAGCCAATAATGCCAAATTATTTGGGGGGGCTTAAGAACATTTTAGGGTAGCTTCAGCCACCTTAAAATAGGCCTAACGATGACACTGCACCTTGTAAATTTGTTTTTACTCAAAATAAGTAAATTCTTTGGTAGGTGTCATGGTTATTAGCAGCCTTTGCTGTTTCGCTGTTTGGTTTTCTTTTTGGCATCGTCGGGACGCTCTATCGGATTTTTTCCGCCTCCGTCCCGATGCTTGTATCTCACTCGGCAATTATTCTTTGCACCTATTTCCGGGTTTCCTGCCGGTTCTAAATAGCCCAGGACCTCCGCATTTCCGACACTTCGATATTGTCTTTGCTATGTTGACAACGAAGTCGGTAAGGTATAGGAAATTCGGTCGCTGCATTTCTGGTTTGTACGAATAGGAAACGCAGCAAGTCCAGTTAAAGAAATTAGGATTAGATTGGTTTTCTCTTTTCTTTGATTTTCTGGTTTTCTGTTTTCATTATCCTTATTCATTTTACCTTTTACCCTTTGTTTGCAAGCTCTTTTGCCTATAGAGCTTTGGATAACAGGTTTTATTTTCTGTTCATTTCTTTCACTCGTTTTTTTCGAGTTTTTGCTTTGTTTCTCTAACCTCCTGTTACGCCTAGTGATTTAGTGTGTGAGGTTTTTTTGTTATTTATTCTCACTGTTTATCGAGATACGCCTCAGTTTTTGAGGTTGCTTTGATTTGCCTTGTGCAAGGGAAGTTTTGCTCCCATTCTTTTGTTTATCTCCTCCCTGATGCGGTTCTTCTGTTTTTGTGGCGTATCTTTCTAGATACATTTTTAAAATCCTTATTGGTCACAGTAGGTACTTCCTTCTATTCACCTTTTCAATGTTCCTTGGTAGAATTTGTTTTTTAATGGCAACTATTTCTTGCTGCAAGTCAAACAAGCATCAAATCTGAAATCTAGGAACAGCTAGAGGATATTGAGGTACAGGATAATGTAGAAAAGTTACAAAAATCAAAAGTAAATATGGCAACATCCCCCTGTGGTATATATCCAATAGTATTCCAAAAACTAGCATTGATTATTTACAAACCACCAACACATATTTTATGCTATCTCTAAAAACTTGTATAATAATAATAATAATAATAATAATAAATCTTTTTAAAAGTTTTTTGGTGTGCTTTTAAATTCAATAAAGTCCTAAAATGTTGTTTCTCACCATGGGCACGTGCAGTTCTTCATAGCTGTTTTTTTGCATACTATTCAGACAATCCACACATCTGGAAGGCATGTTAAAAATTTCAAACATTCAAGCAATAACACCGTACCACTGACAGCTGGCAAAGTGAAAGATTTGAAGGTTTTTAAAAATATTTCATAATAGCATTTCCCTGTGTATGGTCTTAATTCATACCTGTCCTCAAGCAATTTGTTTTTTGAAAACACTTTTTAATATAGCACCAACAACTGCAACTCTTTTTGAATTACTAATAGGGATTTGATTGATTTAATTACAATTATGATATTGATATTGAGAACTAAAATCCAAGTGCTTGAGGCTGGACTGAATCTCATAAGAGGCTTAAATTAGCATAATCTTCTCAGGTGGAGTATAAGTTATACCCATTTTTAATGTTTATTCCAAGTCTGCTGGTACAAGCTAATGACAAAATAAGCATTCTTCTGCCAGCCATCTCACATTAATCACACACATCTTGTTAAAGGAGGTAGAGAAGGTTACCGTGGATACTTGCTCAGGCAGATGCCATGGCGACCGAGTGTACTGACGCATAGAAAAAGAGTGAGAGATAGGGAGAGGAGCGAGAAAGGATAGATAAATAGATAAACAGATAGATTGATGGATCTATCAATCTTTTCTGGTTCACCTGTGACCATTGTGGGCCATGAGAATCTAATTATTCAGCTTATTCATATTTCTATATTCTATAGCAAAACATTGCTTGCTGCTGCATTTTACATTACATTACAATCATTTGGCAGACGCTTTTATCCAAAGCGACGTACAATAAGTGAATATTCAAGGTCATTGACACGACTACAAAGCAAATCAGACAAAGCACAACTTTTTTTTTTTTTTTACAGTTGCTATCGTCCTTTTGGATTGACACAACTACATGCAATGCAGATATATTAAATGTAGCTAATCATATAAAGGCACTCAACTGTAAAAGACACAGAGGAAAACCTAATAAGAGAGAGAGAGAGAAAGAGAGATTTCTTCAGAAACTCAGTGAGCAAAAGTATATCACCTCCTTCCAGGTAAGGGGAGGAGCCACTGTCAACTACATTTATGTACTGTTTTGGTCTGTGAAGAATGTGAGTTCAGCTGGAACTTAGCTTGATAAGATAGGATTTAGCTTGATAAGAGACACCTTCTCGAATCCATAAGTCATTTCCACCAGCTCAAATTCACTGGATAAAATAGCCTCTTGAGAAGAAAAAATATATTCACAAGTCGCTACTGTAATCGTGCGTTACATTCCTCAGAGAAAAAGGTACAAAAAGTACCTAAAAAGTTACAAGCACTTGTCACTGGGATGGTACCCTATAGGTATATAAAATTGTACCCTTTAGGTGTTTAGGTGTGTTTCTGTGAGTGTTTGTGTGTGCCTCATTTGGAAACCTTGGAAACATGCTGACATGTCCAATGCATCTACTGATACTAACACCACCCAATCATTCTACAACAGGGAACTCTTACAGTCAAAGAAAAAGGAAGTAGGTGTCAATACTGGCATTGGTGAGCCTGACTAGATCAGCATCCGGTTATCTCTTCATTGGTGCAATGCAAGGGGAATCTAAGGGAAACTCATTACTGAATGGTGATTTGCCGGAATATTCACCATGTGAGAAAAGAGGGTCTACATTCTATAAATAAATCTAAATGGATAGCTTAGATGGGCTTGATGGCCTATTCTCCTCATTAAAAAATAGAGTAAACATAGTTCCTATCTGTAAAATTAAGATATATGTCAATATATTTAATATTTTAGGCTATTTTATATGTGTCTTTTTATCTTATCAGCCATTTTGTCCCTTTTCTTCTATTTTATGATGTCTTTATTATTCCCTTTCTTTATCATCCGACTGGTAAAACCCCAAATTGCATTGTTGTGCGATCAAATCTTGTCACACATGGTGACAAATGCCTCGAACATTGTAGGAATTCAATAGTCATCATTTGACTCTCAAAGGCTGAACGACATTTTCTGCATTCACTTGCTTAGATGTACTGTCAGAAGGGGGCGAGGATTCTGTCATATACATCAACAAGCATAGGGAAAAGAACAGCAGTGCTATTTAATGCAACTGCAGCATGTGCCGTTAAAAGTAAACCTCGGTCTCTATCGAATATAACAAAATTTTGCATGTGAATTTGAGCAAGTGTTGACTTTTTTCATTTTATACAGAACATGAGTATGACTGTCACTGAAATTATCCATACAGTGTGTAAAAAAAGGGCTGCATTACATTACATTACAGGCATTTAGCAAACGCTCTTATCGAGAGCGACTTACACAACTTTTTAGCATTTCTTTTACATATATTATCCATTTATACAGCCGGATATATACTGAAGCGATTCAGGTTAAGGGTACAACGGCAGCGTCCTACCTGGGAATGGAACCTGCTACCTTTCAGTTACAAGGCCAGTTCCTTATGTAATGGGGCGTGACGTGTGAGGTGGGAGGAGCCAAACGCAGCAAGGGGAATCATTAAGCCCTTAGGCCACTAAGGCGGGATACCCCGCAGATAAGGGAAGGAGAACAGACAAGGAACACACACACCACAGCTACAGACCGGCTCACTGATACACGAGAGCCATAAATAACACGCCCTGTCTCGATAACGAGACGCAAGAACAGGCGAGTAGCACAATGGCACAAACACAGCAAATACACACAGAAAACTAATACCTATTGGTATAGGAAGAGGCGAAGGAACAAAGATAATGTTCCGTGGCTACTTACATAAGCTGGCACTAACAGTCATATGCAGCAAAACAAACCTGGGTAAACACCCGATCTCCCAGAAGAGAAACATTTTACAGGTGAGCCGACGGAACAACGTCGTCCCAATGCCTTACCAGCAAAATGACTAAGCTAAGAATAGAGCCACGCCCCAAACCTCTCAGACAGGAGAAATGTAGAGGCGAAGGAACAGATAATTAATGTACCAAGGCTTAAGGCTTGCAGTCACACGCAAACATGTCCAACATCATCAACAGGTCTCCCTAAGAGACGAATTGCACCGAAGGACGAACAGAACTAAAGTTCCGAACCGAATCGCCCACATCTCCTATACACGGAGAAGGAAAGCACAAAAAGATGAAAAGGACAGCTGCACCTTAACCAACGGCTAACAGACTAACACAAGCACAAGCCCAGCCTCTCAGTAAGGGTAAATGTAACGAAGCGAACAGGAACAGCGATTTAACGTTCTATGGCTAGTTTAATAAGTGCGCAGTCCAATGCAGCAAACGTACCTGGGCAAACACCCGATCTCCCAGGAGGGAGAAACATTTACAGGCGAGCCGACGGAGCACCGTCGTCCCATAACTTGCTAACCAAAGACTCACGCAAACTAAATTAAACACGCGCCCAAGCCTCTAGTAAGGTGAAAAGTAACGAGGCGAACAGGAACAGAGATTTAACGTTCCATGGCTACTTAAATAAGTTCGCAGTCTAATGCAGCAAACAAACCTGGGTAAACACCCGATCTCCCAGGAGAGAGAAACATTTTACAGGTGAGCCGACGGAGCACCGTCGTCCCAAAACTTACTATCCAAAAGACTACCGCAAACCTAAATAAACACACGCCCTAGCCTCACAGTAAAGGAATAAGTAACAAAAACCCCGACTCACAACAAAGGGGAATGTAACCCATGAGAAGGAGACAACAGGAAATAAACGTAGCCTACCAAGGCTACTCACTGGCTCACCGTAACACGGAAACGAGTAGAAGCAAACGCCAGGACTCTCAGTAGAAACCATTAACCGGCGAAAGGGAACAAAAAACAGCTACTCAACACTTCTACAAGCTAAGCAACCTAGCAGAAGCGAAGCGCCCGATCTCCCATGAGACGACATGCACCGAGGGGCGAACAGAACTAAAGTTCCAAACAGAGTCGCCCAGATCTCCATACACGGAGAAAACGCACACAGGCGAAATAGAGCAGAGATTTACGGTCCCAAACTTCTACGAGACAACTAACCACCAAGCCAGTAAGAAATAAGCCCTGCCTCACCAAGAGACGTTAAAAATAGGCGAGTAGCCAAAAATGGTACGAGAACTCACAGCCAACAATACACCACAGTACATAACAATAAACAAACAACAATTAATGTCGAAGCCCCGAACGAAGGAAACGGTAGGCTTAAATAACTCTCAGGTGACTACGAACAGGTGTAAATGCTAAACAGAAACTCCCCCAACTCAGCAGGGCGGAGCAAGCATCTACCAAAAGGGCAGCGCCCTCGCGTGGCCACCGAGGAAAACGACCGCATGGGGAAACAGGGTCAAAACCATGACACCTTAACCATTATACTACACTGCCGCCTACTACTGATACTGGAGAGGATGCCGTATAAAATGGGAATGCCAGTTAGTGGTTTTCTCTCGCAGTTCCATGTAAAGGAACCCTTAGTGCTATTGTGCCCATCCTTAGTGATAGGGTACTGATACTGGAGAGGATGCCCTATAAAATGGGAATGACAGTGGTTTTATCTAGCAGTTCCATGTAAAGGAACACAGAAGGGCAAGGGAACTAAGTTTGCTATTAAAATATTGTCTGGATCAATTTAATCACATTTCAGCTTACTTTAATTCAAATTTGAATCTAGCTGCCTAATGGTATTTAACAACAGTACTAGTTATGATACTGAAGTACTTTCATTGTCCAACTGACTAGGTCTTTCACAGGTAGCTATCTAACAGTGGCTGGCTGCAAATTTGCTTGTGAAATGGGGACAGATAATTTATGGAGCTCTCTGGCTAGATAACATTGCTTGCTAGCTAGCTAATATTCATCCACATCAGTAAATCATGTGATGATGTGAAGACTGCGCTGTGTGCATGGTTACCTAATCAATTCTTCCTCTCACTTGTGGTTACAAAGAAGCAATTATCAATCAGCTACCATCAGCTGTCATTAAAGATTATTTTAAAGAAAGAAAATGAAGACTTTTTAAAGGAGTTTGGACGATGTCAGCAGCCAGGTTATCAGTTGTCATGGGTGAGATATGTGCCTCTCTGTTGTTCAGTGTGCAGGTTGTAGCATGGCAAATGGTCTGTGGGTGTGGGTGGCATAGTAACAGTGCCAGTGTAGAAATACATTGTTGATCGCTATTGTTGATAGAAAAATAAGGAAAACATAAAACTTGGGGGAAAAATTATACTTTATATAATAATAGAACTTTATATGATAAAACATTTCAAGCTAGTTTTCCTCCACAGTTTTCCAGATACGTGGCTGAGTTTTTCCCTGTCTAGTGACATACTGTAAATCTGGGTGCTATGTGTCTGAGATTTATGAAAATCTTCATTGTATCTCTGTCAACCACAGGTAAGAGGATGAATTCTGTGTTACGTAGCTTGCTATTTAGCTATATACAGATCATCCTTCCAGTAGTGAAGAATGAGGGATGACTGTCATCACCCTGCCATGCACTAGGCCTCTGAAATCTGTGCAAGCTATCCTGTGTTACTGTGTGGCCTGTAGAGTGTAAAATAGTCACTGGCTCTCCTGTCTTACTGTCTGGCCTGTAGGGTGTAAAATAGTCACTGTCTCTCCTGTGCTACTGTGTGGCCCGTAGGGTGTAAAATAGTTACTGGCCCTCTTGTAGTACTGTGTGGGGCCTGCAGGGTGTAAAATAGTGACTGGCCCTCCTGTAGTACTGTGTGGACTGTAGGGTGTAAAATAGTCACTGGCCCTGCTGTAGCACATATCAAAAAAATATTTCAAGGGTGCAAAATAGATACATACAATATAAGTGCAATGGTGGTTAAACAATTGGAACAGCTCTGTGTCATGACCAGCATGTATTCCATACAAATGTTATAGGCAGTTAAAACCATTTTCAGAGCATCACTTGAACTCAGGTTGTATTTCCAAATATGTTTTAACCAGTTGTTCTCTCTATGTATGCCTTACCTACGTATTATGGGTATAGGGCTATATTGACATGACTGAATGGTTTTTCTGATCTTTGTCAAATGGAAACTCATGTTGTAAATTGTAAGAACAGCTAAATATACTAATAGTTCTATTCTGTCTGTGAATGCCTTTTTAAATTGTACGTATAGTGTATAAATGTCTTTTTTCCAAATATAACATGAAAACGGTTGTATAACAAATATATAATGATGATTTAATTTCCATGAAGGATTTATGTATTTATATGTAAAGGTTCATGCTCCGATGTGAGATATGTCCACCAGATCTGCTTTGCTAATAATCCAGTGGTCGATGAATCATGATCTGACGTAGGTGGGGCACCATGAACCTATAACATAATAATGACAAACATTTGGTAGAGCCAATGATATTGAAAGAAACCAGTCTCATAAACTGTGACTTGCAGGTTATCTGGGGGTTGAGACCTGAACAGGACTGATGCCAAGAGTGAGTGAATGCATATATAACATCAGGGGTCCCTGCCGATACATCTCGGATATCCAGCAGACGCATTTAAGAAAGACAGATGCTTGCTTAGACAAAGTGCAGGGCTGCCTGGCAGATGCAAGTAAATCAAAGATAGTATGGAAACTTTTCCCCTTGCCAAGTCTGCGTGAAATGTTATGTGGGTAGTGCCCTTTGTGGATACTGCGGATTGCACTGAATGTATGGGCTGATTGATATAGAGAGTGATATAGCGTCGTTCAAAAGTTGTCCCAATTTTGTACTAAAGCACGTGCCATAATATGGGTCGCATAAAATGTCATTCATTATGAACCAAGAAAAAGACGACCGCCCACTAACTAGCTATGAATCGCAATTATAATAGCGGTAGCTATACGAAATACAAGTTATAATTCAAATAAGATTATTCTACTATAGATTAAGCCATCCTTGTTGTAAGAGTATTTTAATAAACATAACTCAAGTCGCAATAAGTGAGTGCCTGCCTACTTTATTTTAGCAACGTGAGGGTACCGCGGTAGCCACTTTGGTTAGCCTGGTTCGCTCCGTAGCCTACTTCTGTTGTAGTCCTACAGAGTAGTAGTCATTTTTTTTAAATAGAAAAATTATGTTATAACTGTAATGATAATGATGTCACCCTACTCCGTATGATACACGGGTATGGACCCGGTACCTGCAGCGACCATATAAGACAAGCGGAAACTTCGCAGGTTACTTGGCTGGTTACTATTCTGGTTGATTTTTACCGTTTGGGGGCAAGATCGGTTTTATTGAAATAATTAAGGGAATAAGGGCCAACATCTATTGTACTATTTCTACCTCGGAGCATCAAGTATCTCACGTACGGGACAGAGAAGGATAAACAACAGGCTGTAGTTCGTTGTGGCTATATCCTGGATTGTGAGAGTGATGTAGAGAGAGGACTTGTTTTTTCCGTCTGTGGAGGTAAACTACAGCTTGCGGTGCCGCGCAGACGAGAGAACTGGAGTGAGATGAGTCGCGGTGGTTGCGATGCCACAGAGACGATGTGAAAATGGACAACACTGTAAAAATCTAACATTGGCAGATGGGAGAAGTCAAGCTTTAACAATCTATTTTGAAGGTAAATGACATTCGACATAGATATGCGCGGTGTTCAGCATGATTGTTGTTTGAGCTTATGTTTCCATTGTGCAGTAGTTTCCTATGTTCCTATGCTTTTATTTGATTGAGTAGAGTTATAATTTATGTTTCAGACTGTAAGGTTAAAGGGTCTGCAAGCACTGAACATGAATTTTCACAATTGAGTTGTATTGATAAGAAAAGACCTGTGCGCGGGTTTCTGTTATTCGTTGACTCATGCAATAGGTTATAGAGAACGCGTCGCCAGTATAGAATGATGATCCAAAGCCTACTTTTTTAGTGAAACAAGGGGATATTGTGGATGACGATTGGAGACCGCTGTTTTACATTTTCTTAATCCATGTTTTTATTCCAGTACTTATTTTAGAGACGCCTCGGGCGCGCGCGAGCGTCTGTAGCCTATGCGTTTTATGTCTGTAAACATAATGTGCTTGTACGGGTGGAGTGACAGTTTACAACCACTCACTGTGTATCGACAGGGCCTCTATGGATTGGCGTTTGAACAAACTAGCAGTGGACTAGCGACTAATTTAAATGACTGGATCCCCACTTTGAGGGGGGAAACATGTCTGACGTAAGAAAATGATAAATGCTGGTATTCTTTACAACATGGTCTGATGGTCCATTCTATGGATAACGGATCATGTGCATTACTAGGGAGAGCTATTGATGAAGCAGGCCTATAAGTCATACTGATTGAGCACAAACGCCATCCAGGGCATGATCAGAAGGATCATGTGAAGACATTATAATGAATTATGGTATTTGAAAGCCTGAGGAATGAAGACTCAGAAAAATAAAAAGCCACTGCTTTTTAAACCAGTGCCCTATCAATACCTGTACAATTGTATACATATGTAGCAATCTTTAGGAAAGAATCAAACAAACAGCTGGCTGGGCACCAAATGCATCATCGGAAAATTTCCTCTCATGTTGGATTCTACATAAATATGAGCTGCTCTCACTTACGCCCACGCTGAAGCTGTAAGGCTCAATGGAGGCTGCAAACTTGATGCAAAACACAAAGAAAATAGATTTTTTTTACCCTGATTGTGAACAAACAACAGATAGCATAGGACCTCATGTTGTCTATGGCATATTTCTCTGTAGCGTTTTGTGTAAATTGACTTCCAAGGCCATTATGGCGAAAAACATAATGTGAAAATTGACAGGACAACTACAATCAACTGAGCCGAGCAATCATTAACAGTCTCAAAGCTAACTAGCCACTACACAAGTAAGCGAAGTAAGATAGTAAGTAAGTTCCCAAGCTACTGCAAATGGTCCAAGTGGTTAGGATCTTTGTAAAGGTGGGCTTTCAGTCTGAGCTTGAAGATTGATAGCGATGTTGTTGTGCTGACTGGTCCAGGCAGCTCATTCCCACACTGTTGTGCCAGGGTGGAGAAGAGGTGAGGCGGAGGCTGAAGCCAGAAGTACAGTGGGCTCCAGAATGATTGGCACCCCTGACTGGCAATGCACAAAAAATACTTTAAAAAATAAACAATATAATTATTGAGATAAACTCAAGATGCCAATATGCAAAAATTATTTTTATTTATTAATGTTTCAATGGAACCAACCAAAATTGTAAATTTATTTAATAAAAAATCTATTTCACCAAAATCAAGGTTTCATAATTATTGGCACCACTGGTTTAGTACTTGGTGCAACCACCTCTGGCAAGGATAACAGCATGGAGTCTTTTTCTGTAATGTTCAACAAGGTTAAGGAACACATTTGGAGGTATTTTGTACCATTCCTTTTATACAGATCCTTTCATGAACCTTCACACTTTTGGGTTTGCGCATATCAACTGCACTATTCAGTTCAGCCCACGGGTTTTTGATTGGATGGAGGTCCGGCGATTGAGATGGCCATTGCAGAATATTGATTTATTTGTCACAGAACCATTCCTGTGTGGATTTTGAGGTATGCTTTGTGTCATTGTCTTGCTGGAAAGTCCACCTACGGCTAAGTCTCAGACTTCTGACAGAGGCAACTAGATTGTCAGTCAAAATTGGCTGATACTTGGTGCCAAAACATTCAATTTGGACACCTGGAGTTTGCCAAACTGAGTTGACAAAGGTGCTGTGGTCAGATGAGACCAAAATTTAGCGTTTTGATCAGATACAGCATGTTTGGCGTCAAAACAGAGATGCATACAAGGAGAGGCACCCCAGACCCACGGTGAAATATGGTGGTGGGCCAGTAATGTTTTGAGGCTGTTTTAATTCCAGAGGTCCAGGGGCACTGGTTAAGATTAATAGCATAATGGATTCCACCAAGTATCAGGCAATTTTGGCTGACAATCTGGTTGCCTCTGCCTGAAGGCTGAGACTTGGCCATAGGTTTACCTTCTAGCAAGACAATGGCCCAAAGCATACCTCAAAATCCACACATAAATGGTTCCGTGATAACTAAGTCAACGTTCTGCAATGACCATCTCAGACGCCGGACCTCAATCCAATCGAAAACCTGTGGGCTGAACTGAAGAGGGCAGTTGATAAGTGCAAACCCAAGAATGTGAAGGACCTCGAAAGGATCTACATAGAGCAGTGGTCCCCAACCCTGTTCTTGGAGATCTATCGTCCTGTAGGTTTTCATTTCAACCCTATTTTGACACACCTGTTTCTACTAATTAGCAGCTCAACGAGATCTTTAGCTTTGAATGAGGCGTGCTTTATTAGGGTTGAACTGAAAACCTAGAGGATGGTAGATTTCCAGGAACAGGGTTGGGGACCACTGGCAAAGAGGAATGGTACAAAATCCCTCCAATTGTGTTCCTTAACCTTGTCATACATTACAGGAAAAGACTCCAGGTTGTTATCCTTGCTAGAGGTGGTGGCACCAAGTACTAAACCAGGGGTGCCAATAATTATGAAAACTTGATTTTGGTGAAATTTATTTTTAATTAAATAAATGTATGATTTTGGTAGGTTCCATTGAAACATTTCTAAACTACAATATATTGTCACATCTTGGCATTTTGAGTTTATCTCAATAATTTTATTGTTTATTTAAGTACTATTAGTGCATTTCCAGTCAGGGGTGCCAATAATTCTGGAGCCCACTGTATAGGATCACAGTGAAGTCCCAGTGAGGGAGAAGAGTGACCATGTTCTGGATGAGTTTAGTGGTGCATGCTGGGAGCAATTGCAGTATACCAGGTACAGAAAAGGACAAGGAGTCAAGGAGTACAGAAAAGGACAAGCTGGACAAGGAGTTGAGCAGCAACAGTGTATACAGGTGGTTAAGAATGTGATGTTGTAGAACAAGGGTGTCAGTCTGCAGTCCTGGAGGGCCAAAGTTTGCAGTGTATCAGCACTTAAGTGATTAATTTAATCACGTATTAGTCAGCTATTAACTAAAGAGCTATTAACACACCTCGTTTCTAAGGCCTAAATTGACTGCTGATTCCACGCAAAAACAGACACTGCAATCCTCCAGGACTTGAGTTTGACACCCCTATTCTAAAGGAAGAACCCGCATGATCGGGTCACTGACATGCTATTCTCAGAGAAAGAGAATTGGTCACCGATAATGACAGAGAAGATCTTAGCACTCTTGACTGCTCTCTGTGTGGAGCCATCCAAGACAACTCAGAGGTCCTTGAGGGGAGATGGAATGGTCCTGGAAGTGAGATTATGCCCTGGATGTGCGATGGTGAGATTCTGGAAGAACGGTGCATCAGCTTGGCGTGTAAAGCTGTCTCAGAGAGATTGAGCTTCAGATGGTAGTTACTCACACACAGATAATTCACAGAGACATGCCGTGATCCACGAGTAGATGTGTGACTCAGCCGGGGCAAAGGAGAGAAAGAGCTGAGGAAAGCTAGCACGGCGATGACAGGGGATGACTGAAGCTTGAGATTTGGTGTAGTGCAGGGATATCAAGCTCCAGGCCTGGAAGGCTGTGGTGTCTGCAGATGTGTGTGGTTCCCTTTAAATCAGCAGCCAATTTAATCCCAGGAAACATTTGCTTTGACTCTTTAGTCAACCATGCAGTTAGCCTACTTAAACTAGGCACTTAAGAGCTGAAACACAATGAAAAGCAGCATCCCTCCTGGATTTTATTTCCATATCTCTGGAGCAGAGTGAGAACAGGTGAGGGGTAATCCCCGGAAAACTCCTGTAGAGAGCTTGCATGAGGAGATGGATTCACTCTGCTTGATTTATGTTATTGGCTATTTCTACCCTGTTTCCTGTGGTTTATACCAAAGACAGTGAGCGCTAGCTTTTCAGCAAGACAGGCACAATCACAACAAGGTGGGGTAGTCAGATCTGACCAGCTAAAATTAATTGGGAGGTTTTGTATGGTCATGCAATGTAGAGATCAAATACATTTTAATTGCTTGTTTTTTAACAGAGGAAATTATTTTTTTACTGGGAATTTTTGTTCATTATTTTAAAATAAAATGCTAAAATATAATCCATCCTTAAGCAAACACAAAGAAATTAGTTTTCAGATTTCTTTTGCAATGCGTATGTGATGCTGTTTGCCAAAGAAATGTTCCAGTTACCTATGAAGTTAAAAAAAACTGGTGTATTTGCCAGTTGGCTCAAGAATTGGTGAGAAGAGCATTTGCTCTAATAGGAAAGCCACATAGGTGCATTTGTTGGGAAAAAAAAAAAGGTTGGTAGGACTGTTACAGTCTATTCATGTATAATTAAGTTTTATTGCAGTTTATGAAATTATAAAAGTTTTATTTTTTACACACAGTTTTTTTTTCCATCCTCATCACCACCCCCGCTTGCTGACAAATTTAGGCCTTTGTTTTTAACTGCTGGTGTGATGCGAGAGTGCTGTGTATCTCCGGTTCTAATTTCAGAGCGTAGCATGATGCCATGTACCCTACACTTAACACCCACCTCTCAGTGTCCTCCTAAACCATCTGAAACCACTACAAATATGTTCCCATTTCCTGTTGCAAATTAAATAAAACTTAATTTTTAAACACAACAAATTTGTTTTTATTACTAATAAGTTAAAACATAAACTTAGCACTTGCAATGGCTCAAAAATTTGCACTACACAAACATTTTAATACAAAAAAAAACAATTAGCACAGGCTAGTGAGCTGTATAAACAAAAGAGGCCTATTTCATATCATAAGATACTGTTCAGGCCCTGTTTACCTCTAAACTGTCTGTGACAGTATCCCAGTATAAAAATTATAATCAAATAAAATAGAATTTAATTATACTAAAAAAACTGTAATAGCCTGGTTGGAGTTTGCTAACATGTTCATAGTTCTTTTCCTCTGAATTAACTAAAGCTCTCTTAGCTATGTGAGTAACGTTGAGAATTTTAAGTGTTCCTGCTCTGTCACATATCAGACTTTTCCTCCCTTCATCCATAATACAGGAAGCAGAACATTACCGATATTCAATGTTTAATATGTCATACATTGTCCTTGTAGCACAGTGGCATAAAGACTACATATTGTTGTTGCAGATATCACAATTATTCAGGCTAAAACTTACCAATAAAGTCAAAATTCTGACAGGCAGCTCACTACAGACTTATGCTAGCATTTAGTTTGCTAGCTAGTGGAACACGGAGAACTACGTATATGGAAAATGACCCTAATGACACTGACAAAGATAACACTGAAACCAACCAAATAAGTGGTAGAATTGGAGTGATTCAGCCGTACCTGTATGAGCCAATACTAGTCGATCCCAGTGATGGGAACATTGCTGCCGAAATGGGATCTGCATCTGTCAGGCAAATAAGTATGTGTCAGAATTGTGACTAATGTTCACTGTCTGGGTTGCCAGCTATCTATCTAGGTTAGCAAGCTATGGTATCTGGCAACTCTGTCAGTTTGTCATCAGGCCTTTTAACGAATTTCCAATGTAATTTAATTTCCTCTGAGAATAAAGTCATACTGTCTTATTCTTTGGAACCTTGGTAATTGTATTGACACAGAATTGCATTCACCAGGGGGATATTTCACATAGCAGGATTACTGAGTTAGCTGGTTAACTCCACTGCTATATTTAATATATTACTCTTAAATTTTTACATGCCCATGCAGATGCCTTTGCAACATGCCACAATGCCCTTACAGTTCCCATGGTTCAGTCAGTACTAGTAAAGTGACAGTGAACAGGTTTTCTGGTAAAGCTGATTGGTGGAAAAAAAACATTTTATGTAAATTACCTTAATGATGTCTTGGAAAAAGTATTCAATGACCAATACCAAGTCCCCCAGCAGTCGGGCATATAAGAACTTTTTTGTTTTCAGAATAAAAAAAACACTTTCGACATCTCAACAGAATAACATCCACTTAATATCCTAAGATTTATTTTATTTGGTTCTGTATTTATAACATAAGAATTAATCTCTTGATCTTCTAATCAGACTGGGTGATTTCTGAGTAAATCATCTGGTTACCAAAAATATATCAAAGGTCTGGCTTGGTCTGCATCTGGGTCTTGAGAGGATCTGGGGGGTATGCTACTAAGGAAGCTTAACATACCCAAGGTTTCTTTGCGTTAGCTGGCTTCAGAAAGCCTAACCACTGCAATCTGGCTTAACTGGTACTACAAACGTGGTTATCAACTTGCTAAGTGAACACAGGCTTTATTAATCATGTCATGGGTTTCGACGCCTTTTTCCCATGCGGTCGTTTTCCTCAGTCGCCACGCGTGGGCACTGTTCTTTTAGTGGAGTTTTGCTCCGCCTCTTCTCTTTCGCGGAGTTCTCTCATCAGCGTCCACACGTGTGCGTGGTTGCCTGAGAGCTACATAAGGTCCTGCTTCCTACTTCCGGGGCTTCGATATTATTTTGTATTGTCTGGCATTATTTGCACTGATTTGTGTGTGGTATTATTTTGCCCTTTGATTGCTTAGCCAGTATGATTAGGTCTAGGTTTTTTAGGAGACCCTTTTTGCTCCAGTGTGTTGTATTGGAGTAATGCGGGACTTGCCTTTGTGGATGTAGCTATTAGGACTCTTCCCCCCTGGCTCTTTTCTGTCTCCGCTTCCTGGTCTTTCCTTTCTTCCTTTGCCTAGACCTTTTGCCTTTTCTGTCTCTTCCTCCTCTCTCTGTCTGCTTTCTTCCGTGAAAGCGAGAGGAGTCTTTGTTTGTTTGTGGGTGTATTTGTATAGTCAGTTCTTACTAAGAGACAGGGCGTTTTTATCGTACTGACAGGCAGGGCTTTATTTATTCTGAGAGGCAGGGCGTGTATTTTCTATTAACCTTGCGTTAGTCTTTTAGCCAGTAAATGTCCGGTGCAGCTGTCCTGTTCGTCCTATTCGGTACCTGTCTCTGTACATGGAGCCTTGGCGATTTTGTTCGGAACTGTAGTTCTGTTTCGTCCTTCGGTACGTCTTCCTGTAGGGAGACTGGGCGATGTTGTGGACATGTTTGCGTGTGACTGCAAGTCTCTGAAAGTAGCCTTGGAACATTAGCTCTCTGTTCCTTTCACCTCCTCATTACATTCCCCTTTACTGAGAGGCTAGGGCGTGTATTTTATACTAAGCTTGCATTAGTCATTTTGCTAGTAAAGGTATGGGACGGCGGTTTACCGTTGGCTCGCCTGTAAAATGTTTCTCTCTCCTGGGAGATCGGGCGTTTACCCCCTTTGTTTACCCCCTATGTTTTTGCGTGTGACTGTGAGCTTATGGAAGTAGCCATGGAACGTTGGATCTCTGTTCCTGTCGCCTTCTCATTACATTCCTTTTTACTGAGAGGCAGGGCGTTTATTTTCTACTAATCTCGCATTAGTCATTTAGCCGATAAATGTCCGGTGCAGCTGTCTGTTCGTTCTTCGGTACCTGTCTCCGTACATGGAGCTTTGGCGATTTTGTTCGGAACTGTAGTTCTGTTCGTCCTTCGGTACATGTCTTCCTATAGGGAGACTGGGCGATGTTGTTAGAGTTTGTGTGTGACTGCGAGACTGAGAGTAGCCTTGGAACGTTAGATCTCTGTTCCTTTTGCCTCCTCGTATACTATTTCGTATTATTTTGCAGTGTTTGTTGGCTGTGTGTTTTGTGCCATTACACTACTCGCCTGTTCTTTCGCTTCTCATTATGGAGGCAGGGCGTTTATTATTTCTGGCTCTTTCTTTAGTCACTTAGCTCGTAGAAGAATGGGCCCTCACATCTCTGCGCTATTCGCCTTTCTATGGTCGCTCCTTATTGAGAGACCGGGCGTACTTAGTTACTTAGCTCGTAGAAGTATAGGGCAGCAGTGCTTTGTTCCATTCGCCTTGTTTGGTTTTCTTACTGAGATACAGAAAACACAGGGTTGGAGCTTAATTTAGCTCACTATCTCCTTAATCTCGCTTCATAGTACACCCCTCTGGGGGGTATTTTACATAGAGGGATTAAGGAGTTAGCCGGATAACGTTTGTAAATATTTTGAATTTGATGACATCCGATTGGATGAGAGTCTGGGTTACTTCAAAATATGTTGGTATTTGTTGCAATCCTTATAGGATCAAAATTATGTGGGTAATAATGGTTCTGAAAGTCATGTTCGTACAGTAATTTACTGATTTTGAAAAGTATAAATATGATTATTTCAAAAGTATCCATGGATATGTTGCACTATAAGCTGTACTGTGTAAATGCAGAAAAAGTCTGAGTGGGTTCTTTGGCACTTTGAGATACTGTAAGGGGGCGTGACGTGTGATGTTCGAAGGGGCCACACACAGCGAAGGGATTCATTAAGCTCTATGAGCCACTGAGACGGAGAGACCCCGTATTTAAGGAAATTTAAATCACAACTAGGGCTGCAACTAATGACTATTTTGATAGTCGATTAATCTATCGATTATTGAAACGATTAATCGACTATTCAAATTATGAATTTCACAATTACTCAATGGCTCTTATTTAGCTATCAGCTTTTAAATTTAGCTTGAGGTTGATTTAGGCATGTGCTAACTAACAATAAAGACAATAAAGATGAATACTTCATTCAAAAATATGCATTTTAATTAACTTTGCTGCTGATACAAAAGATAAATAAAAATTCCAAGATCCAGCAATAAAATATAACAAAAATGCAGGTTTTCCCTTAATTTTCTGGCATTAATACAACATAAATTTTAAATTTATAGTGCAAAAAAAAAAACTTGCATTTATGTAACTAGGAGAGGGCTAGTGACTTGCAACAGTGACTTGCATTTTTGTAACTAAAAGAGGGCTGTCACAGGCATCATATGCATGCTCCATGTCCTAATCTCTCAAAATTAAAATCCTCCAGTTCAGGAGGAAATTTTACTTCTTTATTTGTCCTGTCTTCCAAGGACAAACGGCTTGATCAGCCACTATCCACAAAAATAAATACTTGTAGGGAGCAAGTTTTGTTTCACTCAAACAATCCATCTAAATTTAAAAGAAATAAACATGAGGGTGAGGATAGAAAAGTGCATTTTGTGCTTTGTGCACTGCATTCTGTGGTCTACACTGTTGCAACTATATTAGCCTACATGTCAATCACAGTTTTGTATTCAAACAAAGGAAAGTCAGCATCTCTACATGGTCTCGTAAGAGGCTTGCTCTCTTCTGAGAGCAGATATTCCCCGCTGCAGAGAAGATGCACTCTGACGGGGTGGATGTTGCAGGAATGCACAAAAAAGATCTTGCCAGCTTTGATAGTGTGGGAAAACGCCCCTCATTTTCCCTCCACCATCTGAGAGGGTCTTCCTTTTTGGGTATTGCTGGCTCTGGAAAGTACATCTGAACTTCATTTCTCACCATTTGGATCGTTTGGTCCTCCTGGGATTCCTCTTCCTCTTCACTCAGACTGTCTGTGTCAGACTGAAGGAGGTTATCCACTGCTGATTTTTCCCTTCGGCCTGGAACACTGACCTTATTCTGCTGTTGCTCGCACCCATGTATCCTAGTCTCCTTTCCTTCTTTGATAGCAAGGACTTCAACTGTCCCTTGCACTCTTGTGCCATCTTCAGCTGCCATAAACTTCAGTTTTCTGAATCTTGGGTCAATGGCAGCTGAAAGAACAATTGGGTTATCTCTCTCTGCTGAGATGGTGTTCAGACTCCCCCATCTCTCGGTTATCCTTTTTCCTGCACTGGCTAAAAATGCTTTTCCTGGGCTCGTCTCAAAACGAAGGGTTTGCTGTATGAACCATTGCAGCCCTTTGACCAGCTGCGGAAGACATGAAGCGGTTGCGTACTCCTGTCCACTAAGGTAAACAGTAGCACATTCAAAAGGCTGCAACCCTTGCGTCAGCTCTTCAAGCAGCACCCATTGATCTGGCTTCAAGTCAAAGTAGTGTTTGCCCCTTGGAGTTACCTCAGGACCAGATCAGATATCTAGTTCAGGATCTAGTATTTGATACACACATTAAAGACATCTCTAGGGTTGCTTTCTATCACTTGAGGAATATCTCAAAAATTCGAAAAATACTGTCCCTACATGATGCTGAAAAGCTAGTCCATGCTTTTGTTACTTCTAGATTAGATTATTGTAATGCTCTTTTGTCTGGATGTACACATTCCTCTCTGAAAGGGCTTCAGCTAATTCAAAATACAGCAGCTCGTATTCTCACGAGAACTAGAAGATTTGAACACATCAGCCCAGTGTTAGCTTCACTTCACTGGTTGCCAGTCAAATTTCGAATTGACTATAAGATTCTATTACTTACCTTTAAAGCCTTACATGGGCTTGCCCCCTTATATTTAAGGGATTTACTTTTCCCTTATAAGCCCTCACGAACGCTCCGTTCGCAGGGCGCAGGCCTCCTTGTTATTCCTAAAATAGCTAAAAGTACCATAGGTGGTAGAGCCTTTTCCTATCGTGCTCCTCTCCTATGGAACAAATTGCCTGCTCATGTTCGGGGTGCAGACACTGTCAGTCTATTTAAAGCTAGGCTTAAAACTCATCTTTTTAGTCTGTCCTATAGTTGAGGGGCAGGAGTGGGTGGCTGGCATTAGCTATAGAGTCTCTGGTGGACTGAGCAGTCAGTGCTGTCACTGGATCATTATTGGTAGTGTTGTGTTAAGCTCGACCGGTCATGGTCTAGTGGTGACTGTCTCAAGCCTGCCCTCATAGCTGTATTGGCCCCTGCCTCTGTTTAGCCCTTAGCTATGCTGCCATAGCCTTATTCTGCCGGGGTTTCCTTATCGCAGCAGGCACCTCTGTCTCTCCTGCTGCGCTTGTTCTGCTACCATCTGAACCCCCTAACAATGTTTTTTTCTTTTTTCCTCTTCCCTGCTCTGGGCACCTGCCCGGAGCTCTAGCCCAAGTTTCCCGAGTTTCCCGCGTCCTTCCCCCGCCCCCCTCCTGGCCCGGAGCTCCAGCCCAAGACCAGCTAGGCGCCCCCCACCTGCCACTGCTGATCTCTACATGATGGAGTCATCAGAATAGAATACCTCCCTATGACATAATCAACCCATAGGCCAGTGGAGGATGGGCATCCCCCCAATAGCCGGGTTCCTCTCAAGATTTCTTCCCATCGGGGAGTTTTTTCTCGCCACAGTATGAGGGTTTTCTCTCCTACTAGAGTTTTTACCTCTGCTATCTGGGGGCTTAGAGCTGGCTTAGAGCTGGCATTTCCCATTTCCCCTTTCTGTTCTGTAAAGCGTCTTTGTGACAGTCATCTGTGAAAAGCGCTATATAAATAAAATTGAATTGAATTGAATCAGATAGACTGGCAGTAACTGGCCAGCGCTGTTCCAGGAGTCTCTCTACCATGTAGTACGTACTGTTCCATCTTGTACTGACATCCTGCATCAGCTTATGTTGTGGTGTGCTCCTTTGCTGCTGTTTCACCTTCAGTTTTGCATTGGCCAGCTCGCTTCTCCTGAAGTGTTCTACTAAGTTTCTTGCAGCCCCTACAGCTCTGCTGATGCTGGGCTCTTTGAGGGCACTGTTAACTATGAGCTGGAGTGTGTGCCCAGTGCAGCGGACAGAGGCCCAACCGTGTTTTTCTTCCAGCATTCGCATTGCTGCTACCATATATTGGACCCGTTGTCATGAACTACTGCTTTTATTTTGGTAGGCAAGATGTCAAATTTTGCTACCACCTCCGCCAGCCATGTCATTATGTTTGCACCAGAATGCCTCTCCTCAAGAGGCATGGTGGCAAGGTTCAAAGTCTTCATTTGCCAATCTTCACTGATGAAATGGCAGGACACGCCAAGGTATGCCTCTGTTGCACGACTAGTCCAGACATCAGCTGTCAGCGTGAGGGAGCTTTTGACTTCTTTAATGGTCTCCTTTACCTTTAAAGACATCAGAGGTGATTTTAGTTAACATTTTTAAGTGCAAAGACCCATACAGTATATACAGTAAACATTCAACATATCAGTTTTAGATTTTTATTTTATTTACATATTGCATTTTATGCTTTTTAAATTATTGATCAGCAATCTTAATATTTCTTCATGAATTCTGTCGTTACAAATACAAATTGCTATTCTGCGTGTGTGTGTGTGTGTGTGTGTGTGTGTGTGTGTGTGTGTGTGTGTGTGTGCGTGTGTGTGTGCGTGTGCATGAGTGAGTGAATGTGTGTGAGAGAGTTAAAACACTTGTACCTTCAGAAAGGTTGTTTCATATTTATTTTCCATCAAGTGAGTGAAATGAGTTCTGGATGGAAGGGTGTATTCAGGGTTTAACTGCCGAATCATTTCTTGAAACCCTTCACCATCAACCATGGACAGTGATCTCATATCCTTGACCAACATGGTTAGGATTGATTCAGTGATGGCAGTCGCTTGCAGGGGAGTACAAGTCTGCTTCTTTTGAAGAAAGCCATCCATGGTAGCTTTACTGGCACGGCTCCTCTTCGGACTGCATTTGACATAAAAAGACAGGCAAAACAATTTGTCAGGCAAAAGGTTAACATTACTCTTTTAAACTCCAATACTCCATTTAAAAAAAATCTACATTCAAGCCATATTTTTTGTTCTTGATTCTAGAATCCTGTGTAGATATTGAAATGCACATTGAAATGCTTTCTAAATAAATGTTGCCCCTCTATATGTCCACATTGTCCAGTTTCACGATAAATGGAGATGTGAGTTATTAGGGCTGTCACTTTTTCCAAAAGTCAAGTTCGAACGAGATCAAACAAACCCATAAATTGTTCAAATTCATTCGAATGCAACCCACATTGAGCACGCACGCATAGACAGGAGTTTTTGCGATTTAGAAAGTGTCAAATTCTCCGGTGTTCTCTAAACTTGTGCACTCAACAGCAACACATTCTCCGTAAACGTCGCCATGATGACAATGATGCAACGTTTAAGATTGTAAAGTTAAGGGCACATTTGGAATGTGAACTGGATCGTTGTGAATAATAGGTTATTATTTGCTACTGTATGTTCAACGCCATTAACAATTCATTGATCAAGAGAAAATGTATTTCAAAATAGAAAAAAACGTTACAGCTCATAACGTGAAGTAACATGGCTTTTAACATTAACGTTAGCTAACAAGCCAACTAGCTTACTGAGAGGAGTCTTCGTCATCCAGAACGTGCCTCAGATGCTCCAGCATGACAGATGTGCTCCCATGCCAGGTAAGGTCAGTTTTGCAAATATTGCAGTTCACAGCCTTTTTGGCCGAGTTGAGAGTGAAATGCTCCCACACTTTGGAGGTTTTTGGTCGTGACAGTGTTGCCATTTTGCGATATTGTTCACTCCAGTAATTATGCGCCTGTCGCTGCCCAATCGGTAGTGCGCATGTGCAACTCTCAACAAAGATGAGATGGAAGCAAGATGTCTCCTTAGCTACTTCCATCTTCAGCTCCGGAAAAAACATGTGTTTAATTCAGCTCCACAGCATGAAAAACACACGTGATGACGTCACCAACGAATCGACAATTAAATTCGTTGGCAACTAATTTGGTCATCGATTTTCGTCGACAACGTCGAATAGTCATTGCAGCCCTAATCACAACGCAAATAACCTAGTTCCCACTCTCGACTGGAGGGAAATAATACAGGAACTAGAAAAAAGGGGCGTAATAGAAAACGACCCGTATAACCGGGTGAACGTCACACGAGAGCAAAGAATCTCGAGCTCGGTAAACACAATGAGCTAACAACGAGATGCTAACGTGAAATGAGAGAAGGAGCTGCCTCGGAGGTAACACAAACAAAGGAACATAAATTAGAGCTAAGCAAAGGGAGAAAGAGACCAGCGAAAAATAACTCCCTAGCTCTAAACGGAGCGTACTGCTTGCTGCAGGAATAGGAGGGAAGCAGTCTCCGTGTCCTAACTTCTACCGGCAGTGTGCCAAGCGCAAGACATGCGAAAAATAATGGCCCTATATCTCAATAAGGGGGGAAGGCACGAGAAGGCAAAAGGAAACGAGATCTAACGTTCCATGGCTACTTTCATAGGCTCGCAGTCACACGCAAACATGTCAACGAAATCGTCCGGTCTCCCTGTAAGGAGAGACCTACTGAAAGGCGAACAGAACTACTGTTCTGAACAAAATCGCCCAGTCTCCCTGTAAGGAAAGACGTACCCGAAGGGCGAACAGAACTACAGTTCAGAAGAAAATCGCCCGGTCTCCCTGTAAGGAGACAGGTACCGAAAGGACGAACAGAACAGCTGTTCTGGACATTTGCCGGCTCAATGACTAACGCAAGCCTAGTAAAAAATACACGCCTTGCCTCTCAGTATAGATAAACACCCTGCCTCTCAGTATGAAATGACTATATAAATATAACCACAAACAAACAAAGACTCCTCTCGCTTTCAAGGAAGAAATCGGGAGACAGAAAAGGCAACATGTCTAGGCAAAGAAAGAAAAGGAAAAACCAGGACACGGCAACAGAAAATAGCCAAGGAAGAAGAGTCCTAATAGCTACATGCACAAAGGCAAGTCCCGCATTACTCCAATAAAACCCATTGGAGCAAAGAGGTCTCCTACAGAGCCTAGACCTAACCATACCGGCTAAGGCAAACAAAGGCAAAAATAATATGAAACACAAAGCAATACAGAAGCCCCGAACAGAAGAAACGTGGGCTTAAGTAGCTCAGAGGTAACCACGCACAGGTGTGGATGCTGAGAGATGCTCCGCGATAAAGACGGGGCGGAGCAAACATCCACTAAAAGGGCAGCGCCCTCGTGTGGCTACTGCGGAAAATGACCACAAGGGAAGAAATCGTCAAATACCATGACAGATACAGGCAGTAATATGAGTGTGGAGGGGTATGAGATAGCACAAACAACAAAATGTGTTTTTAATAAAAACACAATAAAATAAATAATAAAAAATAGGATAACACAAAATGCAATAAAACACAATTGAATGCATACTGTATCTCTTGTACTGTTACGAATGTACATCCGTAGGGGTACCAGGGGGGTAACTGGGGATCTGTTTTGTTTTCATAATGGGCAGGAAGCTCATTCATTTGGAATGTCCCATTTAACCCTATTTACTTTGGCCCTTTTGAGGCAATGTCCTCCTGGTTTCTACTAGTTTTATTTAAATGTCAGTATCTAAAAAAATATTCCCTGCAAAATCCATGGTTTTAAGTTTGAACTGAAGAAGAAGCTGTATCATTCAGAAATTTGCTACAGAATACATTTATTTCAGAATAGTCACATACAGTATATATATAATAACCATAACAAACGTCGCCTAATGTATTTAAATACGTTTAAAAAAGAACGTTCGAAAGCGCGTGCGTATTCACACAAATACAGCAACGTATTTCAGCTCTCAGTGTGAGGGGTGGTCACTGCGGAAATGTCGACTGTACGGGACTTTGGCGAAATATAAAAAGATAAACTCTTCAGGGTTCATGAGAAAACAGCTGTAGCTGAATATACTGGTAAGTACTTGGTTTCTTAAACATATTTATACGAGAGATTTTGGAGCAAAAAATGAGGTGTCTTCTAAACCGAAAGTGGATCAGGTACTGTATATAGTACAGTAAGCAAGGGAAAACGGCGAATACTCATTTGTACAACGTTTTAAAAAAATATTATTGTTTCTATACGTCAACATGATTTTCTTAGCGTGTATAAACGGTGCATTTGATGCATTTTACAGTCTGTGGCTGTAGCCAGAGGAGGGTGTGTGAGTGCTGTGGGCTACTAATAGCACCCTCCTAATTTATTGCACGGCAGTGTAACTGGAGAAGCTGCGGTTTTCGCAAGAAGCTACCCTTTAAAAAAATACTGCGTCAACATTTTCGGGGTTTTCTTAAAGCTGTAGTATATAATTTCAGATGAACATGAATACTGTAATTGAGACGGATACGTCTCAAACCACTAGGGGTGAAGTTTATAGAGTTAAAACTTACAAGTCAGCTGATCCCGAGTTATCCTGCAGTCCCCAGGCAAGTTGTCGTTGAGTTGGGTATCAGGAGTTGAGTATCTGGTGAGTGTAAAAAAATCTGCGTCTGGACCGATTCACCCATTCTGCCCTTGTCCCCACAGTTTGCCTCTCTAGCTTATTCTGCCTCCAGCCCCTGTGTGTTGTGGGTAAACCAAGGTTGTTTTCCATTAAAAGTGGTGATGGCAAGATAGTAAGTGGAGGGAGAAGGGGGAGTTCATGACTCAGCTTTGATGGTGACCTGTTTACTCTCTGAATCATCGTTCCTATTCTGATGCCGCAAAAACATCTTCTCCTGTCAGTCCTGTAATGGTGCATTAGTTGTACGCTGTGCAGTACAGCTGCATGGTTTGAGAAAAAGAGCCCCTGTTCTGTTCTGCCATTAGGCTGGACCTTTATAGCCCAGTACAGATAGGCTTTTTTATGGAGGTGGTGACAGTCCAGCTTTTAGCAGTTGTTTGCAGTCCAGCTGTGGTTGCTGATTTCCATCACTTGTCACATATTGGTACGAAGGAATTAATCCATTCAGTTCCTGAAGGGAGCTGCAGTTTCTGCCCATAATTTGGAACAGTGAAAGTATTACTGAGTGAATGCACCTGCATAATTAGGCTGAAGTATCCTCAAGCATAAGGATACAGCAGCTGCAGTCTATCATAAAGCCAGTAGTAGCAGACAGTCACCCATTACGCCAGTGATACTTAATCCTGATCTTAGAAAGCCACAGAGTCTACCTTTTTTTGTTTTTCGTCTTAAGATCAGTAACAAATTCAGACCCAAGAAACCAGGTGACCTGTGTTAACTGTATAATCAACTGCTTTAACTGATAAATTGCTGTGCTGAAGCAAGTGCTGAATAACAACAAATTCCAGCAGACCCTGTGGCTCTCCAGGACTAGGATTGCGGGCCACTGTATTAGACGGAGGACTCATAAGCCTGTGGTTCTGAAACCTGGGCTGTGTCCGAATCAGCACCCTGCCATACTATTATTGAGTATGCTTGTTGAGTACACAGGATGAGAAAGTTATTGAAAGTAGGTGAGAGTTTCTCTAAATGTAGTGTACTAAAAACCCCTGGATGATTAGACTTATTTCCAGGGTTTCGCTGAGTATATTCGGAAGCATACTTTTCAAGAAGTAAACATTTTCGTCCCATATACGTATATGACATGCAGCTACACTTTAAAAATGAGGCGCAGCTTTGCTGACATTTTCCTTCAACAACAGCAACAACACAACAACAACCAGGGTGGGACGTCTTACGATTGGAAAGTAGTATGGAGGATATTTTTCTCATTCTGCATGTCACATACTAAACAGTATACAGTAAACAGTACATAGTTTGCTAGTACACAGGCCGCAGTAGATAGGGCTCTGATTCGGACACAGCCCTGGTCCGGGTGGGTGAGTTGAGATATCCATACAGTCAACTGCTTTAATTGATCAATTATGTGCTTACTAACAACGGAAACCAACTGGACCTCCAGCTCTCCAGAACCAGGATTGAGAACTATTGGTCTTAGGCAGATGGACCGCATAAAATAAAGGTTACAAATATTTTTAAGTTAAATTAAATTTCAAATGTAGAAGAAGAGTAGCAAATTTATTAAACCCCAATACATTGCGCTTTGTCGAAAATCAGATGCTTTTAACTGAATACCATTAGTTTTCATACCAAGTACCATGGACTCATTTTTTTGTATATTTGCATTTTCAAGAGATTTTAATGATGGCAGTATTTAACCTCTATGTCCTCAAATGATTAACCTGTAAACTTTTGAGCAGTGTTCACTCCACTGGGCTTCCAATAAGTTTTTCTACTTTAGTTTAAGTAATTTTAAGCATTAGGCCTAGTAATTAGATATTGTGCAGCCTGTGGCTAAACCACAAGCTAGACAATCAATTGTCTCACATTGTCTTAAGGCATTGATAATGTATATCCCTCTGTGTGTGGTATGATGATCTGCTATAGAATTACAGGAAATGTTATATATATCAATTTAATCAATTCATTATATATCATATTTGAAATTGTCCATTTCTGTTGACATAATTAGCAAAATAGCCAAGATTACAGTTTAAAATGTCCTGTATTAACTGGAATCAGAAAATGTATGAACTACGAATAATGTAAGCATGCTAAATATTACAATTAAGCTATCCTATGATGGATAAAACGAGTACATCTACAGATGCTCCTTGCTTTGATGTTTCTAGTCATTTTAGCAGGCACACAGCAAGGACTCATATAGAACCGACTAGTCTCTTCTGTTTCTGGGCTGCTTTTGTAAAATGATGAGAAATAGGAATGGGCAGATTTTGTCAGAGGTTCCCATTTTAATAAAAGTAGGACTCCAGAACAAATGCAGGTGTGGCTTACAAAAATAGTGCCAGTCGTGTAAAAATAATTGAAGTACCCTCCTTAAAGTAAAGTAAAAGTTCCTCTTTTTCTATATGAGAATTGCATTGGTATTAAAGGTGCACTATGCAGGATTTTTAGCCTTGCTCTGTTTTGTGATTAAAATTGAAATTGAAATCTCAGTCTTCCGTCCTCAACCCCGCCCAATCAAGGTACCTGGCTATCTAGCTACCTAACGTAGCTAGTTGTTTAGCTAGAGGTAACGTTACTTACAGGTCCAACAGAAAACGTGCCATCTCCGTGTCGCTTTTCATGCCCTAAACCATCAAGGAAACGTGAATCCTAGGTTCACTCTGCTTATTGAACACGCCCTGTTGGCTTGTTTGGGTTTACTGTTCTTGCGCTTCTTCGCCTCCGTCATTGCGCTGAAACCTGATCCCACCCCACAGGCTCTGTTGCCACACCCACCCCTCCCCACACAGAGAAGAGTGTCACCCCCAGAAACATCCAAAACACATCTTAGAATAATAAATACAGGCAGAGGAGCACACATTCTGCAAATGTGTGCAAAGACAGAGATCGCCAGTGCATCATAGATATGGCTGGGTAGGGGTGTATCCGGAGCCAAATACCGTATTCGGGAAAGCACGAATAATGCGTTGGAACAGAATTTTGTTTCTACCCGAAGTTGCTCGTTAATATTCGGATTCGGCACGGGTAGCTATCTGCCAGAGATTTAATTCATTGAGATAGCCACTAACAGGAGTGATTAACACAAATGCCCTATCAAAATCAGCATTATAAAACCAAACTGGGACTTAATATTTATAAAGATATTTTGCAAACGTATTACTCTAGATCAGGAAGGTTTCATGTAGCCAATGCTATTGATAGACTAGCGTATGTTAGGTTAACGTTACAAGTCCACAGTGTGGATTAATTGCGAGTTGAATGGTAAACAATCTGGGTAGAAACAAGCATTCACAGAATCCGTGATATAGGCTAAATATTCATTTTTATTTATGTCACCACAGTGCGATTGTCGTAAATATTTACCTACATGCGAATCCACTTTTGATGTTGTTGTCTCTCTCAGACCCGGCGGCAGAATTATTGGGAAGGAAGGGCCTCAATTTTTTTAGGGGGGGGGGCACATATTGGATATTGTGTTTTCACAAACCACAGACGGTATAGGCTGCAGCCTATGCGTTCATGTCGGCATTAAGGATGTCTTAAACACAGCGAAATGCAGCTCTCAATAAACATATAGCATCACCAAATAGGCTACTTTCCTTCAATCCAAATCAATGAACTAAGGCTGGGTGTTTGTCATGGACGTCGCAGGTGCCAAGATTCCGCTAATTCTGCCCTGTCTACCTTAACGTAGCCTACACCGTTATTTATAGGCTAGGCTTTAAACATTAAACATTGCCAAATTCTGGGCAAACAAAATGCGACAATGTACATATGTGTATTTTTTCAATACTGGAGAGATTTCGAGGGACAAGATTATTATTCAGATTATTCAATTTATACACTGTTCTTAACAAAAACCTAGCCATCATGTGAAACCTTATAAATAACAGATATAAATAAGATAATAAGATAATAAATTTATAAATAATAAATAAGATAACTTCAAGACCGAAAGTCAAAAACTTTTTTTCACGACAGACAAAATTTCATTGTTTTACCACCATTTTGGACACCAAAAATGTGACATAGAAAACTGTGCCACATTTAGTCATGAATATTTAATTCATAAATAAACTTCATATGGCCCCTCATATGTATATGTTTTGATAATGTTTTAGGGAACAATATTCATGAATACCAGAAGAAAATACAGTAACATATCTGATATTCTGCCTGGCAAAGATCCGGTAACGGTCGTTGTGCTTGGTGTCAATTGCCACAATGACCGTTATCGGGATCAGCACCTCCGGAGGCTAACCACGGAGGCTCCAAACCCCTACTGCTTTACACAAACCCTTAACTGGGTATCCTATGGTAGCAGTAAACTCCGGAAGCCCTACAACGATCGTTACCAAAACGTTTTTCTTCCTAAAAAATCATCCCAAATCAAACCCTTTGACGAACCATCGGCTGTCGATATAGCTCAAATCCATTAGGTAATGTACCGTTTTGTCTATTTATGGATACAATTTATTGTAATGTATATTTTCTTACGTAACGCGCGTCGTGGTGTCCACTCAGATGGATGCAGTATTCTACCACATGATCAGGTGAATGAAGTGGAAACAGGGTTTGCAATGTCATTGTTCCATGTGGTATTCATAAACATAGGAAGGAATAAGAAATATGTGCACTTACTGTGCCAACCAGGTCACTGGTGGACACCACGCGACAACCGTTACACAAAATGCATTTGTGTATTCTAATGCCATTTTCAGGAACTTGCCGTCAATATGCTATGTTTTCTTATATTTTTATTGATACTATGTACGTATATTCATGAACCCAATAAAGTGCTTGTCAGCTCTTTTGAAGGAATTTGAAATTTGACCCCCTTTGTCACACTATTGTGTACCAGTATTGTAAAAATACACATATATTCTGGAATGCGCTAGCTCAAGCATCGCAGTGTAGCCTATAAAAAAATTGAACCCTGATTTATCATTTTAGTAGTCTAGCCTAATGCAATTTGCGTTCCGATCATAGACTGTATAAAAATAGGTTCCGATAAGTTAAAGGCAAAAAAGCATTCTTTACGTGATTGACCCAGGATTGACCGAATTAAGCCATTACATGCATTTTAGCCTACTCGTGGGCTATTTGTAGGCTACATACCAGCCGGAAACTTCATTTGACTTTTTTAAAACTCAAGCACTTGTTATTGTTGCTACAGCCCAAGGTAGCCTATTTTCCTTCCCTAAATGACTACAGGAAGGCAGTCGCCACCTCAAAATGCCTTGCAGTTATATGGGAAAATACGTTATACTGAAAATTGTTATTTAACTGAACAAAACAAAGACCCTCTGTATGCACAAGGGCAATCTTTCTAAGAGTTAGCGAACTAAGCAAAATACCTAGCTACTGTTTGCAGCCACGGAGGCAGTGGCTGCCTTCCAATACTCACGGAGGGAAGGAAAGTAGGCTACCTTGGGCGTTCTACAGTTGTTATTTCATTCATTTCACATGCACTCGGCTACTGTGTAGGCCTATGAGATCTATCACTCCGTGATCACTTTCCTGTGACGTGACTTTATCCAATAGGCTATTTTCTGTGACAAACACCCGGCGTTAACAGATATGACAGCAACCAATTTAGCAACTGACACAAGATTATAGTTTACCATTACCTCTTCTCTTAGCCTAAGAAAGCAGGTAGGCTATCGCTAAGATGGTTTCTTTTTCATCCATTTTCGAATATCCATGATATCTGTTTCACTTTTCAGCTTTCGCTAGCTAAGCAAAGTGAGGTTTTGTGCCAACATGATCAACGTTGTAGGTGGCCATACAACCACTTGACCTCTGTCAGCGTCCAATCGTATTTTAGGCCAACACTATTTTAAAACAGTTTTTTTATTGTATAAAAAGATACTATTTACTTATGTGAAGTATGCCTACTACTGCTACTAGTAGACCTATAATAATAATAATAATAATTAATAGGGTAATTTTTGTTTGTCAGCAGCTAGGGGGAGGGACGGGCGGGGGGCACAGAGGTCGTGGGGGGGGGGGGGGTTCCATGTTCATATAGTAAAAAAAATAAACTAACAGAAAAAATTAAAAAAAATAAACAATATGAAATCACAACAGGCAGAAAGGATTGTTATTGTGGAAATCGTTTCCATTCAAATATATAAGGAACGCTTTCATGTTTTTATAAAACTGCCTTTTCATTCTGAGTTGATTATATATTGTACCTCAGATTTTTTCAAAAATTATTGTTCAGTGTCCCCCAGTTAGGGGGCGGGGGGTTAGATAAATAAGTATAAAGTCCAGAATATAGTTCTTATAAAAGGTTTTGAAAAGAAAAAAAGACAGGGAGGGGGGGGTGAATACTCATAAATTGCAATAGCAATTAATTTTAGACTAGAAAATATGACATTTCCTATATGTAACACCACTTCCGGTCGAAGCCCCGCCCACTTCCATTTTTTTTATCCGAATACAGATACAGATAATTTTTATGGTCCAACAGATACAGATACAGATACAGATAATGGCATCGCTGCACACCCCTAATGGCTGGGCATGGTTATTTTATTATTATTGTTTATTGTTATTTTATTTTCAAGGTAAAAAATCCTGCATAGTGCGATAAGTGTCATGTGTCTAAGACACATAACTGAATGTCTCAGTTCTAGCTGATCTAGCTGATATGTTCTACATATACAGTGAGCACCATAATTCATTGGATAGTGACACATTTCCTTCCTCATGTTGTCACACCCCAACAACAATCTCCAAAGGCAATTGCATTCACTAACGACACAAATGAATACACCTGCCTAATGAAACACATCTGTGAAGCCAATTCAACAAATACTTGTAGTACCTTAAAATGGGGGACTATGTACAAAAGGTTCTTTTATTTCTAAACCTCATTGTCATTGTATCCTTTCAAACTCAAAGAACCAAAATAACAAAAAATGTGTCACTGTTCAATGAATTATGGTGCTCACTGTATATAGTAAGTTATTTATGAAATGTTAATGACTGTTCTTTAATAGGCCTTTTATGAATTTTAGTTTGTGAGCAAAATTTTCAGAAAATATCCCCATGCATCATCTGCTCTTCTGTAATGTATTTCATCCTTCAAGACATCCATTATTCAGAAGCTGAATTATTATAATTGTCTTAATTGTATCAAAAATATATCTCACTGAATCAAATAATTATCCACTGACGGACCACGGTTAATATATTCTTTGGAGTATTTGGAATTTGAAAATAATTTTCTGGCCATGTGAGCAGTGTTATCACAGGGAACGGCGTACTCTGAGCTTTGAGCTTCAAACTCATAGTGCTAGAGCACAGAACCAAAATAACTAAAAATGTGTCACTGTCCAATGAATTATGGTGCTCACTGTATATTAAAAAACACACAATTATATTAAAGTACAATTAAAATAGTGGGATATGGTTATAAGAATGTTTAAGAAGAAGAGCAGCATTTCCCATGAAGGACTGAGAAAGTAAGATATCTTGAAAACGATAAGACGAATCATTGTGATTGTTCAGTGGATGGATGAAATAAATGGGATACTGCCTGACTGTGCACTGCAGTATTATGTTACGTTTGGAAATAAAAAAACAGCAAAGGTACTCACACTCCAAAACATGGAAAAACAGATTCCAGAGGCCGAGATGCAATAGCAATATATATCTATATAGGACAATTAAACAATGTGCAAGTGAAAAAAGTGCAAAACACAAAAGTGCAACACAGACGTTTCGGTCCTCAGACCATTTTCAGTGCTAGTATATCAAAGTCACAAGACACGCAGTTTATAAGGATGTAAGGTCACATGATAAATTCAGAAAAAAGAGTTAATCAATTATACAATTAGTCAATTAGTATCAACAATCAATTAGTGTCATCACTAAATTAATGTCAGGATTTGACAATATTCAATTTAGCACAGCAATCAATGAACATTTCAATAATTCAATTAACAATGAACAATCTGCAATTAATTGCTTCAATACAAAGAAAAGATGGTATTAGAACTGAGTAGTTTACAAAATAAACCATTTGTAACATTAAGTTAAATACATCCATAAATATTCAAACGTTAAGACATGACAAAGAGCAATAGTAAGGACAAAACAGGATAATTCAAAAGAATCATTAAGGCCTAAAGGATATAAGTAGGTAAAAAATCCAACAAGCTTCACATTGGAGCAAGAGTTGGTCTGTGTTTTTGCATCTATGACTTGGAAATACATGGTCAATGCCAAGCCATTTCAGATCGGAGATATTATGATTGGCTTCGGAGAAATTACGTGCAACTGGGGATTTCGGCACGGAAAAAAGCCAATTGCATCGTCAAGACGTTCCTTAGGGGTTTTAGAGAAATCAAACGTATCAGAGCACACCAGCATGGAAATTTCCAGTTTGGAAATTAACCCTTTGAAAAGTAGGTTTTTTGGAATGTTTTTTCAGAATTCTAAGCCCGTGTTCTAAAACTCCATTGCTTTGATTGTTTCATCAGTATTAGATTCTTCTATAAATCACAACTGTCCGTTAAAAACAATTCCAATCACATATCTATGATCTTATAAGTTAAGGTTCAGCTGTGTGCAAAGAAGTCAGCTGTGATTCCCATAGCCTGAGGTGAAACCGGGCCTGTCTGTCCACCCTGCAGGAATATCTGTCTCCATTGTAAGTGCCCACGGGTGGAGCATGCAGCGGGGGTGATGCCCCGGGAGATGGAGAAAACCGTCAGCAAGCTGATGTATGACTTCCAGAGGAACTCCACCTCTGACGACGACTCAGGTTGCGCCCTGGAGGAGTACGCCTGGGTGCCCCCCGGACTGAAACCTGAACAGGTACCCCAGATTTTACTGCACCTTCCTAACCGATGTACCCTGATGTATGCCTGGCTATTAAAACAACGGTATGAGAAGTTCTGTCCAAGATTTATAGCCAAATTTGGTGGCCTGTGTTTCAATGAGTTACCTTCAGGTTACAGCAACATAATTATATGTATATCTATGCTTAACCAGAGAAGATTTGGAATTAATACATCTAGAAGAAACTAATCTGATTAGTTTTCTTATGTCTTATGGTTGCAACTGTACCATACATGGATTTAGATATAAACTATGCCTTGACAATACCCAAGTCACTGAAGTATGCTTTCAAAGTATTTGTTTTTACCAAGATTTCTGGAGGTGTCAACCTATTCAGTTCAAAGAATTACAAAGTGTAGGAAAAACAAGAAGCTTTATTCTCTGAGAATTTGGAAATTGTGGCCTCACAACCCCTAAAGTCCTTTTTCATTTTTAGAGAGAACACCCGTTCATACTCAACGGGGGTAGACAACATTGTTTTTTTGGTTACGGTTGCAGTTTTTACTGATTAATATCCTATTCCCTACAGAGCTCAGAGCAGGCAGCACTGCTTTCATCAGCTCCTGTGTGAAGTCCCAGCCAATAATCCACACTTTAATGACCCTGCATGAGGCGTGTTGCCGGGATACAGCAAGATCACATAATACTTGCTCCCAAGCAGCCATGAATTACGACTTTTATTTGAAAGACCTATCCTCTTGTTGGATGTGGAGGTCTCAATTAGCATAGGGACAAATTGTGCGACCGAATGCAATGAGCTTTAGTGGTCGATATCGCTTGAAATACTAACTTGCTGTCTTTTATAACCTACTGTAGAGTTCACTCTTGTTTTCTTGCCTCTGTTATTTCTTTTCCAGAAAAATTCATGTTTCAGTGTCTACCACTGTGTGTGTGTGTATGCATGCGTGCATGCATGTGCCTGGATGCACGTGTTTTCTTCTCTTCTCTTGCCAGCAGTCATACCACCATACACTGCTCCTGTTGAATGGCTGCTGCTAAGAAGGTGTGGGCTTGGTTAGTACTTGGATGGGAGACCTTCTGGGAAAACTAAGTTGCTGCTAGAAGTGGTGTTGGTGGGCCAGTAGGGGACAATCTTCCCTGTGGTCAAAAAACCCCAATTCCCCAGTGCACTGATGGGGACACTGTGTTGTATGAGATGCTGTCTTTTGGATGACATGTTAAACCCAGGTTGTGACGCACTGTGGTCATTAAAGATCCCATGACACTTATCGCAAAGAGTAGGGGTTTCCCCGGTGTCCTGGCTAATTTCCCAACCTGGCTCTTTCAATCTACCACCTAATCATCCCCCAGTTTACCTGGCTGGAAATGGTCTCTCTCTCCACCTCAGCTGTTGTGTTATGAGCATTCTGGTGCAGAATGGTTGCTGTTGCATCACCCAGGTGGCCAGGGTGCTACATGTTGGTGGTGGTTGAGGCGAGTTTCCCCCTCATCATTGTAAAGCACTTTGAGTGTGAGAAAGGTGCTATATAAATGCGAAGCATTATTATGATCATTCTCTTTTACCATTGATGTTGTAGCCATCTATTTTTGTGGGCGGTTTAAAAAAATCTATTTTGCTGAAATTGAAAAATCGTGTATGTATAAACGGAGGCTGCAGGCTGCTTTCCGGTGAAGGCCACAATCAGGTCCTGATTACACTTATTTCCAAGCTGTCCCGCTTGACGGTTTGCTGGAGAGCCAGGTTGCAGTCAGATCTGTGGAATGCAGAGACATTTGGGGATTTTCTCGCTGTAATTTATTAGCATGGAACATTTGACGTTTCACGTCGTGTTCATAAATCTGAACACCAGGTTTTCCAGTGTTTTTTATGTGTTTGGTACCATTCCTTGTGGACATTTACAAAGCCAGTCTAACAGGAGGCAAGAACATTGCATACCGTGAAGAAATATAGCAACCTTCACAATAAGCGCAAAATATGGAAGACAACATGGAAACCACTAGAAATGCATTTCAGGCCAGCAGCTTTACAAAAAGAGGGGCCACATCCGGTACTATTATTCTGCATATAAATGTCAGACTGCACACATTACACAAAGTATATTCAGTAGGCTAATGAATTGCAGCAGTTTTTGAGATTTGAAGGCATTGGACTTTGTGGTCAGGGGTAAGCCCAGGGTACATAGTTATCCAGGCTTGTCCATGACTCTATGGGTTTTAGCATCTTCCTGGGGATCTCTGTTCCCGCTACTTCTCCCGTTAGCCTGTTTTATTTTTTTTACCGTCAAGCAAAATCTCACCTCTTAATTTAGTAAGCGTTTCTGCTTAGCAACAGCGTTGCTGGGGCACAGCGAGCTGCTTGCAGTTTTTCAGTTGCTGCTTTGCAGAGACCATCTTACTGCTGCAGAAATCATTCACAGGACCCAAAGATCAGCCCAAAAACACTCTTTGGAGATAGTCATTTTTAACTAATCAAGCCCATCAGATAGACTTAACATGTAAAACACATCACAACTGTCAGTATAATACCTAAAATTAACAATAAAATTATAATTTTGTATCATCTGAATGTCAGACATTTCCCAGTTAATTTTGACTATATTTTTATAACATGAGGTATTTGATCTGGAAAACAAAGCACCCCCTTTGAATGTATTCTGAGAAAGACCAGATTCAAATAACTCCACACAGGAAATCCATAAATTGAATCAGTAATCAGGCTGGGCTCTGCGTTGTAGAATAACGACGGAAAGTCGGCAGGTCTGTTGCGATTAAAAACCAACAGTATCCAAAATAATAAAATTTCCGGGGAGCTGTAGCAGTGTAGTGGATGATGAGAATAAAGTGCTCCTTCTGGAGTGTCAAGGAGCCATCTGCCATCACAATCAGGAGAATGTGTTTTTGTTGTTAAAACCTATAATGACCCCCTGTCTCCCCTTAAGGTCCATCAGTATTATAACTCGCTCCCAGAGGACAAGGTTCCATATGTGAACAGCCCTGGAGAGAAGCACCGAATCAAGCAGCTTCTACACCAGCTGCCCCCACATGATAATGAGGTGAGTGACCCCCACCATCTCTCTATTGACCCCACCCTCCTCGCTCATCCCCCATCTCCATGTGACCCCGCCCTCTCACCCTCCATCTCCATGTGACCCCCGCCCTCTCACCCTCCATCTCCATGTGACCCCCGCCCTCTCACCCTCCATCTCCATGTGACACCACCCTCTCACCCTCCATCTCCATGTGACACCACCCTCTCACCCTCCATCTCCATGTGACACCACCCTCTCACCCTCCATCTCCATGTGACCACGCCCTCTCACCCTCCATCTCCATGTGACCCCGCCCTCTCACCCTCCATCTCCATGTGACACCACCCTCTCACCCTCCATCTCCATGTGACCACGCCCTCTCACCCTCCATCTCCATGTGACCCTGCCCTCTCACCCCCATCTCCATGTGACCACGCCCTCTCACCCTCCATCTCCATGTGACCCCCGCCCTCTCACCCTCCATCTCCATGTGACCCCCGCCCTCTCACCCCCATCTCCATGTGACACCACCCTCTCACCCCCATCTCCATGTTACCACGCCCTCTCACCCCCATCTCCATGTGACACCACCCTCTCACCCCCATCTCCATGTGACCCCCGCCCTCTCACCCTCCATCTCCATGTGACCCCCGCCCTCTCACCCCCATCTCCATGTGACACCACCCTCTCACCCCCATCTCCATGTTACCACGCCCTCTCACCCCCATCTCCATGTGACACCACCCTCTCACCCCCATCTCCATGTTACCACGCCCTCTCACCCCATCTCCATGTGACACCACCCTCTCACCCCCATCTCCATGTGACCACGCCCTCTCACCCCCATCTCCATGTGACACCACCCTCTCACCCCCATCTCCATGTTACCACGCCCTCTCACCCCCATCTCCATGTGACACCACCCTCTCACCCCCATCTCCATGTTACCACGCCCTCTCACCCCCATCTCCATGTGACCACGCCCTCTCACCCCCATCTCCATGTGACCACGCCCTCTCACCCCCATCTCCATGTGACACCACCCTCTCACCCCCATCTCCATGTTACCACGCCCTCTCACCCCCATCTCCATGTGACACCACCCTCTCACCCCCATCTCCATGTGACCACGCCCTCTCACCCCCATCTCCATGTGACACCACCCTCTCACCCCATCTCCATGTTACCACGCCCTCTCACCCCCATCTCCATGTGACACCACCCTCTCACCCCCATCTCCATGTTACCACGCCCTCTCACCCCCATCTCCATGTGACACCACCCTCTCACCCCCATCTCCATGTGACACCACCCTCTCACCCTCCATCTCCATGTGACACCACCCTCTCACCCTCCATCTCCATGTGACCCTGCCCTCTCACCATCCATCTCCATGTGACCCCCGCCCTCTCACCCCCATCTCCATGTGACACCACCCTCTCACCCTCCATCTCCATGTGACACCACCCTCTCACCCTCCATCTCCATGTGACCACGCCCTCTCACCCCCATCTCCATGTGACCCCCGCCCTCTCACCCTCCATCTCCATGTGACCCCTCCCTCTCACCCCCATCTCCATGTGACCACGCCCTCTCACCCCCATCTCCATGTGACCCCCGCCCTCTCACCCTCCATCTCCATGTGACCCTGCCCTCTCACCCTCCATCTCCATGTGACCCCCGCCCTCTCACCCCCATCTCCATGTGACCCCTCCCTCTCACCCCCATCTCCATGTGACCACGCCCTCTCACCCTCCATCTCCATGTGACCCCCGCCCTCTCACCCTCCATCTCCATGTGACCCTGCCCTCTCACTCTCCATCTCCATGTGACCCCCGCCCTCTCACCCTCCATCTCCATGTGACCCCCGCCCTCTCACCCTCCATCTCCATGTGACCACGCCCTCTCACCCCCATCTCCATGTGACCCCCGCCCTCTCACCCTCCATCTCCATGTGACCCCTCCCTCTCACCCCCATCTCCATGTGACCACGCCCTCTCACCCCCATCTCCATGTGACCCCCGCCCTCTCACCCTCCATCTCCATGTGACCCTGCCCTCTCACCCTCCATCTCCATGTGACCCCCGCCCTCTCACCCTCCATCTCCATGTGACACCACCCTCTCACCCTCCATCTCCATGTGACACCACCCTCTCACCCTCCATCTCCATGTGACCCCCGCCCTCTCACCCCCATCTCCATGTGACCCCCGCCCTCTCACCCTCCATCTCCATGTGACCCCTCCCTCTCACCTCCATCTTCATGTGACCCCCGTCCTCTCATCCCCCATCTCCATGTGACACCGCCCTCTCACCCTCCATCTCCATGTGACCCCCGCCCTCTCACCCTCCATCTCCATGTGACCCCCGCCCTCTCACCCTCCATCTCCATGTGACACCACCCTCTCACCCTCCATCTCCATGTGACCCCGCCCTCTCACCCTCCATCTCCATGTGACCCCTCCCTCTCACCTCCATCTTCATGTGACACCACCCTCTCACCCTCCATTTGGTTGGCATGGTGGTGATGACAATGATGATAATCACAGTTTCCCATATCATTAAACAATAGCAGTGCACTCCATCTCCGGGATTCAGGAACCCTGCTACTCATATGCACCTGACTTACTCCATACATGGAGCCCATTTGGCAGGGCTTGGTCAATGATTGAGCGAACCTTTGGAATGTCAAAAGTGCATTTGAGATGTTGGACAGGTCAGGTGGTACATTACAATATAATCCTCAGAAGGTCAGTGGCATGCTGTTTTCTGCACTACATATGCCTTAGATGTGACATAGACCTCTGAGAGGACACATTACAGGAATTTATTGACAGAGGCTGAGTCGTATGTGAGGATTGCGATGGAGATTACAGCGGCACAGAGAACGAAAAAGCAGGGACTAGTTGGCTGCGTAGTTGGTTCCCTAGTGAATGTACATTAATGTATGGTATTAAACAAAAGGTTGACAGGAAAGAAAAGCTATAGTACATTTTTTTTATTTTTTAAATGTTGTACCAATAAGCATTCTGTATTTTCCCTTGCTTACTGTACTATGTACAGTACCTGATGTACTTTCGGTTTAGTAGACACCAAATTTTTTTCAACAAAATCTCTCATAAAAATATGTTATGAAACCAAATATAATACCTGGTTATGAAGCTACAACTGTTTTCTGATTAACCCTGAAGACTTTATCTTGAAGAGTATGTCGACATTTCCACAGCGACCACGTAAAGCACTTAGGGCTGTAATACGTTGCTGTTGTTATGTATTAGGCTATGTATGTTATGCGTATTATGTATATATTGTATATGACGATTCTGACATAAATGTATTCTGTTGCAAATTTCTGAATGATACAGCCTCTTCAATTCGAACTTTAACCATGGATGTGAATTTTTTTTATTTTTTATATTGACACTGAAATAAGACTAGTAGAAACTAGATGAAAATGGCCTCTGGTGGGCCAGATAATAGGGTTAATCAATGTGCAGATTTTATTTATTATTTGTTAGACCTCGGGTTGGCTGCGGATCAAGCTGGATCAGAATGTTGATGGTTATTTTACCCAGTGGCGGACTCAGGCTGTTTGAAGGGCAGGGGCGAAAAGAAAAAAAGGGCACCTACTGCACGACATGGGGCCCCATCAGCGCCCAAAAAGCATCGCTATGATGCGTTATGTGTGCTGAAATAGTCTTCGTCCTTGATTAACATTATGTAGGCAATCCAGAAAGGGCACCCTTTGGGACACTGTTATGTAGTGGCAGCATAGAGGGCACTTCATCACGGCACTGTTTACCTTTGGAAGGGCATCCATAGGGATTGTCAAGTTTAGACAATTGGAAGGGCACCAATAGGGCACTGCATCACATTTTATCCACTAATCGAGCACTCATTAAGACATGTTAATGTATTTTCTTGCTATGTTTTCCTATGTGAAGGGCAGCCAATAGGGCACATACTCTCGTTTTCGCCACTCAAGAGGGCACTTAAGCGCGACGTTTTCAACCCGGGGGGCACCAGGGGGGGGCTGCCCCCCCCTGAGTCCGCCAGTGATTTTACCTGTTAAAAGAAATGCAAAATTTGGTTTCAGACCCCCACCTTATGAGCCACCATTCTGATAATGCAGGTTTGTGGTGATCATGAAGATGGTAATGATGAAGGTTGATGATGATGATGATGCAGGTTGATGTGGTTGATGGTAGAGAATGAATCCTAAAACCTTTGGTAGTGATGATTATGATGATGGTGGGGGTGGCCGTGTGCTACTGCAGGTGCGATACTGTAACACTCTGGATGATGAGGAGAAGAGGGAACTGAAGCTCTTCAGTAACCAGCGCAAGCGGGAGAACCTGGGGCGGGGTAACATTAGGCCCTTCCCCCTGACTATGACTGGAGCCATCTGTGAGAAGGTAACTCCTCCACCCTCATGGGAACCTTTGGGGCAGTGTCGTGTCAAAAACTACAGATTTTATTATAGACTAGCCAGAGTGCCAATTATTTCCATCCCTTTCTCTTGATAAGTACAGGAGGTAGCAGGATTTTCAGCATGTCCAAATTTCCATTGTAACTGTATTGTACTTGTACATACCCCTAAATTAATGTCCAGAATATGCAACAAATTATAATGTTTTGGCATCATCGAAAGGGAGACAAAACTGTCAGTATTGAGCACGAAGCTGAGTATCTGGTTGGTCTATAATATTGTCACACACCATCAAACTTATTGTGGTCGTTACTACCTGGCAGCTAACTAGCTAACTAAATCTAACAATAATAAGGTTAACATTAGCTAGAAATAAAATATTTTCTAGTTGCGTAGAAATGTAATGTTAGACAGCTTGCAAATTGACTGACCATATAGCCAAACCTATATTCAAAACAAGGTTGCAAAACTGTGAACATAACTAACCACATTTGACTGTGAAATGTTTCTTGTCCCAATGGCAGTTCTAGCTAATGTTACTATCGATACAATGAATAACTGGCTCAACAGCAAGCTCTGATAGCATAGGGTTTTGTTTAACTCAATTCATAGAGTAGCCGGGAATTAATCCGTCCTCTTTCATGCTAAACCGTGAGACTGGTTGCCATTGGCCCTGGTTGTACTGATTTTCACAAAGCGCAAATTTCTTATAAGATCCACTGTGCCACTGACATTGACAAGTAAGTTCATAGATGTTTACCTGGGGACATGGTGTTATGGGGAAACAAACTGTCAGCTTATTATATCTGACATTTCTTCTCAGGATGATAGAGAAGCACTTAGTTTTCACCGTTGGGGGTGATATTTGGCACATACTTAGTAAGTGACCGGGTCTCGTCTTGGTGATGTCAGCAGTCAGGTGTGAAGGTGCAGGCAGTGCTCCTTGACCAGTAGGACCTGAGCTGGAAGGGAGACCAGTCGGACAGGAGGCTTGAGCCCATGCAGATTTTAGTGAGATTGAGTGAAGTGAAGACTTTGGGAAGGTTATGCAGATGGGTAATTTTAGTGATTAAATGATCTGTCCTGTCTTTCTCTGGCAGTGTGGAGGACAGATTAATGGGGGAGACATTGCGGTGTTTGCGTCGCGCGCTGGGCATGGCATGTGCTGGCACCCACACTGCTTTGTGTGTGGAATGTGCGATGAGCTTCTGGTGGACCTCATCTACTTCTACCAGGACGGCAAGATTTACTGTGGCCGCCACCACGCTGAGCGCCTCAAACCACGCTGCTCCGCCTGCGATGAGGTAAACAGATGTTTTCCACCCACAGTTTTCACTGCATGTACTTAGTGTATAACTCCACCCACAGTTTTCACTGCATGTACTTAGTGTATAACTCCACCCACATTACTTTCACTGCATACACCGACTGTATAACTCCACCCACACTGTTTTCACTGCATGTACTTAGTGTATAACTCCACCCACACTGATTTCACTGTATACATTGACTGTATATCTCCACCCACATTACTTTCACTGCATACACCGACTGTATAACTCCACCCACACTGTTTTCACTGCATGCACTTAGTGTATAACTCCACCCACACTGATTTCACTGCATGTACTTACTGTATAACTCCACCCACACTCATTATTTTGCATACACTGACTGTATAACTCCATGTACACTGATTTAAGTGCATATATTTACTGTATAACTCCACCCACACTGATTTCACTGCGTACACTGACTGTATCACTCCACCTACACTGATTTAACAGTGGGGTGCAAATGTTTGGGCACCCCTGGTCAAAATGCCTTTTACATTTAATAACTAAGTGAACAGAAGCTAACCTGACCGCTAAATGGTACATATTTAAACATGACACATTGCTTCAATTTTTCAAAATAATTAAAAAAACTCCTCTGGCAACTATAACAGCTCGCAAACGTTTCCTGTAGCCAGCTAAGAGTCTTTTAACTTGCTTTTGGAATTTTTCCCCATTCTTTCTGGCAGAACACCTCTAGCTCAGAAATATTCTTCGGCCTCCTTGCATGCACGGCATGTTTGAGATCTCTCCACAGATTATCAATAATATTGAAGTCTGGGGACTGTGGTGGCCATTCCAAAACCTTCATCCATCTTTCGTGGAGGTACTTCATGATTGATTTTGAGGTATGCATTGGATCATTGTATTGCTGGAATACCCAACCTTTCTTCAACTTCAATGTCTGGACTGACCTTCAAACATTAGCTTCTAGAATTTCTTGATATTTGGTGGAATCCATTCTTCCTTCCACCCGCACAATATTTCCTGTGCCCCCTGCTGCCACACAACCCCAAAGCATAATGGATGCACCTCCATGCTTAACAGTTGGCAAGGTGTTCTTCTCTACAAATGATTCACCCTTTTTTCTTCAAACATGCCTTCTTTGGTTGTGGCCAAAAAAGTTAAATTTTGGCTTCGTCAGTCCAAAGCACGTTGTTCGAAAATGCTTCAAATGCTTTTCTTTTGCATTTTTCAGACACTTTAAGGCTTCTTTCTGGCAACTCTGCCATGTAGGTCTTTGCTGTTTAAAGTACGTTGTATTGTTGTCCTGTGAACAACTAGACCTGCGTCAGACTCTTTTGCAGTGATGTGCGGGTTCTTCTGAGAATTTCTCACCAGGTCTCGGGCCGTTCTATCTGAAATTGTTCTTGGTCTTCCAGATCTTGCCTTGACTTCAACTGTTCCATTTGTCTTCCTTTTTATGATAATGTTTCTGACAGTGGAAATAGGTAGTTTGAAACGTTGAGTTTTCTTTAGCCTTCTCCTTGTTAGTGGAAGTGAACTATCTTGATTCTGACATCCTTGGACAACTGCTTAGAGGAACCCATGGTTGTTAACACCAGACAGAACAGCCACCGCAGTCGGATGCTTTAGAAGGCATGGAGTTACTTCCGAATAAATAGTTCAGCCCTGGAATTATATTCACATGACCCGTTGAAGCCCTAACAAGTAAATCACCTGGGCCTGGGCCTTAGTAATCATCTTTTTATAAAGTATCAAAGAATAATCCAAAAGGGTTCCCAACCTTTTGCACAGGGCCTTTTTTTAAATTATTTTGAAACTGTAAAAATTTTTAATAAAAAGTTATCTTGCTTTAAAATTTGAAGAAATGCGTTATGCTTAACTTTGTACCATTTAGAGGCCAAGTTAGCTTCTGTTCACTTAGATATTAATTGTACAAGGCATTTTGACCAGGGGGTACATATTTTCACCCCGCTGTACTTACTGTATAACTCCACCCACACTACTTTCACAGCATACACTGACTGTATAACTCCACCCACACTGGTTTCACTGCACACAATTACTGATGGTCTTTTCCTTGCCCTTCCAGATCATTTTTTCAGATGAATGCACAGAGGCAGAGGGCAGGCACTGGCACATGAAGCACTTCTGCTGCTTCGAGTGTGAGACAGTGCTGGGAGGCCAGCGCTACATCATGAAGGAGGGCCGGCCCTACTGCTGTGACTGCTTCCAGTCCCTGTTTGCAGAGTACTGCGATGCCTGTGGCCAGCACATAGGTGAGAGGCATCATAATAACCAGACACTACTCTGCATTCTGACACACAAACCAATGACTAATATATCCCCAAAATATCTAAAAGCACTGAGAAAAATTTGAGCAGTTGTTCTCAACCAGACACGTGTCACGTGGGCCACATTGAAAAGAAAATCAGTACTATGGATATAATGAATATACAAATGTTTGTATATGTGTTTGAACTTGGCTATTGCAAACAAGTAATGAGTATTTATTTCCATAAAATAAAAAAATTTTTGTTTGTAAGCTATGTTAAAGTGTTGTTTGAAATTCATACAATACTGTAAAGGGGAGTGTAAGGTTCGGAGAACCAAACGCGACCGATAAGGATTTCTAAAAGCGTATCGAGAGAGATACACCACAAAACGCGGAAGTAGCCACACCAGGACTGGGATAACAGGATCAGGAGCAAAACTTCCCTAACACAAGGAAAAACAAAGCAACCTCCAAAAACTGAGGTGATCTCGATAAACAGCGAGAATAACTAACAAAAGAAACTCACGCACTAAATAATTAGGTGTAACAAGAGGTGGTGAAACAAAACAAAACTCGATAAAATGAGTAAAGGAAAAGAATAGAAAAGACCTGTCAGCCAAAGCTCTTGTGGCAAAAGAGCTGAACACAACTGGCAACAGGTGAAAATAATAAAGGATAAAGAAAGATTGGAAAGGAAAGAGAAAACCAATCTAATCCTAAATCTTATAACCGGACATGCTGCGTTTCCTATTTGTACAAACCAGAAATGCAGCGACCTAAATTCCTATACCTTACTGACTTCGTTTGTCAACATAGCAAAGACAATATTGAAGTGCGGAAATGCGGAAGTGCTGAGGTATTTATAGCCGGCAGGAAACGCAAAACAGGTGAAGGGAATAATTGTCGGGCAAGATACGAATACCGGACGGGGGTTGCTTCAATTGGTCAGGTCTAGGCTCAGCAACGTTATGCAGCAATAAAATGAAGTCAGCTGAGTACCTGAATGTACTGAATGACCAGGTTATCCCATCAATGGGCATATACCAGGACGACAATGCCAAGATTCACCAGGCTCAAATTGTGAAAGAGTGGTTCAGGGAGTATGAGGAATCATTTTCACACATGAATTGGCCACCAGAGTCCTGACCTTAACCCCATTGAAAGTCTTTGGGATGTGCTGGAGAAGACTTTACGGAGTGGTTTGACTCTCCCGTCGTCAATACAAGATCTCGGCCAAAAATGTATGTAACTCTGGACGGAAATAAATGTTGTGACGTTGCATAAGGTTGTCGAAACAATGCCACGACGAATGCGCGCCATAATCAAAGCTAAAGGCGGTCCAACAAAATATGAGTGTGTGCAACTTTTTTTTTGGCCAGGCAGTGTATATGGAACGGCCAATTTTTATATATTTGGACATGCATTAGTAATATATTTTAAAATACATGTGAAATGTATTTTTTTCTGTATGGGTTCACCGCAGCCAGTTGTGTTTGGCACATAAGTCTCATGTGCAATGTTGCTGAAAAAGAAAAAAAAAACAAGGTCTGACAAAGAGAAGGTTTCCATATTCAATTGACCGTAGCACAAAGGTTACTTTATTTAGATTTATTGTGGGAAACGATGCTTAAATAGAAAGCTACAGAAGATTGCCATATACAGAATGGCAATGGGATTTCCAAAAAATTAGAATATCATGGAAAAGTTTTTTTTTTCCATAATTCCATTCAAAAAGTGAAACTTTCATAGATTATAGATTCATTACACACAAAGTGAAATATTTCTAGCTTTTATTTGTTTCATTTTTCATAATTTTGGCTTACAGCTCCAGAAAACCCCCAAAACAGTATTTCAAGAAATTAGAATAGTGTCGAAAATCAGCATTTACTTCAGTTATTTCAGAGAATGAGTGGAGTGGCTTGACTCGAGGAATCCGACAGTTGTAGCCCATGTCCCGGATACGTCTGTACGTGGTGGTTTTTGAAGCACTGACTCCAGCCTCAGTCCACTCCCTCTGCATCTCCGCCAAATTTTGGAATCGTCTTTGCTTGACAATCCGCTGAAGCCTACGGTCATCTCTTTTGCTTGTGCTCCTGCCACATTTTTCCCTTCCACTAAACTTTCTATTGATATGCTTGGACACTGCACTCTGTGAACAGCCAGCCTCCTTAGCGATGACCTTTTGTGGCTTACCCATCTTCTGGAGGGTGTCAATGATGGTCTTCTGGCCAATTGTCAAGTCTGCAGTCTTCCCCATACTGAACCAAACTGAGATAAACTTTGCAGGTGTTTTGAGTAAATTAGATGATAGTGTGACACTCAGTCTAAAACATTCATTCTCTGAAATAACTGAAGTAAATGCTGATTTTCGACACACTATTCTAATTTCTTGAAATACTGTTTTGGGGGTTTTCTGGAGCTGTAAGTCAAAATTATGAAAAATGAAACAAATAAAGGCTAGAAATATTTCACTTTGTGTGTAATGAATCTATAATCTATGAAAGTTTCACTTTTTGAATGGAATTATGAAAAAAAAAAACTTTTCCATGATATTCTAATTTTTTGGAAAGGATCTGTATATGGTTCCTGTGGAGCCGCATGGACCTGACTACACTGCGTTCTAAGTTTAGGAAAAAATTTCCCAAGTTGCCTTCACTGCGTTCTAAGTATTGACCAGGGTCAGACTTAACCTGACTGCTCCGTGTTCCTGAACCTGACCGCAGTTACTCAACAATGCATTCTGCATGTTCCTGAACCTGATTGCATTGTGCTAGTGGTATCAGCCATGTGTGTTCTGGTGCAGATATTGACAGGTGTATCCTGTTCTAGTTATTGACCAGGGTCAAACTGAACCTGAATGCATTGTGCTAGAGCTATCAAGTAGGTGTGTTGTGTTGCAGGTATCGACCAGGGTCAGATGACGTACGATGGCCAGCACTGGCACGCAAGCGAGGCGTGCTTCTGTTGTGCGTGCTGTAAGCGGTCCCTGCTGGGGCGCCCCTTCCTGCCCAAGCAAGGTCAGATCTTCTGCTCGCGCTCATGCAGCGTGGGGGAGGAGCCTGCTGACTCTGACTCCTCAGACTCCGCCTTCCAGAGTGGCCGCTCCAGAGGCAACGGCGGAAATGAGCTTGAGGCCGTGCTCTCGGCGGCAACGGACCATTTCCCCGGCGACGCAGACCCACTCTCGCTGCAGATGGACCGCATGAGCCTGGCCCCGCCCCGTGAGCAGCTAGAAACCCCGCCCACGCCCCTGCAGCTCCTCAGCCAATGCAATGTCCGGACAGCCTACAGCCCCGCCCCCCCGATTCCTGCTAACCGGGCCAATCAGGGTCCACCTCGCCCTGGCTCTTGGGCCAAGGAGCCCAGTGAGACAAAGCGGACCTCCATGGCCGCCTTCAAAGGGCAATCGTTTAACGACAACTGGATCCGCCACAGCCCGGAGGAGTTCTGCCCTCCCAAGCTCAAAACGCAGATGAGCTTCAACGAGACCTCCAGCAATGGATTCTCAGGGAAAAGAAGTATCAGTCTACATGGGTTCCACAGGGATGTGGGACCCCAGCTTGGTCGTACCAGGAACCCCATCAGTGCTCTTAGTTTCCCAGAGCAACTAAGTCCCCTGGAACAAACGCCAAGGGGCTCAATGGAGTCACTTGCTCTGTCCAATGTAACAGGTAAATTAACTTAAAAATTCTGTTTCTTAAAAAATGTAAATATGATTGTGTGGATCGGAAAACATTAATTTGACGAGTGAAATTTGACGAGTGAAAAACCTTTCAGCTTTATTTGACACTTGCCAAGGTTGTTATAAGAATGGTTAAGAATGTCTCGGAAGTCAACAAATACAGTTGGTTTGAAAAAAATAATTAATAAATGGGTGAAAAAATGGTTGCTTGCTCTCCCAGAAAGTAGGGATGCACCGATACCGATCCTGGTATCTTGTTAATGTTCTATTTTTTATTGATGATCAATTAAAGCTTCTAAGGCGGGACTCGCAAACAACCTAGAACGAAAGCTTGCAGTCAAATGAAACGAGAAAATGGGAGTGAAATACATTATACGGACCAGCTGTGAATATGGATAGGTTATTATTCTTAACCATAACATTTTTTGCATGTATTTGAGTCAAATTTGCATTTATAAATGGTTATTCATAGAACTTCGTAGTCAAGACTTTGGAACTTAGAAAATGACAATAGTCCATTGATTTTGAGCACAGTCTGTGAAATATTTTAAACATTCATGTAAAAACCCCATGGAAACAAATATTTTTTTAAAGTTTTATTTACTCCAAAATGTGCAAGAAAGCAAGTGAAAATATCTAAAGTTCAGTTTGAGATCTCCAATGCACCACGGTTCATTTGTTTAGCAAATGAGCAATTGGACATGTGAATAGGACAGAGCTAGGCTCTGGGGAAAAAAACAAAAAAAAACAATGATTCTTGGGGAGCTCTATAACCTGCCAGCAAGCTGGGCACAGGTAGCCTGCATGTATCCCCAAAACGAATCATTTTTGGAGCTAAGTTTATTTCATTTGCGCTATTAATTTAAACATTTTTCTCTTAGCCTATATGCAATTTGTGGAATAGCATAGCCTATGTGTCATAACATATGCCATCTCGTTCTTTTAATTAGTCTACACGTAGCCTCGGTATTAATTGTGCAAAATGTTTTAGTATAGCTAAATAAGCAGCAGGTGGCGTGAATTGTTAATTTTTTTTAATTGAGTCTGCGTTTTCAAGTTTTTTCACTCCATCATCAAAGAAATGGATAAAAGAGTATTCTACTAATGACTTGCTAATATGATAGTTGTGAACTAAAAACTTTCAGTGATCCTTAGGCGTGAATGGATGACGGGGAGAGGGCTAGGGGGCGGGGGGCTCGCTTTCACGGTTATTTCACCGCTTTACTCCATTGTTCTAGATGTATTTTTAAAAATATTTCTTTAACAGAAAGTCATTTTTGAAATTTTAAAACATGACCAGGTATATATGAAAAATATAGGAAAAGTTGAAAGGAGGCAGCAGTGCGACTCTCCTGCTAGGAGATATTAACGTTCAGAATTCCAAAAGCAGGCAAATGACCGCTCCCGTCGTTCTAGTGTTAATCAAATTAACTGTGCTCCCTCAACAAAGATTTTGTGTTTTCAGTTCAACAGTTGTTGATTTAAACAACACACAATGAAAAAGTCATCTTTAGTCAGCTTATGATTTGCCAGTTATTATTAGCCTATTGTGCATAAAATGGATTATCTCAAAGCCTTGCATTTAATCAATTGTTCTATTTTATTTGTATAAATGCATCAATTAATTAAAAAATAAACACTGCTTTCAAAATCTCATTATTGTGGTAACTAAAAATTATTTTAAAAATATGAAAAGTACTCGTATCGGTACTCTGTATCGGCAAGTATCCAAAAGTGAGTACTCATACTCGATCTGAAAAAAATGGTATCGTCCCAACCGTACCAGAAAATAAAATTTTCTTTCAGATGCAAGGTTTTTTCACTAGCCCAATAATAAGTTAATAAGTAGTAATATCCTGCTACAGAAAATATGTCAAATTTAACATTTAATGTGTTTCTGATAACGATGTACATTAATAATAACTCTGTTGTTCAGGCACGTCAGTGGATGGAGGTGGTAAAAGGCAGGAGCATTTCTCTCGGTTTTCCATGCCGGATTTGAGCAAAGACTCAGGTGTGAATGTGTCTGAGAGGAGCCCCATGGGAACTCTGGACTCCTCTGCCCCTTTTCGGAGCACAGAGTCGCTGCAGAGCCTGAGCTCTGGCCGGCCGTACCCAGGCCTGGAGGTTCCGGTCCGATTCCGGTACCCGCTGGGTTACCACGGCTCTCCTCAGGGTCTTGCCTTCGAGGGTGCTTCTGCAGGTTGCCATGGTGACACACGAATGGCACCCACCAGCGAGAGAACACGCCGTCGGGCTGAGGCCCTGGGGGGGCCGCACCCCAGACACCACCATCATCGCTTATCCCGCCATACCCGCCGATCACGCTCCGATAACGCCCTGCACCTGGCAGCCGAGCGCCATGACCACGACTTCACCCGGCTGCAGTACCACCCCCAGCCCGCTGGGGGCGGCAGTGGGTTCCGGCGGGATCACTACCGGCCCTGCCCACGGACGACCTCTGACCTCTCCCTGCAGAACCCTGTGGGTCGACGGCTGGGGGCCTTCCTGGAGGAAGACAAAGCTGACTGGTGCTCCACCTGCTCCTCTTCTTCGGGATCTGATGAGGGCTATTTCCTGGGCCAGCCTATCCCCCGCCCTGTCCAGCTCTGCTACCTGACCAATGAGGAGCTCCTGCACAAGTATGGGGCCCCAGGGCTGGGTGGGGCTCCGCTGAGCAACCGCAAACGCAGGAAGAGCAAGAACTGCATCATTTCATAGTGCCAAAGTATAACTGAAGCCCAGCTCAAATCAAAAAGTGCTAGAGTAGATGAGAAAAAGTTTGTTTTCATAAAAACAACTGAATGTTAGAATGTTACTGTGAGATTACACAAAATGACAGTTAACAGATTAAAGGACACAGCAGCCCTCTGCAGACATTCTAAAAGCTTGGTAGTTCACACACTTAAAATTCCCTGGTGATGTTCTAAATCTGTCTCGTCGGGCAATGACTTTTTGATCTGAATCGGCTTTAAGGGCTCCCTGGGAAAATGGTAAGAGCTAACAAGCCCTTGTAAACATCTACAAAGTTAATTTCATTCTAACATGAAACATGGAACATTTTCAGTGTTGTAAAGTTTACAGTGTGTGGTGTACAGTGTGGTGACCATTGACGGCAACAAATGTTCTGCATATGTACCACGTAACTATATACCTTTTATAGTATTTTGTCTGCTGGAGCTCTTGCATCCTGTTAATGAGTGGCAAACACAGCGCGCAAAAAAAAAAGTAATAATAAAATTATTTTTAATGAATGCACTTCCAATTCTGTTGGGCATAAGAACATCAGATAGTCTGGACACTGACTTAAGTGCATCAGTAGACAAATAAAGCCTCTTGTTGTACTGTTTGCTGTCTTCTCCTTATATCGCTGGTATAAGCAGGTTTTTTCCCTGCTCTTTGCATTACGTACCTGTTCTGTTAGGCTGTGGATACTAGCAACCTTCTTTTTCCCAGTGAAGCACTGTAAAGTTCTATATAGCTCTGGGTTCATGAATTGTTCTTGGTTCTAGAAGTTACCGTCAAATTAAACTCTGTAAACTGTATGTAAATTCAGTAAGTTAATGACGTACTGTATTCATGTAAATATTGTGCAAATGAGGCCCCACATATTTTTATATTTTGTATTAATATAATGTACCATATGTAGTCATGTACCATATTACTGTAGTAATAGATATGCATGCATGTCTGTGTGCTGATCTGGTGTTGTGTAGAATTAAAAAGTATTTCAATAAAAATAACTTACTGACTCCCTCATGAAAATTTCACAGAATGGATGGTTTGATGCTAGTAGTCATCCAGTGGTCAGAAGAGGTAATTACAATATACAAAATGGCAAACAGGTAAAACTTGAAATTCCCTTCGGTCCTACAATGGATGGCAAGTGTTGTCAGAATGGCCTTTGAGTGAGCATGTTCATATTCCAGGGGAACTGTCCAAAGAACAGGTTAAACATTTCACTCAATGTAAGGGAACAAATTAAGACTTCAATCACTTGTTTGTTAAGGCACATTAATAGTCTAATTTGACAGCATTTAAAGCTGGAGTAGGCAACTATTTTTAGAAAGAGATTGGGGAACGGTCATGCTTAGTTGGTAGCAATCATAGAAAGAACCGCTGTAAGAGAAATCCAGCAACATACCCTGTGTTTATACCCTCAAATTCTGCATTCTAAAACCAGGGATTCGGCCCAAGTTCTTGTTTTCAAAACAAGGTGGCTCATGATGTGAACCAATCAAAGAGATAGGTTCATGTTATGAACCAACAACAATGAGATTGAACTTGCATGCAAGGATAGAGGGTAGCCTTTTTCAACATTTTACATGCATAAAAAATTTCACTAACGTTAGCTATCGTGAACCATCAGGTAGATAACTTCAGAGTTCAGACTAGTGAGCTTAGCAAAACATCACATTAGTTACCGAGCTTGGAATACTGAACTAAATGGAAAATGTTTTATTGTGTTATTGTGAAACTCAGCAACAACTAAAAAGATTCCTTTTTTTGTTGTTGACATTTTTAGTGTAGCTATGTCAGTCTGTAATCCTGCAATCGGCGTGGGTGGGGGTGGAGGGGGTGTGTCTCTTTCTTTGTGGGAGGACAGACAGTGTTATTACACAACATTGCGACTGCTGAGAAATTTGCCATTTATCAATCCGATCTGGAATGAAGAGAACTCCACAGGAGTTTGTAATCACATATAAACCAAAGTTTATTCCAAGTTGCACAGTACAGCTCATGACCTATAAACCAGTGATTATATTTATTGTGTATATTTGCTTAGTTTTTGTGTTGAATCTGGATAATTGCATATAAAGAATAACACAGGCATGAGAGAATCTTAACTGACAGGATGTGAAAAGAAGCCGCTGCTTATGTACAAAGCAAGATTAAATATACAGTCTGACATTTAGCATGGTTAGAGAATCTCTTTTTGTCTGTAAAATGTAGAATGACAAGTAAAATTTTCAGGTAGGACTTCCACCAGAAGGAATAAGGACTTTACAGCACCTGAGGGTGAACACACAGACAGACTGATAGTTTTCTTAAGCGGGCTGATCACAGGGATGTGATTTATTTCCCGTTTAATGAGAATTTACTGATTTTCAGACCCAAAATGTCTCAGAGGACACTAGCATTTGGTTTCTTTGTTGAACATTGTCTATCACCTGACATGTCCAATTCCTCTATCTCCGGTTGAGATATTTATTAGACAAAATCAGTATTTCCTGATGAATCACATCCCTTATGAAGGTGGTTTTGGGAGTCATGCTCTTTGATAACCACAGAGAGGAACGGACAGGTTTCAGTACTTGTGGGAGGCTGCAGTGCAGGATTATTGGGAGTCGTAGTCCTGGATAAAGCGCTCCATGGCTTCCACACAGCGTAGGCCGATCTCTCTCAGGTTCTCCTGCAGTGACGCCTGGATCAGCTGTTCCAGAGACGGGTCCTTCGATATCAGCATTTTCACTACAATCCCCACTGTGTCACAGTCCTGCTTGTAGACCTGCAAAAATCAGCATGTACACGCACGCAGGCACGCGATTAATTGATCATCAGGAAATGCTACCACCTGTACATGAAAGCAGTTTGACCGTTTGGTCTGGAGAATTCAGGTGTGTGTTAACACAGCATGCCAAGGACAAAAAAAGATCTGTGATGATCTCAATTAATTGCTGCTGCTCATTTGTCTGGAAAGGATTAGAAAACCATTTCCAAACAATATGAAGTCCATCATTCTACAGTGAAAAAGATTTACAAATGGAGAACATTGAAGACAGTTGCCAATTTACCCAGGAGTGGGCATTCCAGCAAATTCACCCCAAGATCAGACCGTATGATGCTCTGAGAATTTGTAAAGAACCCCAAAGCTACATCCAGGGATCTACAGGCCTCTGCCAACATGGTAAATGTAAGAGTACATGCCTCCACCATTAGAAAAAGAATGAACAGGTATGTTTTTCATGGACGGGAGCCAGGGGAAAACCTCTTCTTTCCAAAAAGAACATGCAACATGGCTTAGGTTTGAAAAATTGTGCCTGAATGAACCACAAGACTTAATGATCACTGTCCTCTGGACAGACAAGGCTGCAATGCACAAAGCCATATTTTGCCATAACACTGCAAAAACCTCATGCCAACCAAAAAGCATGGTGGTGTTGGGTTGATGATTTGGGGCCGTTTTGCAGCCACAGGACCTGGATGCCTCACAATTATTGAGTGCGGCATCAATTCCTCTGTATACCAGTGAATTCTAGAGGAAAATGTGGGACCATCTGTCTGACAGCTAAAGCTTGGCCAAAAGTGAATCATGCAACAGGACAATATAGCACAATCCACTTTTTTGAGCGCAGTGGTGTCTAGTTCTAGTCAAATGCACCATAGGAAGTAGTTCCAATGGAAAATAAGATTCAATTTAAATTTTGGAAGAACAAATGCTATAATATGCACAACAGAGACATAGCCAGGGGGTGGGGCTCTCAAAGAACCCACCTCAACTACATGACCTGGCAACGCACTCACATCTCCCTCTGTAAAGAAATATATACTTGTATTTGTGCAGAATTTACCTATTCATGCTAATTTCCACCTATGCCCTGTCTACTGACGGAACTGCATTGTACTTCACTTCGTTAATCCCGTTTATGCATTTAAAAAACCAACCAGTCCCCCAAACTCTGTTTTTACTAAGCCTGAAGAGATTATTTTAAAGCTGGAGTATACAACTTTTTATTAAAAGAAATTCAGGGAACAGTCATGCTTAGTTGGTAGCAATCAGAGAAAGAACTGTTGTGAGAGAAATCCAGCACCATACACTGTGTTTATACCCTTAAATTATGCATTTTAAAACCAGTGATTCCAAAACAAAGTGGCTTATGACATAAACTAATCAAAGAAAGGCTGGTTCACGTCGCAAACCAATCAACAATGAGATTGACCTTGACAGTTCACCTGCTAGAAATTTCAACAATGGCGGAGACACTGTTACAAACCCGTTACACTGGCTCTATTTCACACAAAGAAAAGGGAATTGGATAAAGCTTGCTTGAAAAGTAGAGTAAACATAGGTGCTCATTTTAGAAGGTGGGGAGATGTTCGAGAGTGGATTGGTTATGACAGATGTGGAACTCCCATATTGTACTGGACAGCTAGGGCAAAAGTTTCAACACCAATTTACCTGGACTTTCTGCTTGCCAGCCAATTGTAATTATCTATAATGAATAGTAGCTAGGTTGCTATTTTTGATGACGTTACTTCATTCAGTGGCTAGTTCTTGGAAGAAGGAAATGTTTGCTAACGTTATATGTTTTATAGTTTAATTGGCAAAAAAAATTGTTCTCTCCGTCTCCACCTCAGCTGATGTGTGGTGAGCATTCTGGCGTAAAATGGCTGCCGTTGCATCACCCAGACGGGTGCTACACATTGGTGGTGGTTGAGGCGAGTTTCCCCCTCATCGTTGTAAAGCGATTTGAGTGTGAGAAAGGTGCTATATAAATGCCAGGCATTATTATTATTATTATAAATCGCATTAGCTAGAACCAGCTACTCGGCTATAACTATGCATGTGCAACTGTAGCCAGATAATGCCTCGTGCAGACTAACACTACACAAACTGCAATAAGTCTGCAACAACAGAAAAGATTCCGTTTTACCTGGACTCTTGTAGCTGACATGTTTACTGTAATGTCAGCTATACCAGTCTGTAATCCTGCAATCGTATCTAGAAAACTTGCACGTTCACATGAGGTCTGTGAAAGCAGTGGAATGGGGGGTGTGTCTCTTTTTCTGTGGGCAGGGCCAAGGGGTGTTATTAATTTGAAATGTTTTGCCAACAAATGTTGCGTGCTCCAGCTTTAAGTCTCTTACATTTAATACCAGGTACAAATTTAGTTGCCCTTCTGTGAGCGTGGAGTTTCTATATCTTTCTTGTAGCATGGTGCCCAAAACTACACACAATACTCCCTACACCAGCCTCAGCTTTTCCTCATTTATATAAATAATCTAGATAGGGATATTCATAGTACATGAGCTAATATTAAAGGGTATACAAAATTATATATTATCAATATAAATGCAATATATTTCAGGTTAAATTGAAAATTATATAGGAAATTTGACAAGATGACAATTCCAGCGCAAATCAGTACAATTTTATCCAGACAGGGAAAAGGAGAGCTTGAATTGCCCAAGAGACAGACTTTGTAGTGGCTCTACCATTTTCACCAGATTCTTTTCTTGACAGCAGACAAGTAGTTCATTTTAAACATTTTAAAATCCTATTACAGCCATTTAAAAACAAAACCTCTAGTTTGGTTGGAAAACATCCACAGTTGCAGTTCTGAAATTTCTGGATGTGTTATAAATGCAGATGTGAGAGGCGGGCTTTCTGAGACATTCTGGAAGTTTTTGAAAGCTCTAATAACCATTCCAATCATAGCAGATTGCAGCTCAGTGCAAATGAGCTAAAATACCTTGATCAAATTTTTGACAAATGAGGATCACTGGTATTTTAAGGCCTGTGAGCAGAGACACTGGTTTTGAGGAATAAGACATATGCACATGAGGGAGGAAGAGGTGCTGACTCGATGGTCGTCCATCATGTGTGTTCAATTAGCACAGGCAGGATTAGCCTCAGTCAGCACTATAGCCCTCTTACAGGTCTCAAAATAAGCTGCTCATGCAATTTAATATCTGACCTTTAATTCACACTCAGGTGGAACACCATAAAACATGCACATGCATGCAATAACACAATGCATGAAAATGTAAAAACAAAAAACGGCAATGCAAATGTATAAGCACAAGCATGTATGTGCACGTACATACACACGCATACACGCGCAAACACACACGTGCAAACGTACTCACAAGCACACTCGCATGCATACACGTACGCACACCAACACACACAAAGGCACGCAAGAACACAATAACAAGCACATAATCACACATGCAAAGATGCACACAACCACACATGCAAACACCCACAAACGCATACATACACACATTCACATGCACACACACGTATGCACGCATGCGAAAACATGTTTACAAGTGTGTGCTATCTCCATGTCACCTTTAGAAAATATATGCTAACCTTTCATATAACCCTTGTCTTACCCCAATATAACAAGTTGTAGTCTGAGGAAACGCTACAGTTTGCCTAATCCTGTTGTTCCACCGTGCCTCACGTGACCCCCAGAGAGGGACCCATGCTATGCTTGTGATAGCCTTAAATCACATATAATCCTCATACATAGGGGACCGGAAGGGAAGCGGAGACCTTATAATTATTTTAACAGATAAGCTCAACCAAATGGGGATATGTCCATGGATTTTCTCTGCTGTCGCTATCGTGTTAATTCTGTGCTTTTGTAAGCCTCCCTGGCATTATCTCAGTCTGCTAAGCCTCCGTTCAGCTGGTACATTTCACACCAAAAGTGGAGCATCACACTCACATATGACACAGCATATGCAATACGCCCGATTCAATATTATAATATAATACAACACTGTAATATAGAATACTGCAACAGCGCACTTACTGAACCCTCTGATCTTTTTGAAATCTGATCCTTTCCAGGGCTGACCTAGAGCTAATCTTTAATTGGCTAAGCCTTGTCAACCAAGTATAAAACTGAATATTCAGAGTGCATCAGTGTGATAGTTTCAGATAGTCCTACATTGTTGCAGTGTTAGACAGCGTGACAATGTTACGGCTCCTCTTTTCTAGTACTCAACCTTTTTCCCCACTTCAGAGCTAGCTCAGACAGGTTCTCTCTCTCTTCCTCCCTGTCAATGATTCTACTTTATCTGAAGTCATCTCTAAATCTAGGACCTCCACTTGCCAGCTTGACCCAATGCCCACCTCACTGGTCAAATCTTGCCTCCCTGCCCTCTCTCCTCTCTTGCTGGGTATTATCCACTCCTCTCTCACCTCTAGCACTGTACGTAGCAGCCTGAAGGTGGCAGCAGTCACACCCATTCTAAAAAAAAAAAAAAAACAGGTACTGACACTGCAAACCTACACAACTTCAGACCCATTTCAAATTTGTCCCTTTTAGCCAAAACACTGGAGTGAACAGTTGCCATTCAACTTCAGGATTATCTTTCCATCAATCACTTGCTTGAACCCCTCCAGTCTGGTTTCCGTGCAATACACTGCACTGAGACAGCCTTGGTCAAAGCTACCAATGATTTTCACCATGCTGCTGACAACGGCCTCTTAAACATCTTAGTGCTACTGGATTTGAGTGCAGCATTGGACATAGACTGTCACAAAACATTTCTTGAGCGCTTGGCTAGCCTTGCTGTGACCCATCATGCTCTTGCCTGGTTTGAATTGTACCTGTCTGATAGGCAACAGTGCATACGTATCTATGAGGAACCACAGATCTGACTTTGCGTCTATCACTAAGGATGTCCCACAGGGATTTGATGCCGGCTCCACTCCACTCCTTTGTTCATCTTCTACCACTGGGTCAGATCATGCGTCGTCATGGTGTTAGTTTCCGCTGCTATGCAGATGACACACAGCTTTATATAACTTCCAAACCCTCCTCTGCGCTTGCGCAGTGTTAGACAGTATTACGTCACAGTGTTAGACAGTATTACAACATCACAGTGTTAGACAGTGTGACAATGTTAGTGTTACTGTTTTAGACAGCGCTACAGTGTCGCAGGGTTGCAGCGTTACAGAGCTAGGCAGTGTTAGTGTTACAGTGTTAGACATTTATGTTCTGCCTGTTGCAGGTTGCCTGATGACAGACTGCTTGCTAATGGCCTCTCCTGCCTGCAGTAACCATGGAGATGCTGTAAGAGGTGCAAAAAGGCCTGCTCTTCAAGATCAGGAGTAATAAAATGCTGCACAATGCTCTGGAGCTGGTCTGCTGGAGCTGCACGTGTCATGCTGAAACACTCTTTATCTCCCCATTGGAGCTCCTTGTAATAGAACCTGGAAGCATTGTGCATCTCCGATGAGACAGCAATGTTTACATGTTCAATGTGCCTGAAAACTTCAGCTAGTGCAACGGCTCTCTGTGGAAATGTCTGTATTGTATCATCATATTAGGGGGGAAACAATTCGCCACACTTCATTAATTCCAGTAGGTGCTTCTGATTTAGATTTTTTTTTAAAATTATTATTCTGATTTTGCATTGCATTACAGTTCCCATTAAGTGTTTATCTAGCATCTCATGCACATCAAAGACAAACACTTTGGTAGTTTAAAGCAAGGGGAACAAAGAATGACTGCATAAAATTCAAGTTAATTTCTAAAAATGGGAACATCACAATGGGATGACAGATTCTTGAGTTCACAGAGGAAAAATACCTGCACGTGTGCAAATGATTCATTTTGAAATGGCAAAGATAATGACAAGCAGCTGAGAGCATGAATGCTGGTGTGCATATACTTTTCTTATTAAACAGAGTCCATCCTTCAACATCAGAGTAATTTGTCTAAATCTTATGGGTGCCATCTTATCAAGCACAGCATTATACATTCCACGGGCTGTTGCTCTCAAAAAAGAACAACGTAGCACAGCCAACAAATAAATTTACAAAACTTAGACCTGCACTGCCTGCCACTCCAAGTTGCAGAGCCAATGAGCTCTCCAGATTTCCTGCTTCTTCAGAAAAGTGTTGATCACAGAGAGAACCCCTTGGCATTTTAACAGTAAATTATACAGAGAATGTCTCAGTCTGAAAGTGTCAGCCTTCCTCCTTTTAAAAACTTTCTGGCCATCCTGATATACTTTGATTCAAACATATCTTTCTGATCCCATCCACTCCACGTTGTTCAAACTTTTACACCTCCATGCTCACAATAAACTTAAATAGGTTAAAAAAAAAGAAAGACTAAGCATAAATCTCGCAAGACAAAGGTCTTTGAATGCTGGGCAAGAGGAAGAAAAGGTGAGTACTTATGCACTGCATCAGAGGCAACAGAGAAACGGTAGTTCGAGGGTGTTGCCCAATAAAGTGGATGGAAATCAAATATGATTGTTCACAGTCGGACATTCTATGGAAGCTTGGCAACCGCTCTCCAAAAGTGGCTAATAACGACAGCAGCGTCCAATGTGCAAGTGTCTACAGCTAACGAGTCAGAGTACCAAGACAGACTCTCAGCCTGCAATGTGGTCTATCCACAATATTCGCCCAATGACTATGAAATTTTGTATGGTGAGAGCGAAGTGGTGTCCTTGTGCAAGATGCTCCATCTGCCATTAAGACAGGTCCTTCTTGGCTTCAGTGAGTATAAGGACAACGGAAGGAAAGAGTTCCAGAAGACATGCAACCAATCATCATTGTTGCTTGGGACCAAACCAGTGTCAACAGCTGAGTGTGAACAAAGCTTCAGCTCAATGAATGCCACAATGACACCACTCAGGAACTCCCTAGGAATTAGAAGGCTGAGCGCTGAAAAAGTGCGGCCCAAAGGATTATGTCCGTGCATGGTCGTTAAAAGGATGAAGAAGTTCTGACCATTTGGCATGTAAAAAGCGTAAGTAGGTACATATTGAGGAAAAGGCCATCTGGTCTCTTTTCTAAAAGGAAGATATCAATGTAAGAAATGGACTCCTGATGAAGAAGAATAGGAAGATCAAAATGTGAAACATAATGAGTAAAGTCAGACCGGATGCCTAACCTCAAGTGCACTATAATGTGAATAAAGAAATCCACTCCTGATAAGGAAGAATATACAGATCAAAATTTGAAACATAATGATAACACAACATGGAGCTGAAGGAACATTTTGCCTAAAATTGAGTTTATTAGGCCAAACCTTGGGTGAGGGAACATAGGAATGCTCCTGTTTTCTCTGAATGGCAGGAGTTTTTGAAGAAAACATATAGATTTGAAGTGGTCTAGTCCAGTCAATATTAAGGTTCATGAATTTTATGTGAAAGCCATCTCCATGTCTTATCTTATCCTATCTCTAAATCAAAGCAAAGTTGAAGTATAATACCTATGAAACAGCAGCTAGGCTAAAACTACTGTTTGACCGAAATGAATGTCTAAATTGAAAATGAACATAAATAGTAATCTACAGAGCCAGTTCTGTCTACAGGGGATTCTGGAAGGCTCAAGTTGTGGACAAAGTGCTAGGGATTAGGGTGTTGGGCAAAGATGGGAGACAGACCAAAGCAACTACGGTAAGTTGTTCAAGCAACTCATCTATCTTTACAGATGGATGGCTGTGATGGACAGCTGATCAATCAACAGCTTGCTCAGGCAAGAGATCACTGTGCCTGAAAGTCTTATGAGTACAACTAAGTTGCTTGTTTGCGTGCAAATGTTTTTTTTCCCCACTGTGAAAAAGTTGTGGTATGCATACATTATTGGAAATGCAAAAACAAAACAGACGTTTTCCATATAAAAATAGCCTAAAAAAATGTGTACTTATTTTTTTATTCTTGAAATCAATTTAAAATGTTTTCTACTAAATGCATTAAAAGGAAGTATTTTGCAAAAGATTTCCATCAGGGTACCATGCCCCCGGACCCCCCTAGATTGATCGATTCCCCCAGTGAATTCTGGCCACTGACGCCACTGTGTATACGTAAAACAACTGTACCTCGAGAGGGTAACGTGTTGCATGTTGTCTTTTGATGGCTACTACTGCTGTCGCTAGCACTCTCACTAAAGTGTTTAGCTTGCAGGTGGTATTTCAAACTTGTAGTGCTTCTGTGATATTGGAACTCTCCTTGACATAAAGTACATATTACTTTAGTTCTGTCAAGTGAGCCATACCAAAGTATTTTATAACCAAAGGAGCCTTTCAAAGGCCCAGTTTCATTTTTGTCTCCATTGCTAATGAAACCGCATTAGCTGGCACAGTAACAGCAGGCAGGCCTCGGCCTTTGGTCCTTACTGTCTGAGTAGCCAACCCACCTACGGCTGCATGTCAGGGTCAAAATAGGTGCTGGGTGATGTTTCCCCCAGCGGCAGATCCATATGGGCATATCCAGGACCAGGTTTACCTTACAATAGTTAAAGACAGGATGGTAGAAGGTACATCTGGTCATAGATCTGCACTTATGGGGACAGCACAAGCAAAATAGGAAAATGCGATTAATCGCATTTTTAAAAAGTTTAACGCAGTAATCATTAAAAATTAATTGCACAAGGCATTTAACGTTGATGGCCCTAGTCATTTTATGTCATAGGAAAAGCTGGTTTCCAAGTATGACTGATATAAACAATCTACTAGATTAACAGGTAACCAGACCAGCAGCTAATAGCTTATTTTAGATTTGTGACCAGTTGTCAGCAGATTTCATACTAACCGGTCAGAGCCGGATTAAGGTTGCATGGGGCCCCTGGCTGTAATTCAAACAGGAGCCCTTCCATGATTGCACCAATTTATATCCGACTCGTTTATGCTGGAAATAAAATTCCAGTTGCTATTAGTGAGGGACACAGACACGTTGTTTGTCAGGAAATATGGCCTCTCTATCTCTACATGTCGATTTTCAGGCATTCAGGCAAACTTTTGCACACTGTAGCATCAAATAAGATCTCAGTACAAGGTCTAGTTATCCTACACACACCGCATTGCTGACAGTCGGCATCCCTTCCTGCTCATCTGGTCTATCTAGGTATGAAATCTATTAGGGATGCACGATGTGGATTTTTTTCATCCAATACCGATAACCGATAATTACCTGCTTCTCATGGCCGATACCGATAAGATAACCAAAAATTTCACAGTTTTGTATTTTAAAAAGAAGTTCATAACCTGTAGTTTATGCACACCTGAGGGTAGGAAAGGCTAAGATGTAGTGAGCAAAGATGGATGATTTAATATTCCACAGCTCTGACCTAACCAACTCTAACTGACATCACTATTGTTAACACAACAAAAACAAAGTACAGTTCTGACTCTTCAAATGTTCATTTATTTTTTCTAGTAAAGTACATCAAAAAACTTCACAAACATACTTTGGCTTTTATAGAGAATTTTGCAGAAGAATTCAAATTAAATGCTTTGACATAATCTGTAAAATTAGACATGTCAATGTATTAAATACAGGTTATTAGTAGTAAAGTGCATCACTCAATACAAAAGTGAAGGGCTGTCTCTAGTAAACTTCCTGCAGTTTTCAAATGCCTGTTGAATAGGCACTACCGCACTCGCTTTTTTTGTGCCAACGCTGGCTGCTAGTGCTTCGTATTCATTCAATCCATCTTCGTTGCGATGACGACCTTTCAGGTTACTTATATAATTTTATATTTGTTGTGTTAAAACTCAGACTTTTTTAGGACTGCCCCCGACAAAAGATTTGCTTAGTCGACCTGTAGTCCTTCAAACCCATAGTCGACTAACCGTCTCACATATATTAATTTCATTATTTAAATATGTATTTTTGAGCATCAGAAAATGGTTTGACTTCCATCTGATCTATAGAAAGTTTACTATATTACAGAGAAATACAAAACCATCATTATGAGCATTTAAAATATCAATTATAGCTACAAGCACAGGCTACGATTTGCTAGCCTGCGCTGTATTAATGCCACTGACAAAGCGGTAAATGAATGTGTCGGAACAACAAGCAATAGCCTGCGACATTTAAAGTTGTTATTTTTATTTCCACTCTTTATAACAACACACAACTTAAATATAGTGAATAACTAAATAAAAAAGCAGCCTTTTGTCTGGTGATACGAAAGAGCAAAAAAAATGTATAATTTAACAACTTTGCGGTTATCAAAACTAGATGGAAAAAAATATGTATATTTTATTTTCTTTTTAAAATGCAAATAAATAGGCTATAAATTATATAAACAAATGAATAAATAAAAAATGCAGCAAACTGAAAAACCTAAGAGAAATATCAACAACAGGCCAAACGAAAGATTCATTAGGCTATAATCTATAGGCTATTAGCAACTAAAAGTGTATTTTAGCCTACTTGTGACCAGCGAACCTCGTCACATTAGGCCTACTCACTGCTGTTTTTGTTTTTTTTGCTGTTTGTTAACGTTGCTTGGGAGAAGAAAGCTCCGCGTTTTGCTGATAATGAAGCCGGCCTTTGAGAAGATGCGCTGAATGATATAGGCGAATCATCATTTAGACGCTCAAAATGCTTGCATACATTTGATTTTCTCTCAGACATTCTATAGGCTACAACTGATCTATCCTTAATTAATAGACAATTAATAGTTCGTCACAAGGCGCACGTCCGGAATGAATAGTTCCACTCGCATTTTGTTCACACTGCGACGATTCGACCAATTCAAATTTTGGTCGACCAAGTTCTTTTGATCAACTAATAGTTTAGTCGACTATTTGGGGGCAACCCTAGCCCTCCTCTCGGAACCCTTGCGGAATATGTATTGCAAATTGTAATCGTGTTGTCTTCCTCTGAAACTGTGACAAAAGTCCACACCGGCGATGACATGTTTGGCTCTCTAGTCTACACTGCGTGGCTCGACCCAGGTGCAGCAGTTTGAGGTCATGAGCGCGACAACAGCGTTTGTTAAGCCAATGAAAGCAATATTGGCTTCGTATTATCGGCTCTATTTATCGGCTATAATTTTATTATCGGAATAATACATAATAATATAAATTTCCAATTATCTGCCAATAATTTATCCCTAAAATTTATTTTACACACAAACAATTGTTTTTTCTGTTAACAAATTTTGGGAGCCCCCTAAATATTGGGGGCCCCTGGCTTCAGCCCAGTCACCCCCCCCCCCCCCCCCCCCCCCCTTAATCCGCCACTGTAACTGGTAGTATTTGTAATACTGGAAGCCAAATCCAGCCTGATTTGTAGCATAAGTCAGTATGCTTGTGTCCTGTTGGGCATGTTGCCTATCAGTGGTGGGCAGCGGTGCACTAGGGTTCCAGACTTTTCCATCCCACTCGCTACACCCTACTCTAAAAAAAAATCTACTCTACCCACTGTAAAAAAGAAAGAAAGAAAATTATCTTAATGACATTCTGGACTCATTTTACAAGATCTTTTCTTATGAGAAAAAGGAACTCAGCATTTGTTTTCCTCAAATGCACACAGAAGAGCTCTTCATGAGCAACAAACAAGCTACATTAAAAACACCCTGGTTAAAAACACCAAAATGGTTGCCAGAGAAGAGAGAGTCCATTTGTTGTGTTAATGTATGTCTTCTGTTATAAATTAACAGAGTAAGATATATTTTTTTCCTGTTTGGAAATAGCTTTTTGCCGCGTGGTGCTTGTGCTGGTACCCACCTCCTCGATTTCCCTCCTCTTCTGCTGAATAGCTAGATTTCGCGCCGCCACCCTCGTTACAGAAGATGGGAGCCCTCTGCTGGAGGCAATCTCTCTTTCCTCAGATATCTGTGGGTGGTGTGCAGGAGAGAAAATGACTCACTGTAAGTAGTCTCACATGCCAGGCATATGCCTCTCTGCTATTAGCCTGATGAAAGCAGTGCGGTTCAAGGGCCTGCTCCTCAAAAACTGTGACATGCAATCTAATATCTGCAAAATGGAACCATTTTCCATCTCCATTTTTCAGGTCCTGACTGGTGAATGCAGCTCATTTTTTATTATTTTTTTGCTGTAAACATAACCAATATAATTGCCAATAATCCGAATTTTCCATATAGAGAAAAAGACAATACCCAACACAGATTCTTGCAATGTTCTATCACTGATTCTCATGTATCAAGTAGTTCAGCATCAAGAATGTCACACAACATGACATTTCTGTTCACGGTAGGCTAATCTGTAAACCTGACATGCCCACCCCCTTTTCAGGACATAGCAAATAATTTCTAACCAATCACCTCCACTCAGTGAAGTTGAATGCTACAAGTCAGACCAGCAGTTCACTCAAAATATGACACACATGGAAAATCTTAGTATAGGAAGAGGAGGCCTGTCAAAAAATATATAATAATATATATTATAATATAAATATAATGGTAATGTGCATTACTCTAGCCCTTCTTTAAAGATGCTCTCAATCTTTGACTATAAATTGTCGAAAATAATAACCAATAATCAAACAAGCTATAAGATGGATCTCATTAGAACCTATTTTTCTGCATTCGCCTTCAGAACAACGAAGCATAATAATAACAAAAATAGGCCATCTATAGCAGACAACTGTTAGCAAATAATGCTAACCATCTTGCATTCTCAAAAATGAAAATGTTACAATTATAAATTAATGACATAAAGAATGTTGCATGCGTCTGTCGATAACAGAAAAACTGAAAGCTATTCTATGATAAATTAAGTTGTCCCTGACCCATCTCAGTGGGTACATCTGTCCCGTATTGTAAAAATAATTGTTTGTGGCAGTCCAATGTGCTGCGTTACAGTACTGTATTGTATTGTCTGTTTTTAACTGACGGAAACAAAAGCTTACCATGACAGAAAGAGATCTTATGTCCCTCTCTCTGCCTGTGCGGTGAACCGACCCTGGAGCATCTGAAAAATGTACAAAATAATGGACAGATTGTCAATAGCAAGCAATTTCCATGACATGAAAAATAAATTACTTGCATTCCTGATAGATGACTAAGTGACACTTAGAGAACGTGTCCATGACATGGAACATTTTATATGACACAGGATGCAGTTGTGCGCTATAATCACATTGGATTGAAGTTAGTCTGTTTCTTTTTCAAAGGCTCCAAACATTGGCCCATCTATTGTCAGTAAGAAAACGACCTGCAGAAAATGAAACATGGGCCTTTAAGAGAATTCATGGGGTAAGTTCCTGTGCGTGGGAATGGAATTGTTATGGTTCATTATATGCTGCAGGATTCAGGCCTAGCTCTCTCGCGCAAGCAGTGAGTCATTCTCACACTTCTCAGAGAAACACACAAAAAAACCTGCTCAGAGCTCAGAGTACGCCGTTCCCTGTGATAACACTGCTCACATGGCCAGAAAATTATGTTCAAATTCCAAATACTCCAAAGAATATATTAACTGTGGTGCGTCAGTGGATAATCATTTGCTTCAGTGAGATATATTTTTGATACAATTAAAACAATTATAATAATTCAGCTTCTGAATAATGGATGAAATTACAGAAGAGCAGGTAATGCATGGGGATATTTTCTGAACACAAACTAAAATTCATAAAAGGCCTATCAAAGAACAGCCATTAACATTTCATAAATAACTTAATATACACAGTGAGCACCATAATTCATTGGACAGTGACACATTTTTTGTTATTTTGGTTCTGTACTCTAGCACTTTGAGTCTGAAAGGATACAATGAGGTCGACGTGCAGACTGTAAGCTTTAATTTGAGGGTATTTTCATCCATATCAGATGAACCATTTAGAAATTATAGAATCTTTTGTACATAGTCCCCCCCATTTTCGGGCATCAAAAATATTCAACATAATGTAGAATAAAGTAATCATTTTTAATATTTGGTCGCATATCCTTTGCATGCCATGACTTCCTGATGTCTGTGACCCAACAATATCACTTGATATCTTATTTTCTGGTACTCCTACAAGTGATACTATAACCTCTCTGCATTTGAATGGATCTCTATGGGAATTGGGGGGTGGGACTAGATTTACCTGTAAATTACACTGGAACAGTATGGAACACATGGTTGGCTAAATGGCTCTGGCAGAGTTTCCTGGCAGAGGCAGTCATATTCTAATTAAAAATGTCCTGGTATTTCATGGAGTTCATGATGCCATGTACCCTAACAAGGTTCCCATGGCCTTTGGAGGAAAAACAGTCCCACAACATCACGGAACCTCCACCATACTTAACAGTGAGGATCCGGTTTTTTTTCGGTATAGCATCCTTCTTTTTACGCCAAACCCACCTTGAGTGTTGGTTGCCGAAAAGCTCAATTTTTGTTTCATCTGACCATAGAACATGGTTCCAGTCAAAGTTCCAGTAGCGTTTAGCAAACTCCAGGCGCTTACGTTTGTGGTGAAATGACAGGAAAGGTTTTTTTCTGGCATGTTTTCAAAATAATTTGTGGGCATGGAGGTGACTAATGGTAATTAATGGTAGTTTTGAAGACTTGATGACCCCAAGATGCTACTATCCTCTGTAACATTACATTACATTATAGGCATTTAGCAGACGCTCTTATACAGAGCGAATTACACAACTTCTTATACATTTATCTTATACATTTATCCATTCATACAGCTGGATATATACTGAAGCAATTCAGGTTAAGTACCTTGCTCAAGGGTACAACGGCAGTGTCCTACCTGGGAATCGAACCTGCTACCTTTCAGTTACAAGTCCAGTTCCCTAACCATTATACTACACTGTAATTCTCCAACAGTGATTTTTTTTGCCTCTCTTACCATCCTCCTCACTGTGCGTGGGGGCAAAATAAACTTGGGTCCTCTTCCAGGCAAGTTTGTAACAGTTCCAGTTGCTTTGAACTTTTTAAGTATTGCCCTAACGCTAGATATCGGCTGTGGTAGGGGGGCGTGGTTTTAGGCGCTGCCGGCAAGAGAGAGAGTGAACGCGTGTGGTTTGTGGAGCCGACACAGCTCTCGGGAATCATGCAATTGGTAACGATTGATTGTGTTATTGATTGTATCAATTAACCAATTGCCTTGATTGTTCGACAGTGAGGCTGAGTGCATAAAAGCCGGCCGACACATCTGCGGGGAGAGGAGCGGAAGAACATGTATACGAGTGTTTGTTAATATACAGAGAGACCGAATAAAAACCGTGTTCTCTCAACCAACCTGTCTGATTACTGTCTCTGCACGAGAGCGGTGGTGCTCACCTCGCCACAGTGGTGGCCCGTACGGGGAGAAAGCGAAACAGTGCAGAAGACAGGAAACAGAATTTATAAGCCATGGATAACAGCCAGGATGAGCAGGAGCAGCCGGAGCAGCCAATCTCCGTAACAGCGCTGGGAAAATTGCTGGATGGGCTAGCTGCCATGCAGGTGCAACAGTCGGCTGCTCACGCCGAGCAGATGCAAGCCCTGCGGGAGCAGTCTAGCCTCCAGACACAGGCGCTGTTACAGCTGGCTGCTGCCGGGGGTTCCAGGGGAAGGCAGAGCGTCTCGTCCCCGAAATTCCACCCTCCGAAGATGACAGCGGACGATGACGCTCAGGCCTTCCTCGAGGCGTTTGAGGTAGCAGCGGAGACGTGCCGGTGGCCACTGGAAGAGTGGTCGGTACGTCTCCTGCCCCTCTTATCAGGGGAGGCGCAACAGGCAGCGCATAGCCTGCCGGCAGCCGCTAGGGCGGACTTCAGGAATCTGAAGAAGGCGGTCCTCGACCGAATGGGATTCAGGCCGGAGGACCAACGACGTCGCTTCCGGGAGACCACCCTGACGGGAGAGGACCGGCCATTCGCCTACACCCAGCGGCTGACGGACATGGCGAGGTGCTGGCTACAGCCGGAAATACGATCCGCAGCTGGAGTCGTGGAGCAGGTGGTTCTCGAGCGCTTCACCGCAGGGTTGCCGGCGGATACGGCCAGCTGGGTCCAGTGCCACCGGCCCACCAACCTGGATGTCGCCGTCACCCTGGCGGAGGACCACCTGGCACAACACCCCTTCACCCAGCAGCAGAAGCCGGAGCCAGCACCTCGGAAAAAGTTCACCACCCGTGCTCTTCCCCTTCCTGTTTCCCGTCCCCAAAACCCCTCCTTCCCTCGTGTTAATCCCTTTGTTTTTTCTCCTCCTTCTCCCCACTCAGGCTCAGTGGCGGTGCAGTACGGCCCACAGGGAGCTCCTCAGACGCCTGGACCGGGGTGTTGGCGGTGCGGACAGCCGGGCCACCTGCGCCGCGATTGTCCGCTCATGGAGGTGGGGCAGGTGGTCCATGTCGTCGGCCCGCCCACCTCCGCTCCCGATCTAGACGGGGCGTACTGCATTCCGGTAAGGGTGCAAGGGAGTAAACACCGGGCCCTGTTGGACTCAGGGGCGATGCAGTCCATGATCCAACAGAGCCTGGTTCGGCATTGGTGGCGGCACGTTGGGTATCTATTAGGTGTGTGCATGGGGATGTACACAAGTACCCTATAGTGCCAGTGGAAATTCGTGTCAAAGAGAAAAAGCATATTCTAGAGGCTGCGGTTAGCTCCCGCCTCTCGCACCCTCTGATTTTGGGCACGGATTGGGCGGGGTTTAAACAGGTAGCTGAGAAGCTGATGGGGGTGCGATCACGACCGCTAGGGAAGTGTGACGTGTGTGCAGTTGACAGTGGTGACGCGGGGTTGCCCGACACTGCCGGGGGGTGGACGGCTCCGGGAGAGCCTCCGGTGGAGACTCCCCAGGTGCCAGTGTTCCACCCCGTGGAGGATTTCCCACTCGCGCAGTCTCGCGACGACACCCTACGCTTCGCCTTTGATCAGGTCGTATATGTGGATGGTCAGCTGGTGCGCCCTGACGCTGCACGCTCTCACCCATATTTTGTAATCATTAAGGACAGATTGTACAGAGTGAGTCGTGACACTCAGACAGGTGAGGAGATGACCCAGTTGTTGGTACCTAAAAGCCGCCGGGAAATGATTTTCCAGGCGGCTCATTACAACCCCATGGCTGGTCATTTAGGTTATGAGAAAACACTAAACCGGATAATGGCCCGTTTCTATTGGCCGGGCATTTGGGCGGACGTACGTCGGTGGTGTGCGTCCTGCCCAGACTGTCAGCTAGTGAATTCCCCGGCCATCCCAAAAGCGCCGTTGTGCCCTCTACCATTAATTGAGGTCCCTTTTGATAGAGTGGGCATGGATCTCATCGGGCCATTTGACAAAAGCATGCAGGGATACCGATTTGTGTTAGTTCTGGTGGATTATGCAACCAGGTATCCCGAAGCAGTGCCGTTACGCAATATCTCGGCTAAGAGTGTTGCGCAGGCATTGTTTCAAATAATCTCCCGCGTCGGAATCCCGAAAGAGATTCTGACGGATCAAGGCACTTCGTTTATGTCATGCACATTACGCGAATTATATGAATTATTGGGGGTTCAGTCTATTAAAACCAGCGTATACCATCCGCAAACAGATGGGCTCATGGAGCGTTTTAATAGGACTTTGAAGTCTATGATTTGGAAGTTCGTACACGATGATAGCCGAAATTGGGATAAGTGGTTAGTTCCTCTCTTGTTTGCAGTGCGAGAGGTTCCTCAGGCCTCCACGGGATTTTCTACCTTTGAATTGCTGTTCGGTAGGCAACCACGGGGTGTCTTGGATCTAGTTAAAGAAAGCTGGGAGGAGGGTCCAAGTCCCAGTAAAAACGAGATTCAGTACGTTATGGACCTGCGAGCAAAACTCCATACACTGGGTAGATTGTCACGGGAGAATTTGCTCGAGGCTCAGGAACGTCAGCAGAAGCACTACAATAGAGGAACTAAGCTACGTCAATTTTCACTGGGAGATAAAGTCCTGGTATTACTCCCGACTTCCAGCACAAAATTACTTGCCAAGTGGCAAGGACCCTTCGTGGTTACACGACGAGTGGGGGAAGTCGATTATGAGGTGGTGCGATCTGATAGAGAGGGGGCGAAACAGATTTATCACCTCAATCTACTAAAAGCATGGAAAGAGGTGGTACCGGTCTCTCTGGTCACGGTAGATCAGGAGAGAGATGAGCTGGGGCCAGAGGTACCAAATTCTACCAATCAAACCTCACCCCTTTCAGATAGCCATCTCCTACCGAATCAGAGAGCGGATCTTGCCTTGTTGCAAAAGCGGTTTGCTGATGTGTTTTCCCCTCTACCAGGTCGCACTAATCTCATAAACCACCACATTGAGACAACCCCGGGCATAACGGTGCGTTCACGGCCCTATAGACTGCCTGAGCATAAAAAGAAAGTAGTGCAGGCAGAAATAAAGGCAATGCTGGAATTGGGGGTAATTGAGGAGTCCAACAGTGCTTGGAATAGCCCCATCGTGCTAGTAGGTAAGCCTGATGGATCTATTCGGTTCTGTGTGGATTATCGGAAGGTGAATGAAGTGTCACGTTTTGATGCCTATCCCATGCCTCGGGTCGACGAACTCTTGGATCGGCTGGGCACAGCTCGTTTTTTTTCGACACTGGATTTAACCAAGGGCTACTGGCAGATTTCCTTGTCTCCAGAGTCCAAGGAAAAAACGGCTTTCTCCGCTCCGGACGGGTTGTACCAATTTCGGACACTTCCGTTTGGGTTATTCGGGGCCCCTGCTACTTTTCAACGTCTGATGGACAGGGTGCTGCGTCCGCATGCTGCTTTCGCTGCAGCCTATCTGGATGACATTATCATCCACAGCAACAGCTGGGCTCAGCATGTGCGGCATGTGGGGGCGGTGTTAGAGTCCCTGAGACAGGCGGGGCTCACGGCTAACCCAAAGAAGTGTGCAATTGGCCGAGCGGAGGTACGGTATTTGGGGTACCACTTGGGAAGTGGACAGGTGCGGCCTCTAGTGGACAAAACCGCAGCGATTGCGACCTGCCCCCGACCCAAGACAAAAAAAGAGGTGAGGAGGTTTTTGGGGTTGGCTGGCTACTACAGAAGATTTATTCCTGCCTTCTCGGAGCTGACCAGTCCCCTAACCGACTTGACTCGGAAAAGTGCCTCAGATCCGGTCCAGTGGACGGAATTGTGCCGGCAGGCGTTTGAGCGGGTGAAGGAAGCTCTTTGTGGGAAACCGCTCCTGTTCACCCCTAACTTCTCTCTCCCTTTTAATTTGCAGACAGACGCATCGGACAGAGGGCTGGGGGCCGTTTTGACGCAGCAGGTGGAGGGGTTCGACCGACCAGTGCTGTACATTAGCAGGAAGCTATCACAACGCGAAGCTAAGTACAGCACGGTCGAGAAAGAGTGTCTGGCCATTCGGTGGGCGGTCGGGTCCCTCCGTTATTACCTACTGGGTCGCCCATTCACCCTCTGTTCGGACCATGCTCCCCTCCAATGGCTTCACCGCATGAAAGATACTAACGCCCGAATCACTCGTTGATATCTGGCTTTACAGCCTTTTAATTTCAAGGTGATTCATAGGCCGGGAGCGCAGATGGTGGTGGCGGACTTTCTCTCTCGCCTGGTGGGGGAGGAGGAGGGGGGGGTCGGTCATCGGCCGGATGGCTTCCCGGCCTAAGTCGGGCGGTGGGGGTATGTGGTAGGGGGGCGTGGTTTTAGGCGCTGCCGGCAAGAGAGAGAGTGAACGCGTGTGGTTTGTGGAGCCGACACAGCTCTCGGGAATCATGCAATTGGTAACGATTGATTGTGTTATTGATTGTATCAATTAACCAATTGCCTTGATTGTTCGACAGTGAGCCTGAGTGCATAAAAGCCGGCCGGAACATCTGCGGGGAGAAGAGCGGAAGAACATGTATACGAGTGTTTGTTAATATACAGAGAGACCGAATAAAAACCGTGTTCTCTCAACCAACCTGTCTGATTACTGTCTCTGCACGAGAGCGGTGGTGCTCACTTCGCCACATCGGCATTTTCAGGTGAGTAGCTATTTTTTTTATAGCCATTCCCTGATTTATGAAGCTCAAAACACTTTTCCCTCATCTGATTTGTGTGTTCTCTTATCTTTCCCATGTTGATGTATGAATAAGGGGATGTGGCCTCTATTTCACCTCATATTTATACCCCAGTGAAACAGGAAGTCATGGATTACAGCTTGATCAACTTTACAGTTGATCAAGCTGTACAGTTCCTAAACACTCTGATCAACTTTAAAAAGTTAAATATAAATGGAAAAAATGCTTCAGTTACATTTTAATTGTGGCACATGTGGTTTTGTTAAAAATAATTATTTTTTGATGAGGGATATTTTTTAAATTTACTTAAATTAAAGGTTGGATTTTTCTCATTTTTTCAGTGTGAGATTAAGTTAATTCACCAAAAGGTGAATTTTTTATAACCCTTTTTACTCATCTTCACCAGGGGTGCCAATAATTGTGGAGGGCACTGTATAACACACTTCTACCATATGTAACAGTAACGGTTTTCAATCTATCTTAAGAAAGGTCAGAGCCACTAATTCATCTCATTTTTTGTTTTGAAAATAGCTGGAAAGGTGTTTGACTTGACATCCTCAAAATGTAGATTTTAACTTTAATTTCATTTCATTTGGAAGGAAGGTGGATCTCCTTTAGCATGCAATTGCCCATATGTTACAAACATGATTTAATTTTATTTTAATGTGTCTGGATACATTTGATGAGGGGTGGGTCACAGTAAATTAATCTACTCAAAGATTACAGGCTAAAAAAGTGATCTAACCATGCCTTTTACCTTATCAATGTTACAGAATTGAACAAGATTGCCACCTGGTGGTCAGACACACCCTCACATTGACTTCACCTAGATTGAGAAGCTGCAGGCATAAGGGTGCACAAGGAAGGCCAAGTAGTTTTAGGATTTGCCAACTTCTGTTCTGGTGAAGAGGCTTTTTCCTGCAAATGGTACAGTGTAATAGCAATTTAGGGGTAAGAATAATACACTGGGGCCATGGATATATTGGTTGTGTGCATTCTTCATAATGTCGTTCAAAGCAAAATGCCTCCTGAAATCATCAGAAACAAGGATTTCCGAGTCGAACACATACGTATGAAATCTCTGAATTTCAATTGGTTGAATTTTCTGCCTTGCTCCACCTACTACCTCCCACTCCAACAGCCATTTCAATGATGTCAACAGGTGGCTGCAGCAAGTCTGAACCGAACAGATTGGCTCCTGAATTTAACTTAGCACTAGGTAGATAATCGGTTAGCTAACAGATCAACGTTACGGAAGAAGCATTGTGTAATGCCAGCATGCATGGCTGAAAATGTGTCTTTGCACAGAATCTCAAAGAAAGGATTCTGGTTATCAGCAATGGTTATCTTACATCTCCTGCAGCGGTGGAAGTGCAACTGCATTCAACCCGGATTACTCGTGGCTATGCAGCAATCATTTTTTGTCTGAGAGTTTTTCGAATGCAGGAGAGTATTATTCAATAGGCTTTGCGACCAAACTAAATTTAAAACTCTTTCAACTATGTATAGCTAACTTACTAGTTTATGTCATTATTGCATTTCTGTCGTTTTTTGCAGTCATGCTTTCACCAGTTAGCATTAGGTAGCTAGGCTATGTCTGAATCAGTGCCCTAACAGATTTGCAAACGCCCTGCGTGCACCGACGTTGATGTGATGACACTTCACTTGTCAATCAAATTTTGACTGGGCGTGTCTTGGTCACTTGGGATAGTCCCCTCAGGCAAACGAGGATTTCATCGTGTAATGGTTACACAGGGACATTTTGGGACTCTGGCTTTCTGATCATGAGACACATTTTGGGACTCTGGCTTTCTGATCATGAGACTGGTCCTCCTGCGGAGTCATTCACAATTAACACTCCTGATCAACTGAGGCACAATGGAGTGTCTGTCCAAATTCTTCATGTGACTCTGAGATGAACACAGACTGCTTGATCGATCAGGCGCCTTTTTGGGTAGGAACACACCCCCCTCTGTTGAGAAGGAGAGGGGAGATCCAAATTTAACACACACACACCCTGAGGTGATTGGAAATAGCTGGTCCATCTATATTTCATTGTTGGTTCCAAGGGAATGAGCGAATCTATTGTATCGGTGCCCTAAAGCCATCTACCAATTGGGATCAAAGGGATTTTGACCATAAAAACCCAGGGAACTTTACCAACGTTGCTCTGATGGGAAAGGCGCAGCCTTCCCCTACCAGATGCACCACTGAAACCCTGACGGACTTCTGCGTTTCCCAACCCGCATCTCGCCTGATCACCGAGACAGAGTTGGCCTGCCACCGTCCACAGAATAAACCAAGCTGGTTTATTCTCAACAGCTATTTTGAGGACACGTTTCTTCAAACTGTTCCTCTACTGTCTCCCTTGCGGCCGGACCCAAGTGGAGATCTGTGCACGTCCACGTCGACCTGACTGGAAACCTGTCGCGACCCGACTTTGGTGAAGAAGTCTCCAGGAGTCTATGCACCTGCCGGGACCTTGGACCAGCTGACGAGCTGACATCACTTACAGAATCGGGACTGGCCTCCCTTTGTTACCGTTAAGTATTAGACACATTTTATTTAACACTGACATCAATTGATAGGCTAGCATAGAACTTGTGATACCTAGTTGAAGTCATTTTACTGCTTGTTCCTATTGTTGTTTGTATTTTGTTTTTCTATACGTGCGTTGATCGGGAATAGCCAATTTCCCTGACCTTGTAGTTTTATGTTGTTAAAACTTAACATTTATGAGACTGATAAAACAAACTAACAACCTAATATAGTTTAGCGTGTCACGTTTGTTATTGGTGGGACTTAACTTCTATATTCAGCCACCACATAATTATCATTTCCTCTGGTTAAGATTAAATCATAGAACATATTCCTCATGTTATATCATTTATTGTTTCTATTATCCACATATTCGTAGCTGTAGCCAATAAAGTATATGTCATTTCCCCACCCACTGTCGTGTCTACGTTATTTCACTAAGTTGGGCTCTACTGACGTACATAATTCTAATTGAGTGTTGAACTTCATTCGTTCTGAATAAAACTGGCCAAACCTCACTACAATCGCTTCCGTGAAAAATAGGCAAAGAAATACATGCTTATTTCAGTTACATGCTTTCATTACATGCTTACAGAAAACAGAAAAAAAAGACATGAGGAACATTCATGCATCAGTGTTTAGCAGAATTTATCATATTTTGAGCCACCAGAGTAGACCTTTAACTAAGCCCAATCATATATTTTTTTAACTGTGCTCCGGTATTGGAGCGAACCAGAACTGGTGTATACAGAAATTTAGACAATTAGGGCACAGAATTAGCTGGAACAGAAATCAGCCTACATAATGGACTTCTAGGAAAGGAGTTGTCCACCCCTGCGGTAAAAATACATTTCTGAGAACATTGTTACCTTTTTGAAACCTAGCATACCTTTGTAACCCTTTGATGTCCCAGGCAAACATTTGCTGAAATTTTCCACATCATCACACTGGCTAGCAGGTGGGCGCAGATATAGTCCTGTTGGGGGCCTTCTGGGATGGAAACTTGTGCCCTCAGCAGTGTGATATCTCTGGGATCTTAAACTGGTGCTTGATGTTCTTGAAAAACTCTCAGTCTTTATAAACCTGGAAAATCATAAATAAAGTAAATAAAAAATTAATAAAGTACACACACAAACAGAGAGAGAGAGAGAGAGAGAGAGAGAGAGATAGAAATACTCTTTATTAAGTACCTTTTTAGTTTGGTTTCAATCTGCAGGCAAGACACATTAACTAGAAACCCCATTCATTAACTTAATCATCTATGTTTTGTATTGTTCCCTGTCGCCGATAAATAAATAAAAAACAATAAACACAAATATTTATATATAACTGAGATTTAGTGAGTGAATAAGCGATACTAATTCAAGTCAACAAATGATGATTAATGCTTAAAAATGATGTAAATCTCGTTGAATTGTTTCTTTTGTAAAATATTGACAGTCAACCATATAGGAATCGTCACAATAATAAACACAGGAGCTTGCTTACTTTTACATGTATCTCTGTTTTTTGCAGTTAGATATCTCACATGAAGGCTCCACATGAACCCACCTTGGCCTGAAATGGGTCCTTGTGACTGACGGACTTCCGCTTCTTCTAAAACGGCTTCTCTCTTCCTGCAATGATCAACCACTCCATTAAAAACATGATTTCTAACAGTTCTAATATTCAGTACCCAATAACACCATTTTGTGAGTTGATGTCTTAATCCTAAAACAACGCAAAACTACTTTTTAAATTGTGTGCACAGCAGATATGGCATAATGGTAGTAATATTATTATGGAACATATGGCAATAGATAATAGGCCTATGTTCACTGTAACTGGGTCATTGCATATTGCAGCAGTTAGGAAAATGTAACTAGCAGTAAGCTAACATTAGCTAACTTGAGGCTAATTGATTAAAATGTGGAATCAGACATTACTGGTATTTAGCAGATGGTCTTATCCAGAGTGACTTACAACTTTTTTGCATATGAAATGTAACGATTGTTAATCGAGTTTCAAAAGGCCATCGGGGAAGTTTTATTTTGCCTTCAAAAGTCTGATATCTCTCATACACACTTTCATGGGGAGCTCCAATGTTTTGCCCTCACAGCGCAGACAAGCACAGTAGCCTGCGGGCTTACTTCCAGGGCTTCACAGCTTAGGTTGGTTGAGGATGTACTTTCCTGTCTTGGTTAATAATAATAATACTAATAACAACAATAAAATAATAATAATAATAAATTAATTTATATTGCACCTTTCAAGTGATACAGCACAAAGTGCTTCACAGACTATAAAAACCAGTAAAACAAAAACCTAGTAAGAGTCATCATTAAAGGCAAGCCTATAGAAATGAGGCTTTAAATTAGATTTAAAGGAAGACAATGACCCAGAAGTTTAGAGGAAGGCTGTTCCAGAGTCTAGGATAATATACTGAGAAGGCTAGATCCCCTTTTGTTTTCAACGTAGACTCTGGAACAGCCAATAAGGCTTGCTTTGAAGACCTGAGCAATCTTTGGGATCTGTAAGGTATAATAAGCTCACAATTTTTTTTTGTCTAAAATCAGCTATGAATAGCATTAATAAACTTTTATATTCCATAGCTTCCATTATATTCCATTTCAGGTTTCATAAGAAATTATATGAGAAGCTAGTATATTTTGTGTTAAGTAATAATGTATGTGACGTAGCCCAATATCATTTGCATGAGATTTTGGGAGTCCAAGACCAAGACAATTGAGAATCTTGACCTTTTCAAGTAATTAGATGTAGATCTGTTATAAGCGTTTAAAAAGTAAAATATTATATGTAAAATAATATTCTAATTGAACTAACGGAGACAATCACTAGAATCTACCTGTCGACCTACTCACAATAGGCTACAGGCATGAGCTAAAGAAAACCAATGTTTGAATTGGTAGAGGCAAGCAAGACAACGATCTATAAAACTTACACAAGAACTGTTAATCAGTTACGGAATCAATTGACGTGGTTAAATTTCAAAGCGATACAAGTGAATTATGATTAACTTTTAGGATTTGTTTCACTTTTGCCATAACAAGGAAAACAAAATTAAATTCAAAGGATAGGCTACAGTTAGCCATAGGTAGGAGTAGGCTAACGCCGGTGACCGTGGCAGGTCACGGCTTATTCCTGTCGGATTCTTTAAATCTAGGCTACATAAACGCGACATTAAAAGTGGCATACCATTTTGCTTTTCCAAGGGGATGTTCTATCTCCACCGATACCTCTTTATTAAGCAACAGCAAGCCGATCTGAAAGACCAGGAAGAATGAAAATTCACTTTCATTTTCGATCAAATCTAGGACCCGCGTTTCTCTTTCAAGTTTGTAGGTTACTGACAGCTTTAATTTAAATATCGCCAGGCTACAGATTTATTTCGCTATACATTATATAGGCTATAAATCTAGAATGGTCTACAAAACTAATACCTGCAACTTCAGCCGACTATAGCCTAGGTTACTTAATACTAGGCTACGGAAGAGTGCGAAACCTAATCCTAAATAGGCTATAATTGTTAAAGAGATGAGAAAATTAAGCAAAAATATTGGCTACTATAGCCTACCGGTAAGCTGCTAAAATATTGATAGTTTCGGATTTGCCTGGCGGTGGAAATATTATTCTTTATTTTCACAAGTAGCCTACAAATGGAAACGCCCATGCAGGTTGCATAAGCTTGTCTGTGCATGCATTGGAGATTGCCCAGATCTCACCTGCGTGCTTTTATTTGTAGGCTATGTAGGAGCCACGTGACTACAGCACACAGGCAGAACGCAAATTAACCTGCCTGCACATACAGTATTTTTTTTCTTCTTCTTTTAAACAATAATAATGGCGCCAAAAGTGGGACTGTCGACGTCCAAAACCGACGCTAATTTCGAATGCTCAATTGTCCCTCCCAATCGCGTTCAATGCAACAACCAAACTGCACAGGCCTGCACATACAGTAGGCTACTCAAGTAGGCAAACAGTGGGCGTCACGATCGTATGGTGCTCAGTAGAATTAATCTATTCTATTCATTGATCGAAGGGACCTTATTTGAAGGGCTACACGTAGCTTTTAGTTTTCAGTTTGGTATTTTCAAAAATAATAAATCACATTCAGTAGCCCATGCAAGGCACAATCAAATACAAATCCCTTACAATAACCATACTTTCCCTGAAAATAATTTAATTTAATTTTAGTTATATAGCACTTTTTATAGAGACACTGTCACGAAGATGCTTACAGTAAGAGGAAATCTGAAGCATTAAGCAAGATCAAACCTGAACCCCAAAAAATCCAGCAGGTGAGGTAAAAAAACAAAAAAACTCCCCAGTGGAAGGAAAAGAAAAAAAAAAATCTAATACTGGCAACAACAAAAAAAGAAACAGAATGATCAACCATCCAGTAGTGACCCTCAAAGGTGACCAATATTGCACTCCCCACCATTTAAGTAATTGATTGGCTAAATAATCCGCACAGCTTGTTCTCAAGGCCTTAATTGGCAGCTGATTGAAAGGAAATCAGAAAAACCCAGACATTTGACACCCCTGATTTAGCACATCTTATCTCATTTTATGTTTTGACACTGTGCCGGTCAGTGGAGGATGGGTTCCCCCACTATTTCTGGATACTTTACGAGATTTAGCTAAGCACGTGTTCCATACTGTACCAGCATACACCCCCCCGCCCCCCGCCCCCCCCCCCCCCCCCCCCCCCCCCTTCATGGCATGCAAAGGAAATGCAACCAAATATTAAATAAGATGATTTTATTTAAGTTTGTTAATTTGTCCAATTAATTTTGGTCCCCTAAAATTGAGGGGACTATGTATAAAAAGGGCTACAATTGCTACATCATTCACCTGATATGGACGAAAACACCGCAGGTTGGTATTATATTTATTGATATGTCTTCTGAGGGCAGCATTGCATGTGATTGGTTGTCTCAGCCATCCAAGCAGCGAGAAGGTTATGGTTAGGGTTACGGGTAAGGTTTGCAATGCTGCCCTCAGAAGACATTTCAATAACTATAACACCAACCTGCGAAAACACCCTCAAATTAAAGCTGAAAGTCTGTGCTTTAACCTTATAGTCAAATCCAATGTGCTGGAGTACAGAGCCAAAAACAACAAAAAAATTTGTTTTTTCGACTCCACTGTACATAGGATAACAAAGCAGCTTGCTTGTAACTTGGCTAGTTAGCTAGCTAACAGACAGGCGAGTTCAGTCGTAGTAAGCTAGCTAGCTTAAGTACACTATCACAATATCAAGCAAGTTGCTTGCTAATTAGGTAGCTAGTTTGCCATGTACTTCACCATGTCACTACAAAGGTACTTAGTAGGCTTTATACGCTGCCTAGTTACTAGTCTACTAAATGGCTAATCTGCTAAATTGCTAGCAAACTCGGCTTTCTAAAATTACTAGTAGCTACTTAACACTACACTAGAGAATTACCGGTAGCTGGTTAGTTAGCCAAGACTTGCTGACCAAGGCGCTAGCAAGCTATTTATTAGGTTATTCATTATTTAATTAGCTTTTATGATAGCTAGCTAATCATGCAAGTTGACCTTCCACCCATTTTAAACTACAAAAAAATACTCTTTTTTTCCACCAAAAATGTGGTTTAGTAGAATCTTTACCCTCATTGATAATGCCAGAATATATGAATATGCAAATTGACAACGCCCCCCGTGCCCCTCTCAGCCCCCCACCGCTCCACGTAAGCCAGCACAGATACAGTTGAAGTTGGAAGTTTACATGCACTTAGGTTGAAGTCATTAAAACTCATTTTTAACCACTCCACAGATTTCATGTTAGCAAACTATAGTGTTGGCAAGTCAGTTAGGACATCTACTTCGTGCATGACACAAGTAATTTTTCCAACAATTGTTTACAGACAGATTATTTCACTTTTTACATTTACATTTACATTTTAGTCATTTGGCAGACGCTCTTATCCAGAGTGACGTACATTAGTGCATTTTCAAACTAGGAACAAGTGCGTTAAAACAACCCTAAAAGGTAAATACGATTTCAAGCACCAGGCGTAGTCAGTATGATTTTTTTTTTTTTTTTTTTTTTTTTTTTTTTTTTTTTTTTTGGGGGGGGGGAACCACACGATATCGATCATTGGCGTGTACAACAGTAAGCCAATAAGTAACCTTAAGTATTAAACTAGCAGCTTGAACCACTTAAACAAGGATTCAGAAAAACACAATCAAGGGAGGTCACAAGGGGGTAGGGAGGGGTGGAGAGAGGTGCAGCTTGAAGAGGTGAGTCTTCAATCTGCGCTTGAAGGTGGTCAGACTTTCTGTTGTTCTGACCTCTATGGGGAGCTCATTCCACCACCGTGGGGCCAGGACAGACAGACGTCGAGACCGGGTGCTAGTATGAAGTGGGGGGGGGGGTGGGGGGTACCAGTCGTCCTGAGGAGGCGGAACGCAGGGATCTGGTAGGTGTGTAGGGTCTGATGAGCTTTTGGAGGTATGGAGGGGCTGATCCTCAGACTGCCTGGAAGGCGAGCACCAATGTTTTGAATTTGATGCGAGCCATCACAGGTAGCCAGTGGAGGTCAATGAGCAGGGGGGGTGACATGGGAGTGTCGGGGGAGCCACTACTCCAAAACCACTTTTAATTCACTATATCACAATTCCAGTGGGTCAGAAGTTTACATACACTAAGTTGACTGTGCCTTTAAACAGCTTGGAAAATGCCAGAAAATTATGTCATGGCATTAGAAACTTCTGATAGGCTAATTGACATTATTTGAGACAATTGGAGGTGTAGCTGTGGATGTATTTTAAGGCCTACCTCAGTGTGTATTTTCAGGCCTACCAAACTCAGTGCCTCTTTGCTTGACATCATGGGAAAATCAAAAGAAATCAGCCAAGACCTCAGAAAGAAAATTGTGGACCTCCACAAGTCTGGTTCATCCTTGGGAGCAATTTCCAAATGCCTGAAGGTACCACATTCGTCTGTACAAACAGTAGTACGCAAGTATAAACACCATGGGACCACATAGCCGTCATACCGCTCAGAAAGGAGAGGTGTTCTGTCTCCTAGAGATGAACGTGCTTTGGTGTGAAAAGTGAAAATCAATCCCAGAACAACAGCAAAGGACCTTGTGAAGATGCTGGAGGGAACAGGTACAAAAGTATCTATATCTACATAAAACGAGTCCTATATCGACATAACCTGAGAGGCTGCTCAGCAAGGAAGAAGCCACTACTCCAAAACCGCTATAAAAAAGCCAAACTAGTTTGCAACTGCACATGGGGACAAAGATCTTACTTTTTGGAGAAATGTCCTCTGGTCTGATGAAACAAAAATTTAACTTATTGGCCATAATGACCATCGTTATGTTTGGAGGAAAAAGGGTGAGGCTTGCAAGCCGAAGAACACCATCCCAACCGTGAAGCACGGGGGTGGCAGCATCATGTTGTGGGGGTGCTTTGCTGCAGGAGGGACTGGTGCATAAAATAGATGGCATCATGAGGAAGGAAAATGATGTGGATATATTGAAGCAACATCTCAAAACATCAGCCAGGAAGTTAAAGCTTGGTCGCAAATGGCTCTTCCAAATGGACAATGACCCAAAGCATACTTCCAAAGTTGTGGCAAAATGGCTTAAGAACAACAAAGTCAATTTATTGGAGTGGCCATCACAAAGTCCTGATC